>JBCFYV010011135.1:5999208-6355209 GCA_039000515.1 Timema cristinae
GAATTCATAGTCCCAAAAAGGTTTGACATTTAAAATCTTGTGATATATAGATATTTGAATTTATTGAAAAAATATAAACGATACCTATGATTTCAAGTGCTTTTATTTTAAAATTTCAGAAATTTCTTTTTTAAATCTAATTTTTTTATTTAAAACCAAACAAATAAAACCTAAAATTTTTTTTAAGAATTAAAAAACCTATTTAAGACAACTTAATAGTCTACATATTACTTTGATTATGTTTAGGCCTACTGTGGAGCTTTACAATTAAATTAAATTTACCGTTCGGCAAGTTCAGTGCGTCAAACTAAACAAATTGTTTATGCAATGTCTGAAATGAATAATATTTTTAAAAACAGTTTTAGTCTATGGTCTTAATCCCCCCTCCCCTATAACCCTAAAATTCCCCCGATTAAGAACCCCTAGTCTATCACAAGGGCTGAAAACCGGTCGATTTTGGAGAAACTTTCAGTCGATCTTGTAAGAAATCAACATCGTCATTAAAAGTCGATCTTACCGTCTCTCAAACTCACTAATATTTAATAATGAAAATTCACATTTTATTCATTCTATATTATTTTCTAAAATTATAGGAACATCAGCATATTGTGAAAGATTAGATTTAAGGTCTAAATACTAGATGTATGAATGATACAAGAAGAAAAGTCTAGTGGAGGAACATTGTGAGATCACGGAACGTTTGATAAGAGAGTCAATTGAAGCGTAAATTGGTTGAAGACGCCTGAACTAGAGGAACCGGAAGAATGTTGAATAATGGCAGTTCCGGCTTTCAAAGACTTAAGCGACTTACTAGACCAAAATGTGGAAGAGGAAAGGTATAAGATGTTAGAAGCTCTATATTTTGTGGATAAAGAATAAATAGCTTGATTAGTGCCGGTTCTGGCCACATGTTAGTTAAACTATTTACAGTAGAAAGTATTTAAAAGTAAATAAATACAGTACCTGATATTAATGGCTTGAGGAGTAAGTTGAAGCTATCTATAAGGGAGAGATGTAGGGAAGATTAATTAACAGTGTTTTTATTTAATTTTTTTATAGCAACACATATTATGACCAATATAAATAAATTATCTCTTCATTATAAATATAGAGTTTAATTTTCTTCACACGGTGGTATCAACAATTGTTGAATATTTCTCATGAGCAAAAAGGCATTAGATGACAAATTTTTAAATGAATAGAAAAAGTTGTCATTAAATTCTAGGAACTCTTGACATATATTTAACAATTGTTAATATCATTATTTAAAGAAAATTAAACTCCATGTTTCTACTGGAGAAATATGTAATTTAATTTGAACAAAAAAAGTTTTTATATAAAAAATGCAGAAACACTGACCTTGATTCACATTCCATACATCCACAAATTAATATCAGAAAAAAACACAAACACATTCGCACTGCACGCGCACAAACCGGCACATAATATGCTAGCCAATAGCCCGTGCTTCACCAGGTTTAGTATTTTTGGTAGCTTATTGAGTCAGTGATTTTATGTGTATTATATAATAGTGTGATACTGTTAGACATTATGTGATAGCTGTTATGGTTCTTAACGTTACCCCATAGACACCACCACGAGTAGGTGGCCATAAATCGTCTCTCTGTCATATCTGGGCCAGGGAAAATTGATTGGCAGGTCCCCTTTCTTGCTGCCATCTGTTCAGGGAATTTTGTTGGGTAGAACCACTTTCTTACTGCCATATCATGATTTTGTTGGATAATTTTGGTTAGCATACCCCCTTGCTTACTGTCGTGTCATATTCCCTTTGTGGCTGCCTACTTTGAGAGGACTTCCTAGTATACAATGTTAACCGTCCTCCCCTCGTGTGCCAAAACGACCAGGCTTCTTGGTGTGCTCACCATGGAGAATGCTATGTAGAGCTGGCCGTGGTAAAAACAATCTTTCCTTAAATCAACCCCCACATCCTTCAATGTCTGAACCTGAGCCTTGTTTATGGCCATTTCAAAGCAGACTTCAGGGGGAATTTGAGCCTCTTAAACTCGGAGGGGTAATCCAGAGGAATGAGGGGAATGCGTGGTATAAATGCTTTTTCCCCATAACCACACCCTGTGAAGATAGTTGCCTTGATGACGTTGTGATGGAGGGCCTTCCCTTGCAGTCTGCTTCCATTGCACAGCTTTGAAGGCTTCAAATTGCACGACAACATGATGGGCGCACCAACATTCAAGATAATAGAGTGAGGAGGGAGCTCAGAGGGATAGAGGGTGTGCACTAACAGGTTGTGGGAAACATCCTTCATCTCCACTACTGAGTTCACTGACTGATGGGTCATCTCCTCCAAGACAAACATAAAAAGGAGTTAGATGATCTCGTTTGCCTTATCGTTTCTAAGAGTTAGAAATGTCCTCTCCATTAACCATGACATAGGTTACAGTCTTATGTTCTTAAGATCAGAATAAATGATTGTAGTCATACAGTTTATATTCTTAACTAATTGACACATGCTAGAAGGAAGGTTTATCTTTACATCTATCTCCTTCATATTTCTCTCTCCCAATTGAAGCAGATTGTATGCCAAACTCTTCAGCCGTGCCATCACTATTCAGATGAACTCTCATATTTATTTTTAAAGACAGATTTTGAATGTTCGCCCATATGTATGATGATTTAAGGCAGTCCATGACTTCATCGGCTCGGGTCCCCCGGGTTACAACTGGCAGGGTTTGCCTAAAGTCCACCACCAGCAAGACAGTAACAAGACCCATCAGCTTGTCACAGCTGCAAATGTCCTGCAGTTTGTGGTTTAGAGCCTCTATCCCCCCTCCTTATGTGACATAGTATATTCGTCCCATACGATAAGTTTGCAATCCCTAAGCACCTAGGCTAAATTTCTTTTTGTTGAAATTGTACAGATGGGAGTTTCTGTATGATTTAGATTAAAGGAGAATTTGAAGGCAGAATGGGCAGTTTTACCCCCCTCCAAAAGCATTGCAGCCACCGACGAAGCAACAGCAATAGCAACTCCCCTTTTACTTCTAACATAGGCTAGTAACAGGTCTAACAAGAATTTCTTTTCTGTACCTCCTGGGCTTCCAAGAACATAACATTGCCGTTTCAACCATCTACGCCTTTAATTGCATTCTTGTAAATCGTCATCTGATCGTCTGTTAGCCTTTACTTGTTGTCATTCACTGTTTTCGACAGAGCATCAACTTGGTAGCTCCCTTCCCCGAGGCAGTCTCGGTTGCCCATGACACCATCTGCATCATGTATTGTTTCAGGCAAGCAGGTGTGCTTGAGAGAATGTCCTGCCATTGAAACCACAACATCTTCTAACAACATCAGAAACTTGTTGTATACTATGTCCAGACCCTGATGGATATAAATCTCTAGACAATTCATATCTGGCATTTCATGTCCTCAGCGAAACTGTCCGTGTACTTCTCCTATAGCAGGATCGGGTCTGGAATTTGGCAGAAAACCGACATGATCCCAAAAAGTTCTCTTAGTTTGAAAGGAGAATCAGATAAAGCCGATTCTTTCCAAAAGTTTGTCTCAGTGACCATCGTTTTCAACAAACCAAATGCTATGCAAATGGACTGGTGTGTAGAATAGAAGTAACCATTTATGGTTTGTAGTTTTGAGAATGATGTTGGTCCTCGTACCTCGTGGAGCATGAGGCGCACATGATAACAGTCTAAGTTATTAGGGTGAACCGTGTGCACTCTACCTAAAACATGATCCTTCTTCACTCCAGGGTTATCAAGGAAGTCCTTCCCTTGACTCCTTCTACCGAACCCGTTGTCTTTCCACAAATAGTTAGAAGGGATTTCGTGATGCAGAAGCTTTTTAGAAAAGTCGTCATTCTTGCACAGTTTGAAGTAGCTCATGAGTGTCGTTTTGGGAGGGTTATTGACTTTATACATCACATTGTTTTCTGTGAAGTATACACCATGTCCATTCTCAAGGTGCACTGCGAGGTGGACCATGGCAGACAGTTTCCGAACTGCTGATGTAACGTCCAGTTTTTAGAGCGTTACTTCCTCTTTCTCGTTTTATAGTGCAAATGCTGCCTGATAACAGCTCTTATTGACGTACTTGTATATATATATTTTATCGACTTGACTGCGTTGCAGTACTCAACATTGATGTGAGCCTGGAAGGTACGAGATAACACAGGATTGAACGGCACCACCCAGTGGTTGTTTAGCTCCATTCCATTGACTTCAACAGTGAAGCCTCCATCATTCGGGGATCTTCGCCTGTACTGTGGATATCTATCGTCCCCTGTCTGAATCTCACTGATGAAAGGTTGAGGGTACCAATTGGTGCAGCAAACACCTGACATGCATGTAGAATATTTGTCGAAACTACCACATGGTCTATGCATCATATTGCTCTTCAATATTTCGTACAGTGCAGGATCTACCTTAGGGTCTGGTATCTCAGCGCTTATGACTTGATCGATAAGCTGTGGACAAATCCTGGTCTCCAACCACAACAGGATGTGAATGTGTGGGAGGCCTCTCTTCTGCCTTCCACTGAGTCAATAAGGCACCTCGTACTCCCGAAAATGCTTCCTTTTGTTAATAGATTCATGATCATCTTCACCTTGAGATGGAAAACCCGACTTAATATGTCACAGCGATCCTGAGCCTTTGGATTTGGTAATGATGCCTCTGCTATCTCCTTCCATTTAGGATTGCAGGTAAATGTCATGAATAAATCAAGCCGACCGTAGTAGCACACGTACGCCATGGCATCCTGAGTTCGCTCATGCAAGTAGCTAGGTCCACCGGTAAAGGAAGAAGGCAAGATAAGCATTTGACCCTGCTCAGTCACGTTGGCGTCACTCTTCTTCCCAACATCTAGCAGGTAAATGTAGTTCCCTACCTTCAGCTTCTTCTGATTGTTTCTGATGAAGGTCAACCTCTTTAATTCAAATATTTCATATATGTCTACCAGGAACTGATTGAGGACACTGTGAGAAAGATGCAGGTGATTGTGTTCTTCTTCTATTACCATAATTAGGTATGAGTAATACAAGGCTGCAGAAATGGTCTTCTTGAGGAGGAGCTTGGTTTTGGGGTCAACTTGGGGTATCACGATTGAATAACCATCATAACCGTAACAAAACATGAGAGGGTACTGCAGTGTGTCTGCAATGGCTCTGTGGGTCTTGCTGATTCTAGTTAGCATGTTGTTGCAACTGTTTAACACGATATCTCTTCTCTCAAATACCCGACTCACAATCTTGACAGCTACTTCACTTGTGGTGGTTGCGTTGAATTTACTTCTGTGACCGTCCTTATGTTTCTTGTCAGCATGGATAATGACTTGGAACTACTTTTTATTTTTATAAACAGTATCCATGGACGATTTGAAATCCCTCCCATATTTGTTGTTATCATGCAACATCTTCTGCAGCTGGGCAACATAAACCAGGTTTCACATCATTGAAATTGCCACACCTGAGTTGTTTTCTTCTAGTCATCCACCACAAAGTAAATTTGCAGAAACTACGGGTCCTGCTGTGATGATGTAAGTAAGTTACTAATCCTGTAATACACCTGGCCTTTGACCTTAAACATAGGCATGAAGTTGCCTTCTGACACTTCCTTTGCAACGAAAGAAGTCATTTGGAAACAACCATTATATTTTCTGATGATATTCAGAAAGGGCTTGGAGTGAGGGTGTTGCCCTGTTAACAGAATGTGGAGGGGTTCAGGCAGTTTCTCTAATGGAAGAAGCTGCAAGTTGCCTCTGCTGCAGTACATGCCAGTGGTATAGTACTTCCACTTCTAAGCTTTACACCACTGACAAATGATATCCAATGGACCTAACCCAACGATCTTCTCTGACCCGTAACTGATTTTGGGGTAGTAGCTGAGAGCAAAGTTTATTTTATTAGACCATGAATCATTCTAGCCTTGCTGTCTCTTTTTATGAGAAGGATCATTTCTCGCCATTGCAGCTCAATGAACCTCCGGATGCTTCAGTGAATATGCAGCTTCAGATATTTATTTGCATCTTATTGTATTCGTAACTATTGCACGGTGCTTTATTCCACCTTGTTTCTTTGGAAAATAACAGGATATTGCAATGAAGGAGTATCGGTTTGATGTGTAATAAACTGGGAGAAATATCACAGCTCTTTAATTGCCTGGTAGACATAAAAGTTACCCTCAGGAAGATCACCAGTAAACCTGAGCCTCCTTACTCCCTCACCAGGCTCCCCAAAACATATTATTAATTGCCCGTTCTGTTACACCTCTAACCTTCCGGGGTACAACTGCCCTGCTGCCACCAGCTAACAGGTTGTACCATAGGTGCTAAGCTTCAACATTTCAACACAGTGCGTCTCCTTGCTGACCATGGTAAACCCTTGAAATCTGTCCCAATTCTCTGATATATAGTTTACTATCTGATATCGCAACTCATGGCCTAGACCATCAGTGCCAAACACGGCATATGATAAAGAGTAAAAAAGACACCCTCCATCACCGATCATACGCACAACATGTTGAGGCACCCTATACAATCTACCAATATATTCTAACTCCATTACACAAAATTATAACAAACTGTTAAATAATCTTAAATACAAATCCGTAATCGTAGCACACCACAAAATCTTTCTTGCTGATCAAATACTAAACTTCAATAAACAAACAAAAAATAGATTCAATATCAATATTATTTTACATTGCAGAACAATAATTAATGCACAAAATGTATATAGATTAAACTAAACAATAGACATTATTGAAGAATTTTCAAGGAAAAAACACATTAATTCGACCAAAGAACTTTCATGTGATTAACAATGTACATACTGAGTAAAAAGAAATACCACTCACCAAAGACCATGGCAATCAAATACTTTTCTACGATCTCTATTTAAAAATAAATATATGCTCATAGATATAGCTATTAAAAGGTTGGTTTTATAAAATATATTACAAATAATTATTCTTTATTTTTAATAGTCCTACAACCTCGGTCCCGTTACAGATTTATCTGATTTCCAAACCCTTCCTTCACCTCTGACAAGATATCTTGTGAATGTGGGGAATGCCAGGCCTCCACCGTGGTTCGGATTCCACTTTAAACTGTAGGTCCTTCATTTCATCTCACAATCACCCTACCATTACACATTACCGCAAGTGCGTATAACCCGAACGGGTAGTAAGACGCGGTGCTAATAATAATAATAATCCTACAACTTTATTAAATAAATTATTTCTCTTGAAGATGTGGTAATAAATAAAGTTATATTGTATAAATTATAATTTATTGTGTCTAGTATTAATCTCTTCTGAATCTTATTTACATAACAACAGTTAATGTCAAGATGTATAAAATTTGTACTATTTGTTGGGCGCCACTCCTAGGATCTAGGAGAAAAAAATATTGATAATAAAAAAAACATTTACCTCGACTAATTCAGACAGTGACTCGACGACTCTCAATACTCGAGACCACTGGGGAATACACAAAATAAAACATGAACAATTTAAATAAAAAAACGGATTGTTGAAATAGAAGATAATTTAGACTACAATAAAAATAAATGTATAAAATTACAATTATTGGAACTTTTGTGGGTTTATTATTGTTTCTTTTTTACCACATCCCAATCCTATCTATGTATATCCGGATAGTTATAATTCTAATTTGACAAAATAGAGTATTATTATTATTATAATTATTAGCACCACGTCTTACTACCCGTTCGGGTTATACGCAAGAATAGTATTGTTGAGACAAAAAGAAGAAGAGAAAAAAATCAATACAATTATTATTTAGACATAAAATAAAATGTTAATTAATTCTCTGAATTAGATAGTCTTTCTGAAAGTTCTTACATGCATTTTGATTTTTGATAAAAGAAAAGAAAATACGAGTTTAAAGTTGAAGAGTTGGATTGACCTCACCCATGAATAAGTCCATGCTGAATCAACACTAACTTCAGAAATGTGTTTCACTTTATTAATGTTAACTCGTCCACAATTCTTAAAAGGTAAACAGTCTAGCTCTTGCATAAACACTTAGCTTTCCGTTTGCTACTCACACTTTACTTTACAACCATTACTTCATTTTAAAAATAAATCAAATTAAGAGCTCCACAGATTTGGCTCCATGTTAGACTAACACCGAGGAAGAAGACCCAGTCTACTACAGAAAGTATTCCAAAATCAAATTTAAAAATGTTCTATTTTTTTTTCTTCCAAGTCCAAAGATAAAACTAATATATTAAAACAAAATTTAAAATGTTGGCTATGGACTAGGGATAAAAATAAAATACAATGCAGGTTTAATATAAATATTGAAATACACGCCAAAGAATGTGAATAATGTTTTCTTAAAGAATTAAATGTTTATTTCCATCTGTCATAATTGAAAAGCGCGCTAGTTTGGAGTTATTTACATCTTGCCTTGTTTCCTCTTCTACAATCACGAGACCCACCGCTCACTTGTTTGCCAGATATGCGCATACGTTGAAACAAATCATGGCCGACATTCAAAATAAATAAAAGAAGCGTCACCAAACTCCTTAGAAGGATAATTAATATGTTTAATAAAAGGTAAGTGTTCTTCCTTAAGTCAAAATTCCTTATTTAATTTATTTAAAACAATGTTATACGTTGTTCCTTCTGTCCTTTTACTTTATTAAATGGATGTAAATAGTATTATTTGTCAGGCCAGCATTACAGTGGCTAAACTTTGAAATGTTTAATTTAAACGAAAATAAATTGGAAACTATTAAAAAAATTAGAAAAATATAGGGAAATCCATGGTAGGGTGGCAAATAACGTCACAAAGAGCATCGTAAATATATTATCAACATTGGACATATTTGTTTATGTAAGGGTTCGGCCAGACTGCCAAGCGTGCGAGCGAGCACGCAAGCGACTGGGTGGCCAAACTGGCGAGCGCGCGAGCGAGCGCGTAATTAGCGGACCCTAGTTAGATTATTATTAGCACCGCGTCTTACTACCCGTTCGGGTTATACGCACTTACGCTAATGTGTAATGGTAGGGTGGTTGTGAGATGAAATGGAGGACCTACAGTTTAACGTGGAATCCGAACCACGGTGGTGGCCTGGCATTCCCTACATTCACAAGATGTCTTGTCAGAGGTGAAGGAAGGGTTTGGTAATCAGATAAATCTGTGCCGGGACCGAGGATTGAGCCCCAGACCTCCAGCACAGAAGTCTGACACCTTACCCCTAGACCGCCAGGTCACCGGGCCATTAATAGCAAGTGTGTTAAACCTATCACTGATAGAAAAAAGTCAAATATCATGTCAAAATGAGAAGTTTCCCCAGCACTCAATGAACCAACATACAATAATATTGCCTAGCGCCTGTAAACTAGACTGTACCGGGTCGAGCGCACGCGCTCGCTCGCTCGCTCGCTCCAGTGTGGCCACCCCCCATTACAACCAATGTGTTCTATTTTATATTTTAGTCGCTCGCGCGCTCGCTCGCTCGCTCGCGCGCTCAGTCTGGCCGTACCCTAAGGCGTCGTCCTAACTATTACCCAAAAAAAGAAATTTATCATATTATTTATTGATATTCTTTTTCTGCTTCTAAGCCCCTCCTTCGCACAAACTTGCTCAGAGTTCTAGTTTAATATTTAAAACGTTCAGACTTTAATATGTTTAGGGCCATAATTTCGAATAGTAGATATAGACAGACCACACAGAGGATTAAGTGAGATGTCCACTTATATAAAGTGTTTGTATTAGTTTGGTAAATGTTGAGAACCCCCAACCACCTTTTCTCAACACAGTTTTTTTAGCTATCAGTTTTCTATCACATTGCAAAGTAGTTGTGAATTTTCTTGCTAAATTTCACATCCCTACGTTTACAGGCTAAAGAGATATATGTCAAATCGAAAACTCCACCCCTCCCTTTAATAGTTCAGGTAGTTTTTTTTTTAGAAAAACTGTTGAACACCAGACCACCTTTTCTCAACACAGTTTTTTTTGCTATCAGTTTTCTATCACATTGCAAAGTAGTTGGGAATTTTCTTGCTAAATTTCACATCCCTACGTTTACAGGCTAAAGAGATATATGTCAAATCGAAAACTCCACCCTCCCTTTAATAGTTCAGGTAGTTTTTTTTTTTAGAAAAACTGTTGAACACCTATTTATTTAATTTTAAGAAGAGTATATTTCCCGAATTTCACATTTCTAGATTAAGTGGTTTCAAAGATATAGCGGTTTTTCAAAATATGTACTCCGTCCCTGTATGGCCCGTTTGGTTATTTAAAAAAAAACACGTTAAACACACATATCTTTGTTTTTGAAGATAAGTATTTTCCATGAGTTTCACGTTTCTAGCTTAAGTGGTTTCAGAGATATAGCTCAACTCGAAAAACCCCATCCCCTCCCCATTCACTCGCTTGGGTTATTTTTTCGAAAAGCCATCGAACTCGTACTTCTTTATTCTTTAAGAAGAATATTTTCCTTCAGTCTAAAGTTTCTATCTTAATTGTTTTCAGAGATATGCCTACTTATCAATAAATATTTGACCCTTATTTACACCCCCTGGGACGCCAATAACGAAAATTCGTCGAATATTTTTATCTTCGATTTTGATAGAGAACCATCAGGCCAAATTTCATTATTCTAGCTTAAACGGATTCGGAAAAAACCCCTATCTTTCCAATCCCCCTTTTCACCCTCTTAGTGGTTGAATTTTGCAAACTTCTTTCTTATCGGATGCCTATGGACTGAAAGAGATATTTCTGCAAAATTTTTAAATTCTAGGTCTAGGAGTTTGTGAGGTAGGGGGATGAGTGTTTATGTCAGTGCTTTCGTATATATTTATGTATTATTATATATTATAAATATATATATAGTACTTTTTCTCCTTAGTATGTGTAAATTTATGTCTCTACACCGTCACCAACAATCCTATCTACTGAGAGTTTAATCGTAAAAAACGGACAGTAGCTATCATGGAACCTCACCCTACTTTGACCTTTAGCTCTGATCTGGGTTTTCTTCGTGACGTCATCACGGCATGTGATGTCGCAACCGTCATTGAATTATTTTGTTTTGGATTTTCCCGGTGACGTAATGGTCATTGACTTAGGTGAGTTGGCAAACATGTTCAATCCTGGTAAGTGTGTCCCATTTGATTTTTAATGTGTGCTCATTTGATTTGTATGTGTGTCCCTATGGTTTTTTTATGCATGCCTCATTGTATCGAGTGCCTGGGAAGGATTAGGGAAGGTGTGAGTTATTTGGTCATGTTTTCTTTATTGGTGGGGAGCCTAAAGGCCTCCCTTGACGGTGGTCATGAGAATAAAGCATTCATTCGGTCGATACTTCACCTCCCATGCAATGTCGCCAATCCTGTATATCGCTATTGGGGGTGGACGCATGGATAGGCGTGCTCTCTCAACGTCCAACATAAAATGGTTGCTACTGGCCTGGTCACCCTTTCACAAGCCTCTGAATCTATTTTGGTGTCGAGTTATGTCGCAACCCTTATATCCGGTGCCAATTCGGCGGCTTGACTAGTCGGGACAAGATTGGGTGATGACTCATACCTGGTGGTAGTTTGGCGGGTAGACAAGTCTAGAAAGGAATATATCATGACATGTCAAGACAGTAATATACCAATGGAGATTTATATCATACGCGTGGACGTTATCTTTATAAATATATTCTGAAATTAGATCAGCAATTTATTTTCAAATGAATATCTATGCAACTTTCATTCGTGAATGTTTGAAGATGGACCACTTTAATCAAGTCTACCGGGATATGATGTGATTTATAGATATCTGAGGTAATATTTTTCAATACTCATATAAAAACAACATTGTTTAAGAATAATAGTTATCTAAATATTATGCTTAATTAATAATATTTTTTTTGTTTCAATTGATGAAATTGCTAGTGATATCTAATATGTGTTTGGCCTTAGCGCTATATCCTGCAAATATATAGAGATTGTCGTATTACCGCTGCCCGTGTAAAGATTCAGCTGAAGATCCCAAATTTCTCCTAAGCATAGGATGGAAATGGGGTTTGCACAACTCTAGTTGAAATGGAAGCTTGGAATGCCTCTGATTAAAAAGGTAAGCCGTTGAACATATCGTCATTAGAGATTAAAACCACTGTAAATTGAAAATGTATGACATTTTTATTAGGCTAACTCGTTCAGATAATAGGGTGGAGCATTGTCTGACACCATGGTCTAGTTGGCAGCCTGCATGTCTGCTGATCCAGATGTCCCGGATTTGAGTCCCGACATGACAGGAGTATTATTGTGGAGATATGTTTGCACCTTAATGTGTTGTTTCTCAGTTGCGGTTCTTGTTCATTATTAATCCGCATATATATTAAAATAATATAATACATAGTTATCTTTGTTTCAGGTGCTTGAGACTATCATAGGATGTTCTATATACCATAGACTACAACCATGCAAAAGTAAGTGTTGGCCACACCACCCATTTTACTTGTGCCTCAAACTTTAATCGGGAAATTTTTTTCACGTTAGGATAATATTGACGCTCTCATGGATGAGAATATTCTTACTCTCTCATATTAATGAATATTTTCAACATCGATAATAGGATAACAATTTTTACAGCTTTCTCAAAACTAAAAAAAACAACAATTATGTCTGTCTATTGGTCCCTGGGCTTGTATCGGAAACAAGTTGATGGATTTTGTTCCAATTCGTTTACATTTCTGGACTTATTTTGGAATTGGATCCTCTTAGATTAGAGTAAGTTTACTGATAATGTTTCTACTGTTAATATTTCTAAAATGGATATAATGATTTTGTTTAAAATTGATTCCTAGGAAGTCTCAAGCCAAAAAAATAATATTATATAGCTTTAAAAAATGAGTTAAAGAGTTGTTTATTCATAATAGATTTTTGAAGATAGGACATTTTTTAACCTGATAAATATTTTTTTTGTATAATTAGTTTGAGAGTTGTTTAATTTTCAGTGATTATTGAGGTTAATATAAGAATATTTTTAAAATATTTTCCTAAATTGATATCAAAGTGATAAATTATAATGTTGTTGACTGTAATAAATTTAATGGTAACTTACTTATGAAATACTTGAGTTAAAATTAAATATTTGATTTACTTGATAGTTAAGAATATATTTTAATTTTTCATATATAAATAGATGGCGTTGTTTACTGAAAAAATTAATTTATTATTTAATTCTCGGCTATAAATGAAAGGTTGTACGATTGTGTCACACCAATTATTTAATACTATATTTTAATTCAACAAAAAATTGAGTGTCTAAAAAAGTTAACTCATTGCTCTTTACTTTGTGTAAATTTTCAATTCTAAGTACATGCGGCGAAATAATAAAAAAAAAGTGTTCAAGTTTTCTTTTTAATTTCAATATTTCAACTCTTATGTTACATTTGAGCTTAAGGCCGGCAACTGTGGCGTTGACCCGATCCAGCCGGTTAGAGCTAAGCTCACATCCTTAAGAAAAATCGACGGAGTTGAGGCTCCACCACCTGGTGACGGTGAAAGATGTGGATTAGGGTCTTCACCAGTTTGAGTCTCATCAACTCCCCTAAATATAAATTCGTTGGTGCCCGGACCTTCAATGGCACCCTAGCCCTCTTCCTCCAGACTAATGTCTTGGCAGATCAGGCAGGTGGAGGTTTGACTCAAGGTATCTTCATTCATTACGTCGAGGAGAGAATAAAACAAATGAGGCCTTTCTTTTATACTGGTACCGTTCATTTTTGTGCACAGAAAGCAATATTGACCCATTAAGTTGGCTTTAGGAGCAAATTAGTGTTTTGCTCTAATGGCTGTAAGACCAAGGTGTCAGTACCAAAGATCATGTATAATTATTGTTGAACAGCACGGACCCGACGTTCAATCTTGTATACGTCTCGTTTAGGTGGGTGGATCAGTTGGACGTGTGATCCGTGCTAGTTAACGTAAGCCGCGTTTTGCAATGTAATAGTTTGTTCTTGAGTACAGCACCACTATACGTTTAACTTAGCCAGTTTGGGGAGCTTGCGGGAAGTGGTGGGTGTTATTGTGACAAACTCTCAAATGTAAGCACATACAGTAGAAAAATCAAATGAATCATTACGATTCTAATTATTGACGACATATATTGCCATGCCATGCATTGGCCGTCACCAAGGTTGTGTGTGACAATAAAAGAGAACAAATATGCATGGCCATGAATACCTATAAGCACATAAAATATGGGCACAATATTAAAAAATATAAAGCAGAAGATTTATGCCATGATGCCCGTATGAATCATTTGAAATTTGGTGAACTGAAACCATTTCAAATATAGCTCTCTGAATACAAAATCACGGTGTTCTGGGAACGTTGGAGGAGGCAAGTCCTCTATTAGGAGCCTAGTCCTCCCAAACATTCATTTAAGGGATAGTTGGATTTATATTTTCACGACCATAAGCACAATTTTTTGATGTCATAACATCCTTGACAGCAGAATTTAAGAGCTCATACTTTTTCCGTGATTGCCACGTGCTGTTTAGTAATAAAAACGAATATCAATGCGAATCCACGTGCAAAATTGGCGACGCAAAAGCGATCTGCAGTGGAGGATCTGTAGCCTGTAAAGACTTTGGGCTTTGGTTCAAACAACCAAACTTGTTTTGATGACCATAAACGTTTCTTTTTTTAGAGATCACGTGTTATTCTGTGATGTAAAAAATGTTTGTGAGGTCTGTGGGAATTTTTTCATTTTGGAATGAGCAGAATATTCACACTGTAACATTAGCCGCTAGCTAATGTTACAATACTGGAAACTGCAAACTTACCCAATTCTACGAAGACGTCCGCGGCCATGCTCATGTAAACACCGCGAGCCACTTGTCACACACCTGGTCATCACGACCTTCCTTGTAAGACTGAGGCGCGCCAACTGGGATACGTCACGCCGATTCTGCTTGCCCAAAGACCATAAGAAGAAAAGAAGTAACACTCCACCAAGTTTACGAGCGGGCTCCTACTAGCTCCGTGAGGCTCCTAGAACCTTCTCCACCCTGTCTACGTTCTTTGGTCCCCCCCCCCCCCACCATGTCCTGCAAGCTGTGTTTTAGTGCGTATAAAAGATCGACCATGTGAATTGTGAGCCACTCTTGGGCTGGCTGTGAAGGTCGCTTGAATAGGCGATAGCGACGAAAATTACAATGTAAGCTAAATTCCTTTTGGGTTAAATGTCTGACTTTTCTAAATTCTTTTTAGGCGCTTCAAATATTTTTACTTAGTAAATATCCAAAAAGTTTTAAACTTGCTTTTATTGACATTTCAAGCTATGTCTACGTATAAACTAAAACTTTACTCTTATCTGAACGCATAACATATCTGGACTTGAGACTTTTGCTAACTATTGGAATATTTTTGTGAAAGGTTTACGATTTTTACCATCGTAATAATATTAAAGATAAATGGGTTGAGATGCCTAACCCTTTGGACTTTATATTTTTGGCGTAACAGATTTAAATTGTGTATAAGTATAGTTACTGGTTGCCTATTTTTATCTCTATTTATCATGTTAGGTTTAGCGCTTTAATTTTAAATGGACTCGTTCCTAAAAAAAACCTTGCTCTGATTAATTGTTCGTCAGAGATAGGTGAATTTGGCATTAGACTATGTTGTCTTATAATATATGTAGATCTCAATTTATTTTTCTCTGGGCTGAATCACTTTTTCTTAGATTAATAGATATTGACTGTAAAAGATATATATATATATATATATATATATATATATATATATATGATAGAATATATATAATATATATAAACGGAAAGGGAAAAACTTTATAAGTTATGTCATTGTATACATCACCTGTAGATTTTAACTTAATAAAATTTTCTAGGTTTTATGTAAATTAATTCTGGGTGTTTAGGGTAAGTGTATATCATATGGATGTTCGCCATCCGACATGAATTCCGCTTCAGCGCGTGTATGTTGATGGGAAGTTTCCATAGAACCAGTCATGATGATAAAGAGGTTGTTGGTCAATTAAATACAAAGTTGTTGTCTAATATCAACCTCAGCTCACACAAATAGCTAGGTTTAATTGTATATTTTTCTCCATTCTTACGGGGCTGGTAAAAATAATGTGTATAATGTATTATGACTAGGTGTTAGTAATTGTTGAAGTTAACGTTTAATTCCTAGGTTGAGATTATAATAGGGTATTAGTTTTCATGCCTAATTGTTATTTCTTGTAGCGAGCGATGAGGGTTGCTCTTAAAGCTGGCGCTAGTGGTATGAAGTCGCCAAAGGAAAATATTGTAAAGAAGTTGCATATAGGATGATTGTTAATATACTTGTATCCATTGTTGCTGACTCCTTTTTTGGGAAATTATAATAAATTACTGTTGATGGTGATATTCGTTCCTTCTTTCTATATAAGTATCATCCTTCGGTAATTTTAAGTTGAGTTAGTTCATGTGAGGTAATCACAAATATGGTATAACGTCTGGGCTGTGTTTATCGGCCGTTGGGGACGGCCGTGAGAACTTGCCCCCTTCTATCTCAAATTGCGTGTGCTGGGTGTTATCTAGCTTACCCAGCGGGTATAACAAGTTCACTCACCCATCCCACTCTATCGATTGTTATTGTATTTTTTTCTTATTTTCCTTTTGAAGTGTTTGAACCCTCTCTTTTGGATGGTAGATCCTAATTATGGTTCAACACAGGTGTTTTGAGACATCCTGTAAAGTTTGTGAGACACATCTTCCTTTTGGTCATTTCTTCTACATGAAGCAGGCCCAGTCCAAGACGTCACTGGGGAAAGAGCAGTTTCTTCTGTGTGTTCTATGATATTAAATGCAGACAAGAAACCCTACTTCAAGGTGCGGCCAGTACGTACTTGTGAGAAACTAATCTTCTATGTGTAGTGCAGATGTGTTGCAAGGACTGACTTCATATTGATGGAAATTACCATTATTGAACCGAATGTTTGGGCGATAGGACTCCCATATTCGAGTGTGATGCCACAATGGCCCAATTTTTAGTATTTCTCGAGCAATTAAAACAATAACATATAAGGACATCATGCTCCTAGCCCAAAATGCCAATGTCTATGATGGAAATTTAATTTTAAAATTCATGACGGAGGTAAAATAAATGGACTTCAGAGCTCATAATTAACGGTGGGAAAATCATGTCCATTCGTTATGGCCTACTCCACTTTATTGACTCTCTGAACTTCCTCCCGATAGCGTTGTTCAAGATGCTAAAGACATTCGGCTTGGACGAGTCCTTGATCGAGAAATATTGCCCCCATTTTTTCAATAAAAAGAAAACGTGAGGTATAGGTGTCATTTGCTACCAAAGGAGGACTACGTTATCGGTGAGATGTCAGTTGAGGGAAAGGAGCACTTTGAGAAGTGGTATGACGCGCTGGTCAAATAAAATCATTTATTTGATTTTATCCTTGAGTTGGAACTGAATTGCGTAAAAGATGTAGAGATCTCACGGAAGGCCTGCCTAAAGTTTAGAAACATGCTCATGGAAAAATCCAATGTTGATCCTTTCAGAGATTCTTGTACAGTCACATGACCAGCCATGTTGGTTTATTGCCAATGTCACCTTAAGGAAGAAACCCTCAGTATCATCTCTAACAGTGGCTACTGGTGTGCAGACCAACAGTTGTATGTCACTGTACAGTGGCTAAAATGGGAAGACCATCAATGCCAGGTCTCTGTTCTTCATGTGGGCGACGGTCATGAAGAATATGTTTTAGGGTGACGTGTAGACCACATTGTTAAAGCTGGAGATACCCCCACCGCCTTCCAGTTTTGGTGCTGCTATTGGAAAGGGTGCACTCTCTAGCCTGACAGGACCAATCCTATCAAAATCAGCCCACACGAGACAGTTTAAACGTGCTTTGAAGCGACCATGGCCAGCGTGGAAAAATTTAAGAATGCCAGATACACGGTGGTAGAACTGTGGGAGTCTATGTTTAATGCGATGATACATACTTTCAAGGACTTGAAACAATTTGTATTCCAGCACAGGATGTGCAGCAGGGAGCCCCTCAGTCCCCGGGACGTATTGCTTGGCGGGCGTATAAATTGTATTTATCTCCTTCACGAAGCAGACAATTGTAGCACCTCTTGTAACTACCTTTACTTGTATGTCAGTGTGAGAAATAACAGTCAAGGAGTTAACAGAATAACAGTATATATTTAATTTGTAATAAGATAAATGGATGATACACAATACAAATTACAAACGCAGTAATATCGCTTAGAGCGAGTTAAGTTGAAGACTTTGTAGTCAAATATAACATTCCATAAGATACCAAAATGACTAGAATGTTACAAGTAAGATACTTTAATTTAAACACAATTGTTCCATTGATATGAAAATATACTAGAGTTTATAGTGAGATACTTTAATATAAACATATAATTCCATTAATATGAAAATAGACTAAAGACTTACTATTCCATTAATATGAAAATAGACTAGAGTTTAAAGTGAAAGACCTTAATGTCAGCATATTACTCCATTAATATGATAATAGATAGAGATTAATGTGTGAAACTTTAACATTGAATAAGGCGTCCCCATAAATATACACTAGTTCATCAACTGCCTAATACCAAAATAAATGGGAAGGCGCCGTAAATATACGAAGTTCCCTAGACAACCAAAAGAAAAGGATATTAAAATGCACAAAGACAATACAATACTAAAATTCATATATATTTCCCAGAGCACTCTAAGGAAAAGACAATAATATCAATCGAGCCCGCCCATAATGGTGTAAATACCCCGGGCACAGTAATGACAAGGATCCCCAGCTTATATAATAAATTTATAGTAAAGTTTGACCACCTTCTGTGCTAATGCTCTGTCTAATGACGTAAAAGAGCAGCTTGAAATAAAGTACAACATCGAGAAAAATGTCTTACTACCACTAATAAGTTAGCACGCATAAGACATTAAATAGAGTCAGTTTCAAATTAAGTACCCCGTCTAGCAATGTATCCCATAGAGATAGACTCTTACAAAAACCGCACAAATATGCAATGGCGATCTTTATATTTCACCAGTTAAGGCAGCCAAGTTAACCATAGTTTCATACAACAAGTGAATGCTCTTCATATATTATTATTATTATTATTATTATTATTATTATTATTATTATTATTAGCACCCGTTCGGTTTATACGCACTTACGCTAATGTGTAATGGTAGGGTGATTGTGAGATGAAATGAAGGACCTACAGTTTAACGTGGAATCCGAACCACGTTGGAGGCCTGGCATTATATGAAATATATAAAATGCCGTCAAAGCCAACATGTACCGTGGAGAGACTAACCCGGCACAAAATACATGTCTTACTCACCCTATTCAACGGACCGGCTGGATTCTCGTACAACGACAATGATCACGCCACATCAACAACACATCAACAAACATCGAACTCTGTGTGAGAAAGTGACAGTTAACGCGCTCTAGTGCTTTTGTGAACTGATACATCTATCAAAAGCGCTCGTGCGCGAAAAGACTGTTAGAAGAAAGGCTCTCTGTCTCCCGCGGCCCGAAGTGACTCCCACCCCCCTTGACTGTGTGTCCGTCCAACCAGCGCTATGCACACACGCTTGGGCAGATATAGACTTCATGATTGGATTATAGTGACCGCATTATGATGTAATTCTCTCCTTCCCTTGTTTCCTCCACTGAGTAAGATCAGATATAAGCTTATGTTTTGCTAAGGAAGTCACTCTTTGGTGCCTGAAAGACGTTAGGCTCACATGGGCGATATGTAGGGCCCTAGGACTAATAGAACGTAAGTCTGCCTAGGATGGCAGGAAATTAATCTTAGACCACGTTATTATAATATTCAGGTTAGGGTTGTAATCTTGGTGCAGTTATGCCATAATATTATAATATTCAGGTTAGGGTTGTAATCTTGGTGCTGATATGCCATATTATTTTAATATTCAGGTTAGGGTTGTAATCTTGGTGCAGATATGCCAAATTATTATATTATTCAGGTTAGGGTTGTAATCTTGGTGCAGATATGCCATGTTATTATAATATTCAGGTTAGGGTTGTAATCTTGGTGCAGATATGCCATGTTATTATATTATTCAGGTTAGGGTTGTAATCTTGGTGCTGATGTGCCAACTTATTGTAATATTCAGGTTAGGGTTGTATTCTTGGTGCAAAGGCCAGGGAAACTATTTGTTAGATGCCATTATTAGTTTGATTGTTTATATGGAAAATACAGTTAGCGATCAGTCAGGTGGCTGTAATTCCTGGTTGTTGTTATTACAATCTTGCGGGATTTAGTAAATATTGGTTGGTATTTAAGGTTATCTCTCATACAAAATTAATGCTCCTTTTTTATGCTCTCAGTCTAGTAGGACATTTTTGCATATTAGTTTGTTTATAAACGGCAAGTGATAAATTTCAATTATCTTATATCCCTATGTTTCTTTACATGTGGTTTAATGAGGTGTATAAATAAATCTATCAAAAATAAGAACCTAAGAATATGTTAATGGTTTCAGGCGTTAGCGAGCTAACTGTTGTAAACTGGGTTTTGGGAAATATATCTAACATTGTAATCTTTTGCGATAGCTAGCATGAGGTTAAATTTACCTATTGTTGACATTGTAATAATGTATAAACGGGGATGCTGGTCGTTTACTATTCATCGTTTAGCTTGGTCTTAGACATTGTTATGTTAGTTGAATAGGAGAAGTGATGAGTCTCCCATGTTTATGAGAGTATTTTTAATATATGGTTCCATGTATATTACCACTTCAATAAATTAGCCGTTGGGCAATGTTTGTTACCTGCACTTCGTTCTTGTTTATACATAATTTTATTTACTGAATCTTCCTATGGACATAGTTGATACTTCTCAGGTGAGACAGGGAATAATTGGGCTTGTAGCGGATATCCAAATAAAACCCCTTGTGGTTATTCTTCATATTAGTAATAGTGGCGACTGGGTGTTGTGGTACTTAGTTAGGGATTTTGATGGTTCTGCTAACAGACTGTACCCACATACTTGGTACGCTTGAAAAATACCTGAAATATATCCATTTACCAATAATGCAAAGGATTAAATAGAAAGGTGGTAAGAGCGCTACTCAAAGCTAGCCGCCTGGTGGTGAGAATTGAAACAAGGTTCACTTATGAACAAAGATTTGGTTCCCCAAACAATTAAATATAAATAAATTGTGTTTAAAATTAACCACGTTGAAAACCCAAAGAAACCCCTCCCAATGTTAACACTAAAAGTTTATAAATCCAAACTAATAATTTTGAAGAGATTCCCCCCATTTTAAGCCGAAATATAATTTTGAATATGATAATTAAATCTAAGATTAATTCGGTGATCTCACCTTAACAAACCAGTGATACAATGAGTGATGATACAAACGAACCACCACAATATATAGCAAGCAAGCACGTAACCATGACATTCCCACAGAGAGAGGGAAAAAGGAGAGGGGAAATGGAGTGGAGGAGACAGAACAGCGCTGGGAAGGTTCGCGGACACTATAGGAACTAGTAGAAAGCTGTAGAAGGCGCTGGAACTGCCCAGGTAGCGGAAACAAATACTAGACGCGCGAAGTTGCCGTCACTTGTTCTTTCTGGGCGTGGCTTCCCTTATGAGCAGACAGTTGAATCATATCTGCATTTAGTCCGTGGAATTGTATGTTAGGGAGAGGAGGTCGTGGCACATGTACGGGGCATAAGGTGTGTATTCTCGTTATACTACGTCTTCCTGAAACTTTAATGTTGATAAAATACTACGTTACAAGGGTTCTACGACGGTTTTGCCTATCAACACGGTGAAAACCAGCCTGTGGTTCCATTCTGCATGACCGGGTGTATTCCCTGCTGATCAACAACCCGCAATAATAACGTGACCCACCGTGCTTGTCATCAACACGGATCCACACAACAATCCTGGGAGATATTGGGTTTCCATATTTATTGACAATAACAATGTTGGAGAATACTTTGACAGTGACGTTTTCCACCTCCTATGAATTCAAGTTTATAATTTATGCACAAAAATGTTTCCCACTGGTCTCATTGCACGGTACAACTTTAAGGCATAGCTTCAGTCGCTTGTGGCCATTAATGTCTCATGTACCTTCTCTATTGTACACAGAACATTCCAATAAATAATTTGTTCTCGCCTTACTCTCACCCACTAATCATACATACAACTTCACCAATATGTTGAGATATTATAACATTTTTTTTAAGAGGCTGGTGTCCTGCCAGCCCTAAAGAGGTTGCGTTCACTCAGTGTGTGCCCTGTTTTCCCCATCGGCTATAAAAGAGCGTCCCAATGGTGTGCCAGCCATAATTACTTCAGTCGTTGAAGCGAACAATAATCATGGAAGGTAAAAATGTTTGTACCCGTAAAGAAAAGCCGATGAAGCACTCGCAGTCCCCAGTATTTCCAACACGTTGTTTCCGTTAGACAAAGTCGATTCCAAACGAGTTATTGATGATTTTCAAGAAAAACTTTATGTCCATTGTCCAGCTAGAAAAACACGTAAGGAATTGTGCGGTGTCTAACTGTACAGAGTTTCAAGTACTGGTCAACTACAAGTAGGTTATATCAACATTTTTCAGCAACACACAGCCTCCTTAGAAGATTAGTCTGACTAATCATGAAATCTCTCTAAGACGCATGTGCGATGACCGTATGGTCGTTATCAGTGAGAAACAAGACGCCGGACTTAAACGGGCCGCTTATCTAGCACCTAGCTGGGTGCGTCTTTGCTAGGTGTGGGACCCTATAGACGTCGCCATCGATCTAAGGAATATGTGGTCAATACTTGTCGCACTTTATTGCAACGATTTGATAGACACACTCGTTGTAGATGTATGCGACACGCTAACAGAAACCGTGGCTGTCATCAACCTCGAACAGCCTACGGTGGGAACATACATCAGAAACTTGGAGCTAATCAGTGCTACCTACTATATACGTAGAGTCTTTGGTGTGAACTATTACATGTTGGATTGTGAACTTGAAAACCCTTTAATAACAAATATAAGAAACACTGTAGAAAAACTTATGAACCAATATATCCACCATTCGTGTAAAACTGAATGATAAACATTATGTATGTCTGTAAAACTTATTTAGTATACAATAAATATATATGTTGCCCCATATAATGGGTATAGGAGGAGGGGTTGTGACCTCACCCATTCCTGTCTTGACACTTTGAGCCACCAAATTGGCGCCAGGTGTGAGTAACAACCCCTTCTTGTCTCGACTTGTCGAGCTGCAAGGTGTGAGTCATCAGGGTTGTGACATTGCTCGTACAGTGGAAATAAACCTTTGCGACATTGAAGGAGGGACAGAGGACATCAAGTCGTTAACCCCCATGTCGTCATGGAAATAACTCGAGGGGAACTAGAGGGGGGAAGAAGGTGGAAATTCAAATCACCAGGATTCTTGTAGAGCCAGCAAACTGGCACAAGGTATGAGGGTTGCGACATCACACGGTACCAAATTAGATTCAGAGGCTTGCGACCTGGAAGAGACCCAGCCAGTAGCTCACACTTTATTTTAGACAGTCGTCGAAAGAATGCCTGTGCACGATCCCACCCCCACTAGCGATAGGCAGAATTGGCGACATTGCATATGAGGTGGGGTACCGACCGAATGAACTCATTCTCTTCATGACCGCCGTCAAGGGAGGACAGCACGCTCCCCATCAATAAAAAGTAGCACTAACAAATCCACGCCTGCCTCAATCCTACCAAGGCGTTTAATCCAATGAGCACACATTAAAATTAAATGAGACTCACTTACCAGGAATGAACAAGTTTGCGCAACCCCCTAAGTCAATACCACTGTCACCGTGAAAAACCAAACCAAAATAACCCAATCATGGTTCTGACATAAAAAGCTACGATGGTTTCACCATGGAAAACCCTTCTCCAGAAATGCGATATCACACGCCATGATGACGTCACCGGGAAAACCTAGATTGGGGTCAAAGGTCAAAGTCCAGATGCGTGATAAAATCGGCGAAATTCTAATTAATCGTTTCACTCTCAAGATGGATCGATTTTCTATTGTTCCTTTACGGTAGTTTGTAATTTTATGACATTTGAAACTTAACTCGAAAATATTTCCTTGCCCACATGTATTTAAAATTGGTCATGTTACTTTCATACGATCCAACTTCGGTGGCTGCATTGTCTAAGCGCTACTCCTGCGCTATAATTATAGAATGCTGAAGATCGGCAGGTCTATGTTTGGTTTTCTCTGGGTGAACTAAGGGTAGCTTTACCTAAATTGTTTTCCCCTATTCCCCACCTAAATGCTGGTACATTCCCTCTAAATTCAACCTTCCTAATCCCTAACACATTATTATAATTATTACATAGGTGTACATCTCGAACGGTTAGTAAGACGTATTGTCTTGCAGCAAGTGAATATTAGCAGAGCTGGTTGTAGATGCTTATAAGCTAGATATTATAGTGACATTTAAATTGAAAAAACACAGATAAACCAAAAAAACCTGTGCTACCATGAAATAGCATAAAGTCATATCTAAGACTTAGGATTTTGGTTTGAATCCTGTTTATTTTATTAGTAAGCTCATAAGCCTAAATTTCAAACAACGGTTTGATGGTACAACCTATTCCGAACTTGAATCCCCTGGAGACAACAAGGATTTCCGCAGTTTTTGTTTCTGAGGCATACGATTGGGTGGCTTAAATAATGCCTCCCATTCTTTTTAATAACAAGTTGTATAATAGGTTTGGATAGGAGTGATTAATATTTATAACTATAAAAATAAATTTTAAGGATTTAGTTTTCTTAATCTATAGTTAAATTCTTAATGTGTTCAGCCAGGAGTTTGGTGTAAACTGGTTTGATTCATGTTGGTTCAAATAATATTTAATACACAGGCTCGATCTGTTATTCAATCTAAATTAATAATATGAATAGTTTGTGTGTCACGAGTATTGCGTGATATATTACGCATGCAGAGGTCTGAAACTAAAAACAAAATAAAAATAGTAGTCCCTGTGCAGAAACATGTAGACTCATGCTTGATAAAAAGACGAAATTTACTTGGTTCCAGGTGTTATAAGCTCAGGCGTGTGAAGTAGATGATAAAAAAGGCCAGAATTCAGGTGGTTCCAGGTGATATAAGCTCAGTCGAGTGAAGTGGCTGATAAAAAAAGCCCCGGTGAAGAGTCTGTCGCTCGGAACATCTCATCCACTTCTGACGCGGACCCCAGAGATATAAGAGGGGCTGTGGGTTTTATCAAACCAGTAGGGAGGGTTTTCTCTGTTGTCGCCGAGACATGCCTGGGCTCTAATCACGGGACTTACTCTGGACAATGTTAAGCCCTTCTCCCCCCCTCCCCTTTTCAAGTAAGTAGATCCTTGGCTCCTCAGCTGGGCCGCCACTGATAAATGACTAGTTTGTTCGGTAATCGCCGGCGAACGACTCGCTATGCGGACTATCAGTCTTACTTTGTCACAATGTCTATGCATATTAATTGCGATGTAATTGATTACGTTGTCATTTTGTTAATCACTCCCTGCATTTATTCACCCCTTCCTCTAAAACTCTTCTTTAACAACAATAGTGGATCAGCCTGGTTTTGTAATAAATCATTTTATTACACGTATATTAATTGTTAAATTATACTTTTTAAAAACAAATTGAGGAAGGATCACTTTAAAATAAAGAATTACTAAAGGATTATTCAAAAATACATTATGAGAGAAATAATGTTATTTCTATTCCCTGAAACCAACCAAGCCAAGAAATTAACTTATATTATTTTAAGTGAATTACTTTTTATTTTTTCACCACGTCTTACTACTTGTCTGGGCTCTCATTCATTATTTACCAACAGAATATGAATGAGGAAGATAGAGGTTACAGGAAATGTATACTCATTTTCTTTCCAGGAGAGTATGAAACTATCTAGGAAAAATAATATAAATAAACCAAGACAGAATTATAATTCCGATCTACTGATTCGGGATGTATACTTATAAGGAGAAAGTGTATCCACATTTTCATGGAGGAAGAGTGGAAAACAATTTATGAAAAAATAACGTCAGTACACTTGACCGGGCTTAGAACCCCCATCTCCTTGTCATTAGCAGTCCAGTCTATTAAAAGAGTGACACCTTAGACCACTTGATAACCAAGGCGGGTAAACTCATTACTATATTAATTTTATGTTTAATCCACTTGCCCACCATAAATACCATAACATATTTCACATAATCAACCTTTTTGCTGTGAGAGATATTTTAGTCACTAAGCTTTAAATTTACATTTATGTATAGTCTAAAATTTATAAATAACAAAAAACTAGTGTATTCCACTAACTGATAAAGAAAATAACAAAATAAACGTTCTAAAATTACGTCGGTTAAGGGAGATAGAGCAGGTGTATTATTTTTACACCTGTGTTGGTGGACACGCAGATTAGATGTCAAGATCCTCCAGTCTGGTTTGCTGGTGGAGGGAAGGTCAAGATAAGAATCCAAGCAAGATTATATTATCCCCTGAATGATTCGTGGGTACACCCCTATATTCTTAGAGTTAATATGCTGATATACTGGATGTGCAATAAGTGGGGGCGGATTTATAGGCACTAAATTTTTTAAAAAAGGCAGGCAAATAGCAATTAAAAATTTAAAAATAGGCATTATAAAGTAAAAAAGGCAGTAAATAGGCATTAAAAAGAACAAATAGTCACATAAATAGGCATATTAATGCAAAAAAACGCACCAAAACACTCAAAATTTGTATTATTCATTCTTTAAATTCAGCCCACACTTTCCATAAACACAACTTGATTACTATTAGAGTTAATTACCAAATACATCATAAGATTTTCAGGTGTAGATTTGGTTCTGTTTTCTGACAAAATGT
The DNA here is from genome assembly GCA_039000515.1 of Timema cristinae. Lineage (NCBI taxonomy): Eukaryota > Metazoa > Arthropoda > Insecta > Phasmatodea > Timematidae > Timema > Timema cristinae. The sequence continues at coordinate 6,026,139 of JBCFYV010011135.1, forward strand.
TTTTATAGCCTGAGAAACTTCTCTCGACTTCACATGAAGTCATCGGGCAAAACTTCAGAAAAATTATTTCTGCTGGGTTAAGCTTGACTTTTGGGAGTGATGTAGTTTGTCCTTCTAAGATGTCCGCAATACTTGCCATCATTTTCCACCCAGAGTTTCGCTGCAATACTCTGTTAAATTTGTAGACGATGGCTGTGCCAACTGAGCCAGAAGCCTGATTCAGGTTTTTTTTCTATTGCCCGTATTATCTTCACAGCTTTCATAAGAGGCAAATCCCTCGCCTCGAAAGCTGTGATTGCTACAGGAAGATTTCCAAAATTGCTTTTTACGTATGCCAGTGGTTTCATCAACAGCAACCCAGAAGTATGATTACCCAATATCTTCTCGGATCTTCTCAACTATCCTAAACGAAATAAAAATAATATTTATTGTAAATAGTTTAAATCAATACAATTTAGTTAATATTTTTAATGTCAGAAAGCAAAACTGCTATTGTAAAAACTTATGGATAAATAGGTTGAATGCAAGTAGGTTTCCTCAGAGTTGATTCATCTGGTATCTTCATGTTGGTTTATTTGTTGAGAAAAGCATTTAAATCTGGATTCTCCAGCTTCTTCCTAGGAAAACTTGCAGCTACCATTGCAGAACATAAGACAGCAGAAAATTTTTCTTGGGTTTTATCTGCATCGTTCACTTTAGGAAAAAAATTGTTGATATCCGGTTTTCTTTCTTCAATTCTTCATATGTATTGCAGTATGTTTGTGTTGTTCTAGGGGATACTTCTTCTCGCATTTTACCTAAATATTATATATGGAAATTTTCATCCAATAATATATGGGAATTCTACAAACTAACAAATTAACCTAACAAGAGAACTAAGATTTTTTTGTAAGATAGTTATGCTACGCTTTAATAAATATTTACACTTTATCATTGAAATCCTTCAATAATAAATGAAACCTAGTTTGAACGATAGCAAATAATTATGGTCTAATTTTAAACTGTAGCCAAAATATATAATAAAAACCTTGACTTTCAAAATTAATAATTTTCTTTCCCCTTTTGAAAAGGTAACTTACCTTTTTGGAACATGCTTGACAGAAAATTATTTTTCCATCCGTTGTGAAATTCCTATCACAACCAATCCACTATTTGAATAGCACACTTTTACACGATTTCTCTTTAGGCATTTTCTACTAGTTCAATAATTTACACTGAGTCCAATACAAAGAAATATTAATAAACAGATATGCACATCTAACAACAGTTTAATATACACAACCACTGAATGAGCTGACACTGCTGTGTGCCAGAAGAAAATCTTTGTCGACATTCTTACTAGTCTTAACCAATCAGACCGCTGGACACATGGGTTTTTCCTACCTAAGGGTAAGCGCACAGTACAAGCCGGTAGTCAGATTCCGAGAACCAGCGCCTGTCGGAGTCAATCCGGCGCGAGAAATGTTCCTTTGTTCGTAGCACGAGTCCTCATAGTGGAGACAGGCAACTGCGCAGGTAAGCAGGTTGTCTGAGTCATACGGTTTACCGGAATGAATTGTTCATTCCTATTTCAGATATCGGCTTGGCAAGCACGTGGTCAACTTGTGGTTCGTTTAAGTTTTCTCTTTCAATTTTTTTTATTGTTTTTCGTTAACAATTTTGACTATGGATACAGAAACTCTTATATATAAAGTGTTTCTTAAACGAGAAATATGGGACAAACGTTTAAAATTGCACTCAAACCGGGTTGTTGTGGATGGATGCTGGCAAGAAATTTCAAAAGATATAGGTGTTCCAGGCAAGTAGAAACAACTATTTGATATTCATACCTAACCATTTTACAATGAAAAATAGCATTTAGCAAAAGAACAATAATAATTGTAATAAATCCTTTTTTTATTGTTTAAAATATTTTAATTAGTTCAATACAGGAGGAATTACTTTTCTGTAATTTTCTCCATCTTTTTATTGGTAAATCTGTTTTTAATTATAAACTTTATTATATTTATAATATATTTTTATTAAATTATAGTTTATTTTTATAGAGCAGTACTTTATTTCTGCTTTCTTCGACCCTAGGCCATGTCATAAAATTGAAATCTAAGGTCACTTCTTCAGTTCTCTTTTTAATTTTATCAATGCAATTTTGATTTTATCTACTAAGATTTTGTATGTTGGAAACCAGTACTTTTGTTATACTTATATATTTTTTTATGATCATTATGATTTGATTATTTTTTTACATATTTACATCCCTCCATCTGTAATATTGTATAAAGGACTTTAAAAAATTATATAAGTAATACTAGTATTATTTATTAGTACTGAACATTCAAAACTATTATTTCCTTTCTATTATTACTAATATTTATAAATACAGCAGTAATAAATAGTCAAATCGAAAAGCCATACAATTACACACAAAGTAGTTTTAACAAAAAACAATAGTAAGTGAATAAAAATAGATCACAACAGAAATAAGAGTTCTGCTTTTCAATCATAGGTCAAGGGATATTTCTCCATGTAGAGAGAAAAAATATCTCTCACTTCTTTGGCCTGGGTGGGATGTCTTCCTGGAATTTGCCAAGTTACAGATTCGCCGTGAACAGTAACATCAGTTAAATGCCTTTCAAAGCCCTCATTTTCTATTATAGTGTTATGCAAAACACAAACACATTTCACAATCTTATCAGCTAGTTCAACCTTTGTCTCAATGGCTTTCGAGAGAATACGCCATTTAGAATATAAAATTCCAAAAGCACATTCCACGGTTTTTCTTGCTCTAGATAAGCGCTTGTTAAAATTGCGCCCCCTGATTGTTAAACCTTCACTTTTGTACGGTTTCATCAGGTAAGGAAGCAAAGGGTATGCCTCATCTGCTAAAATAACGTATGGAGCTTTCACATTGCTTCGAGGTAGGAAGTCAGGTTCGGGGAAAATTAGTTTATTTCCATTAATGAATTTAAACAAGTCTGAAGCTAAAAACGTGCCCCCATCACTTTGCTTTCCATAGCCCCCAATGTCTACAGTAACGAACTTATAGTTCGTATCCACCAGCCCTTGACGAACGACTGAAAAAAACTTTTTATAATTCAAAAACATTGAGCCAGAATCACTTGGACAAATTATACGAATGTGTTTGCCGTCTAAACAGCCAACAACGTGAGGAAAGTTCCAAAATGTTTCAAAGTCTGCTGCGTTGTTTTTCAGTGATTCTATAGTAGGCGGAGGCATGTGCAAGGGCTGTAGCTCTTCCCAAATAATATTAACTGTATGTTTGACAATCTTTCCGACAGTGTTATCTCCCATACTAAAGCTGAATGACAAAGCCCGGAATGACATCCCAGTAGAGAGGTACCTGGAACAAAAGAATACAAGATTTTAAAAACAACAAATTAATGTCTTAAATTAATATATATATATAAGGTATGTACATTTCTTTTTTGAGGATATACATTTTTTGAGGATATAGATACATTCCTTATATATTTATAAAGGAATGTATCTATATCCTCAAAAAATCTATTTCCTCCATAAAAGAAATTCACATTCCTTGTGTGTGTGTGTGTGTGTGTGTGTGTGTATGTGTATATATATAAATATATCTAAAAGGAATGCTTAAGATTAAGATAGTATTCTAACATTTGGGTTAATATAGATAATAAGATGAGGGATTTCTCTTTCGATTTCAGAAACTGTGCTCCGCAAGAAGTGGAAATACTTGAGGGACCAATTCTCTGTAGAAATGGGAAAAATTAAACCAACACGCTCAGGTGATCCTGGAGACGAGGTGTGTGAGCCAAAGTGGCCTCATTACAAGTCCCTCTTATTTTTGAGGGATGTTGTAAAGCCACGAGAATCAACCGGTAATTTAAACCCCACCAAGACAAAATCTCCACCCCTTGAAATACAGCAAGGAAGTTCTCTCCTCACTGAAAGTATTGATGAGGAAATCAAGGAGAGTCTGATACAAGAAGAGCCCGTAGAAACATCACAAGGTGTAAATGAAATTCTGAAGAGGGTGTGAATGAAATAATTTTAAGAGAAAAGAAACGGCGGAACATAGGGCATTCCAAGTATAAAGATACCATTATTGATATGGAAGAAAGGAAAATTAAGTTTTTGGAAGCCACTTTGAGGAATAGGCAGCCAGAAAACGATGATATGTTTTTTTTTAGGAGCCTGCTACCGTACGTTAGCAAAATACCGGAGAGCAGGAAACTGCGATTCCGGAGCAGGATTCAGGAGGTCGTAGAAGAATTTGCATACCATGCAGACCCTTCATTAAACCAGCCCACACTGTCATCGACATTGCTCCTTCAACGTACTCATACACTGTCATCGCCCTCAATCTCTCAACATAAGCCGTCATCACCATCCCTGTCTCAAAACACGCAGCCCTCACCATCACTCTCACCTCAACCTTGCTACACTAACCGAAACTCGCTATTATCACCATCCTTCTCCCAAATGACACACCCATCACCATCACTCTCACCTCAACCTTGCTACACTAACCAACATACGCTATTATCACCATCCTTCTCCCAAGTGACCCACCCATCACCATCACTCTCCCCTCAACCTGGCTACACATTTTCTTCACCTACCAATCCAACACCTGGCCAAACTGTCACGTCTCCACGAGTTTTTTTATGATTATATTCCTCCAAATAATTATCCAAACACCTAATAATGTTTCCACAATACCAATAAAAAGAAAAAAAATGTTGTGTTATTTGTATCAAAAAATGTATTTCTAGTTTTTCTGTAATTTTATATCAAGCTAATAAAAATAATATTTTTATTTCTGTTATTTAATCAATAATAATTATACCTCAGAGTTTAACTGTAATGATTTTAGATTTAATAACATTTTTTCAACAAAATTTGTCTATGATATGGTGAATTTTACATTAATTTTGACTTAAAAAAAGAAAATAATTACTTTTACTAGGCATGTAACCTTTTATATAAATTAGCTAATTTATTTATACAATCAAATTAAATACAATTATAGAATTTACAATGTATATTACTTGACTATGAATGGGTTAGTTCCAAATAAGTGTTATTTTGAATTAAAGTTGACAACATTGTTATTTTAAAAGCAATAAAATAAGCTTTAAACAAAAATAATCTTACCTTAAAGTCACTACAAGCCGTTCTTCTGGAAGAATCTTTTGCTTATGAAAGTTACACCAGTTTAAAATCAATCTATGTTTGATTTTCTCCAAAATATAGTAGAATGTTTCAATCTTCATCCTGAAATATTCATAAAACCTTTCGCCATCTACTTTTAATTGAGGGAAAAGATGATGATATTCACCATATGATTCTCTTAATTGGTTAATTTCATGAGTCCCGCGTTTCTTTGGCTTTAATTTTAAGCTAACATTTTCTGTAGCAATTAGTAAGCCCATAGCTTCTTCACAAGACAGCTCCATGACTATGAGAGCGGGTGGAGTTTCGGAAGCGGTTTTCCGTCTCTACTACGAGACCCCCAGTCCTCAGACTGTCGGCGCCGATTGTTATCGGAAATCGGAATCTGACTGCCGGCTTGCACTGTGCGCTTACCCTATCATGAGTATCCACGTAGACTGACCTAAGGAGCGAAGGAATGGGGGATTAGAGGGGGGGGGGCACGATTTAAGGCTACCATTTGTAAAATAGGTACTAAACACCGAAATAGGCAAGATTAGGCATTATAAAAGTCATCACACTATCTTCGCAATCATCGAAAATAAACTTATACCTCAAAAGTCTACGTTTCAAAGAATACGAATAAAAAAGGCATTTAGGTAAAAAATCGCCCCCTAGTAATAAGTCGTGATTGCCAATGAGTGAGGAGTGAAACTGAAACTATTTGTACCATTATTACAAGCTTATTTTTTAAAGATTACATTTGGAAGCATTAGGATACATTGGTAGGTTAATATAATACAGTGAGCAAGTCATGCAGTCTGAAAGGAAGAAGATAAGATCGTGTTCAGATTACTGACTGCCAAAACCAACGAGAAGATACCAATTGGAAGACTAGACGAAGATGGGAGGATAACATGGGAATGGACCTGAAAGAGATAGGGTGTAATGAGTTGGACTGGATAGAACTAGCTCAAGGGTGTAATATGTTGACTGAATAAAACTATCTCAAGATATGGATAGGGTGTAATATTTATTGATAGTACCTTGTATATTTTAATTATGCTCGAGATAGGAATAGGGTGTAATGAGGTGGACTGAATAGAACTAGCTCAAGATAGGGATAGGGTGTAATGAGGTGGACTGGATATAATTAAATCAAAATTAATATAGTGTGTAATGTAGCTTATTTCGATTATTCTAAAAGAGAATTAAGAGTAACAATGATTTGACGATTCAAAAAATAAATTGAAATTATGTCTGCCTCTAGATATGTTTAATGAACGATCAGTTTTTACCAGTTGAATGACACTTGGCAGCTCTAATAGCATATTTAAGATTAAATATTATTCTTGAAGAGCTTCCACATATCTTTTAATTGGAATATTTCAGAGAATGAATGCAAACATTTTTCTATGTCATTGTTTATTAACAGTTTGAATATTCACTAAGATATTGTTTGAGTTTCTTTATATTAGATCATTTATTTTTATAATTTCCATTTTTGAATTAGCATTTACTAACATAATTTGAAATGCTTTGTTTTTTGAATGAATAATTTACTTACCATTGTTAAATTTATATCTGGCAGAAAAGGCTGGGGATATATATTTATCAAGAAGAGCGTATATAATCATTTAACAGTGCGAGTAAGTTTGGGAATCTAAGTAATTGAAGACATTGGGGTGAGGCTGGAAATAGTATTTTGTCAAAGAGTAGGACATGGCATTCCAGCACAACAATAGATGAAGGAATATACCCCCTCTCCTCATTCCCTACAGTGGGGTTGATGATCGATGAGTATGTCAAGAATCTGACATGAGAATTTCTCAAAAAGCTGGGGCTCCTGCCGCGCTTTTGCCAGTTCACCCATTTTCAACGAGTAATGGGGAAGATTATGGAGGATGAACATGTCACACGATGAAGTACAAACTGGACGCTACACGGTTTTATTGGATCATAAATACGGTTAATTGATTCACAACCATCCTGAAGTGATTACAAGTAAATAGTACGGTACACTTATATTTTGAAATATTGTTATCTTGGTGCATACAAAATTATATATCTTTTGAAATAATCATTTAAAATTCACAAAAAAATTACTATAATTATTATTTACAAAAAAAAATTGTGCACATAGGGAAAATATAGTAATATTGGACCCACCCTCTACCTATCTTTTAATAATTGAGGGATAATATAGCATTAACCTAGATAGAGGAGCAGGTACACATACATATATATATATATATATATATATATATATATATATATATATAATGAGAACAAGAGATAATTATGAGTAGTTTGATTTTAATGGAGCAAGGTACATTTTCAATAGTTTGCACATAATCTCGGCAAGTACTGTCTATAAAACATTAATGAGATAATAGGCAGCATTGCCTATATCACGGTTAGCAAGGGGCGTGAGGCGCCTAATGGATGTTCGCAGACAACTTAGTTATGCTTTACAAATCATCCACTATTCTAGTATGTTGGCCGGGCAGTAGATAATTGTATTGGGCAAGTTCAAGTTCAGTTTTTATGAGCACCATGGATATATTGCAAAAAAAACCATATAAGAGGTAACACAAGCCTACAAAGAAATATTATAAACTATGGGCCACGCCGGGTTGGTAGAAGCGCCCCACAATTTGAGCCCCCATCAGAGGTCAACAACATAAATTACAAGCTAAATAAATTCAAACAGCTCTAGCCGTGCCTGAGGGGCAGTAGTGGCTCAAGAGCCGGATACTCCAAAAGGGAGTATTAAAAATCATAAGAAAGGATAACCACGAGCCAATCTCGACGGGCATTGATGGCCCACAAGTTAAAAACCCAAACCAGTGTTTAGGATATACAATTGTACCTAGCTAGGTATCGTTCCCAGGCCCTCATACAACCTGAACTATTGCTATCCCCAGCAAGCTACCTTTAAAATACATTAGTGGTCACACAGTGTGTGTCGAGGGATACACAATCCCTTTGAGTGGCTGGCCCAATGGCTCAGTCCAAGATACGCGTGAGGCGCGGTAAACAACAAGTTTAGTTAGCAATACCTTTTTATAACTACGGAGGCATTAACTATACAATAACATTACATAATTAACCTAACAAGGTAACAACTATAATCCCCCAGTGAAGACAATTGTTATTCCTAACAACTATCAGAAAAGATACTCTGTAGATCCTGCCACGAGGTAGGCTATCCCTAATCTTTGCCATACTGTCCGTCTATCCTTGCCACTTCCTTCTGTCTAGTGGATCCATCGCCTCAAACCGTAAGTCCACCGTAGAAATGTAAGTCTGCTCGACGCGAGGTTAGTTTGTTAGCTAGTTGGTGCTATCTCTACAACCGTTATAGCCAAAACAAGAAATTTTATGAAATATAAATTTAAAATCTACATTTTCAACGATCAATTCGGACACATTATTAATAATTAACGAGTAGAGATATATTAAAGGAAACAACCAATTATTTCCAAATAATGAGAATGTATAGACGGTAAAAATTGAGGTAAAATAAAGTTATCTTGTTATAAAAATAACATTATAGCTTATTTGTTTGATTAAAAAAGATTTAGAATAATGTTACCACTTGTAAACTGATTATACCCTAAATTTTCTTCTTCTTTAACATATTTTAAACATTTCTATGTATACACCTCATATGCATGTAATGTTACACAAAATTTCTTCTCCAAAAGTTAAATACTTTACCTTAAAATGGTATGCACAAGCATAAAATAGCAATTTTGACCCCTTGTAACTCGTGAACTGGAATGGTTTGAAGTAATTGGATCAATATTTATAGCTTACAGTTGTCAAAATTGTACAATATATTTTTTATGGTAGAATGACCTTAAAGAATCTTAAATTCTCTGTGAATAGTTAGCCAAAGATTAACTTGCTTGATTCCACTATGGTATTACTTACAGGTTATGGTCATTGTGTAATGAGTTAAAATGAAATCTAGTAAAAGGCACTGAATTTACAGGAGAGAGAAAACCATAGTCAAAAATATTTAAAAATAAATTTTGTTCTAAATCATTAATATCAATGGAGTATTCTGAAGAAAGTTGTTTGTGTCTGTACGCAGAGAAAAAATACATGTTTTCATATTTAAGGTCGGGTTTAAGGGGACGCGAGAGAAGAAAAGTGTTTTTTACTCTTTATCAAGCAAAACTTTTTTCTGTCCAAAATAAATGAAAAATATCTATCCATTATAGTAGTATACCTTAGTTTGGGGAGTTCAAAACAATATTCCTAGAACAATATTCAGTAATATAATGAATATAGATAATGGTGAGTGCAAGAGGCTACATATAGAGGATTTACATACCCTGTATCATCCCAAGATGTTGCTAGGGTATTCAAGTCTCGTAGATTACCGTGGGATGGATATGGAGCCGAATTGAAGAAACTAGAGTGCCCTTCAGGTTATTAGATAGCAAAACCAAGGGGAAGAACTAGATCAAGATAGGGATAGGGAGTAATGTTGTGGACTGGATATAACTAGCTCAAGATAGGTATATGGTATAGTGAGATGGACTGGATATAGCTAGCTCTAGATAGGTATAGGATGTAGTGAGATGGACTGGATATAGCTAGCTCGAGATAGGTATAGGGTATATTGAGATGGACCTAGCTAGCTAGCTCGAGATAGGTATAGGATGTAGTGAGATGGACTGGATATAGCTAGCTCGAGATAGGTATAGGGTATAGTAAGATGGACTGAATAGAACTAGCTTAAGATAGGGATAGGGTGTAATGAGGTGGACTGGATATAGCTAGCTCTGTATATGAATTGGTTGTAATGAGAATGATTTGAAATAACTAACTCAAGGTAGGGATATGTAGTACTTTTCTAAGTACATTAATCAACTTTCGAGTTTCTAATGCTATAGAGTTAGAAAGTAAGTAGATATAGCTCGTCTAATTTGAAATACATGGTAGTAATGAACCAAGATTATATTTATTGTGTTCAAATTTATATGAAGAAATACTATTAATTTTGTCGTTAATGAAAGGATGTAGATCCAATTAGACAATTCTATATATTCAAATATCGCATAGATGATAACGTGGATTAAAGTTAAAGCACGTCTAATTTAAGTGGGCCCGTACCTAGTGGCCACTGGAACTATTTGGTAACATCAGAGCTCCAGTGGGCCAGGTACCTAGTGGCTGCTGGAACTATTTGGCCACATCAGAGCTCCAGTGGTGCCGGTACCTAGTGGTTGCTCGAACTATTTGGCCACATCAGAGCTCCAGTGGGCTGGTACCTAGTGGCTGCTAGAACTATTTGGCCACATCAGAGCTCCAGTGGGGCAGTACCTAGTGGCTGCTGGACTAGGCACATCAGAGCTCCAGTGGCGGTACTAGTGGCTGCTGGAATATTGGTCACATCAGAGCTCCAGTGGGCTGGTACCTAGTGGCTGCTGGAACTATTTGGCCACATCAGAGCTCCAGTGGGCTGGTACCTAGTGGCTGCTGGAACTATTTGGCCACATCAGAGCTCCAGTGGGCAGTACCTAGTGGCTTGCTCGGAACTATTTGGCCCATCAGAGCTCCAGTGGGCTGGTACCTAGTGGCTGCGGAACTATTTGGCCACATCAGAGCTCCAGTGGGCTGGTACCTAGTGGCGCTGGAACTATTTGGTCACATCAGAGCTCCAGTGGGCCGGTACCTAGTGGCTGCTGGAACTATTTGGCCACATCAGAGCTCCAGTGGGCCAGTACCTAGTGGCTGCTGAACTATTTGGCCACATCAGAGCTCCAGTGGGCCGGTACCTAGTGGCTGCTGGAACTATTTGGCACATCGAGCTCCAGTGGGCGGTACCTAGTGGCTGCTGGAACTATTTGGCACATCAGAGCTCCAGTGGGCCGGTACCTAGTGGCTGCTGGAACTATTTGGCACATCAGAGCTCCAGTGGCTGGTACCTAGTGGCTGCTGGAACTATTTGGCACATCAGAGCTCCAGTGGGCTGGTACCTAGTGGCTGCGGAACTATTTGGCACATCAGAGCTCCAGTGGGCCGGTACCTAGTGGCTGCGGAACTATTTGGCACATCAGAGCTCCAGTGGGCCGGTACCTAGTGGCTGCTGGAACTATTTGGTCACATCAGAGCTCCAGTGGGCCGTACCTAGTGGCTGCTGGAACTATTTGGTCACATCAGAGCTCCAGTGGGCTGGTACCTAGTGGCTGCTGGAACTATTTGGCCCATCAGAGCTCCAGTGGGCCGGTACCTAGTGGCTGCTGGAACTATTTGGTCACATCAGAGCTCCAGTGGGCCGGTACCTAGTGGCTGCTGGAACTATTTGGCACATCAGAGCTCCAGTGGGCTGAGTACCTAGTGGTGCTGAACTATTTGGCCACATCAGAGCTCCAGTGGGCCGGTACCTAGTGGCTGCCGGAACTATTTGGCCACATCAGAGCTCCAGTGGGCCGGTACCTAGTGGCTGCGGAACTATTTGGCACATCAGAGCTCCAGTGGGCCTGGTACCTAGTGGCTGCTGGAACTATTTGGCCACATCAGAGCTCCAGTGGGCCGGTACCTAGTGGCTGCCGGAACTATTTGGCCACATCAGAGCTCCAGTGGGCGGTACCTAGTGGCTGCTGGAACTATTTGGCCACATCAGAGCTCCAGTGGGCCGGTTACCTAGTGGCTGCTGGAACTATTTGGCCACATCAGAGCTCCAGTGGGCTGGTACCTAGTGGCTGCTGGAACTATTTGGCCACATCAGAGCTCCAGTGGGCCGGTACTAGTGGCTGCTGGAACTATTTGGCCCATCAGAGCTCCAGTGGGCTGGTACCTAGTGGCTGCCGGAACTATTTGGCCACATCAGAGCTCCAGTGGGCCGGTACCTAGTGGCTGCCGGAACTATTTGGCCACATCAGAGCTCCAGTGGGCCGGTACCTAGTGGCTGCCGGAACTATTTGGCCACATCAGAGCTCCAGTGGGCCGGTACCTAGTGGCTGCCGGAACTATTTGGCCACATCAGAGCTCCAGTGGACCGGTACCTAGTGGCTGCTGGAACTAGTTGGTAACATCAGAGCTCCAGTGGGCCGGTACCTAGTGGCTGCCGGAACTATTTGCCCACATCAGAGCTCCAGTGGGCCGGTACCCTAGTGGCCACTGGAACTATTTGGTAACATCAGAGCTCCAGTGGGCCAGTACGTAGTGGCTGCTGGAACTATTTGGTCACATCAGAGCTCCAGTGGGCTGGTACCTAGTGGCTGCCGGAACTATTTGGCCACATCAGAACTCCAGTGTGCCGGTATCTAGTGGCCACTGGAACTATTTGGCCACATCAGAGCTCCAGTGGGCTGGTACCTAGTGGCTGCCGGAACTATTTGGCCACATCAGAGCTCCAGTGGGCCGGTACCTAGTGGCTGCCGGAACTATTTGGCCACATCAGAGCTCCAGTGGGCCGGTACCTAGTGACTGCCGGAACTATTTGGCCACATCAGAGCTCCAGTGGGCCGGTACCTAATGGCTGCTGGAACTAGTTAGTCACATCAGAGCTCCAGTGGGCCGGTACCTAGTGGCTGCTGGAACTAGTTGGTCACATCAGAGCTCCAGTGGGCTGGTACCTAGTGGCTGCTGGAACTATTTGGTCACATCAGAGCTCCAGTGGGCCGGTACCTAGTGGCTGCTGGAACTAGTTGGCCACATCAGAGCTCCAGTGTGCCGGTACCTAGTGGCTGCTGGAACTATTTGGCCACATCAGAGCTCCAGTGGGCCGGTACCTAGTGGCTGCTGGAACTATTTGGCCACATCAGAGCTCCAGTGGGCCGGTACCTAGTGGCTGCTGGAACTATTTGGCCACATCAGAGCTCCAGTGGGCCGGTACCTAGTGGCTGCTGGAACTATTTGGCCACATCAGAGCTCCAGTGGGCCGGTACCTAGTGGCTGCTGGAACTAGTTAGTCACATCAGAGCTCCAGTGGGCCGGTACCTAGTGGCTGCTGGAACTATTTGGCCACATCAGAGCTCCAGTGGGCCGGTACCTAGTGGCTGCTGGAACTAGTTAGTCACATCAGAGCTCCAGTGGGCCGTACCTAGTGCTGCTGGAACTATTTGGCCACATCAGAGCCCCAGTGTGCCGGTACCTAGTGGCTGCTGGAACTATTTGGCCACATCAGAGCTCCAGTGGGCCGGTACCTAGTGGTTGCCGGAACTATTTGGCCACATCAGAGCTCCAGTGGGCCGGTACCTAGTGGCTGCTGGAACTATTTGGCCACATCAGAACTCCAGTGGGCCGGTACCTAGTGGCTGCTGGAACTAGTTAGTCACATCAGAGCTCCAGTGTGCCGGTACCTAGTGGCTGCTGGAACTATTTGGCCACATCAGAGCTCCAGTGTGCCGGTACCTAGTGGCTGCTGGAACTAGTTTAGTCACATCAGAGCTCCAGTGGGCCGGTACCTAGTGGCTGCTGGAACTATTTGGCCACATCAGAGCTCCAGTGGGCCGGTACCTAGTGGCTGCTGGAACTATTAGTCACATCAGAGCTCCAGTGGGCCGGTACCTAGTGCCTGCTGGAACTATTTGGCCACATCAGAGCTCCAGTGGGCCGTTACCTAGTGGCCACTGGAACTATTTGGCCACATCAGAGCTCCAGTGGGCCGGTACCTTATGGCTGCTGGAACTATTTGGCCACATCAGAGCTCCAGTGGGCCGGTACCTAGTGGCCACTGGAACTATTTGGCCACATCAGAGCTCCAGTGGGCCGGTACCTAGTGGCTGCCGGAACTATTTGGCCCTATTAGAGCTCCAGTGTAATGTTAAGTTAGAAGTAGAACTCCGAAAAAAAAAAAAATACACATGGCCATCCAAGCATTTCTTTTATTAACCAGGTGACCTGGTGGTCTAGGGGTAAGGTGTCAGACTTCTGTGCTGGCGGCCAGGGTTCAATCCTCGGTCCCGGCACAGATTTATCTGATTTCCAAACCCTTCCTTCACCTCTGACAAGACATCTTGTGAATGTGAGGAATGCCAGGCTGCCACCGTGGTTCGGATTCCACGTTAAACTGTAGGTCCTTCATTTCACCTCACAATCACCCTACCATTACACATTAGCGTATTTGCGTATAACCCGAACGGGTAGTAAAAGGCGGTGCTAATAATAATTTTATTAACTAATAATTTCCACACAAGGTTGTATTTCGCGATTTGCGTCAGGGACGCGTACACAAACAAAACAAAACAAAAACTACGAACATCTCTTCCACGCACTCTAGCGGAGAATGAAAACCTCCCGCTAGATTCAAATTTAAAACACAATGAGTTTTAAACAAAGATAAACTAATAAATGTGTTAAGCATATTCATTAGTTGAGATAGGGAGAATAACCAATATATAATCGTTTACAAAAGCATACCTTACAGTTACCTCCCTTATCTGGGGGAAGGACACGCGCAGCAATGTCCAACCTAATATAACCTCTCTGGCCAAGCGAGTAAACATATCTAACCTGAAAATTGCTTAAATTACTTAATAAGAGAGCTTCATAATTGAAACACAGAAACATTTACTCCATAGATATACTACTCAATAATGGCAATCACTTATAATTAATATGAACTAAAACTTATCATCTCTACAACACAAACTTTACAACATAGTTAATCATGGTACTTCTTGTATACATACGAAAACTTTATAATATCAATAACATTAGATTTACGAACACTCCCACTTGCATACTTTTCTTCTACCATATCTATTTATACATTAAAAAACTAAATTTAAAAACCTCAAATCACCCATCTAATATACTTTTCAGGAGAGCGTGGCTGTCCACCACCTGTTTCACAACTATCTCACGGGATCAAGTATTATATGACCCTAGAGCACTGCACTCTACGCCACACTGAGATCCAACATCCACCTCCCAGGCCTTCTTCGACGCATTTTTGTACTAAGTATCATGTAATCATATATACGTAGTGGGTTAAAGAGGTATTGAATTACTATGGTATCATAGACGTATCATAGAATGATGTAGATTATAAGTAGTATATCATTGTAGAGCAATTGTTCCTCAGGACATAAACATCATTTCCACAGCCACCAAAACCCACCTCCACACAAGCATCTTCCTCATATCCTCAACAGCATTGTGAGAACTGCGTCTCCCGTCAACAGTGGTGAGACTTGACCTCCCAACATAAGCCAAATGTTCACATTGGTAAAACTTATTCAGACCTGGTTTCTCAGAAAATATCAACTGATTCTCCCACATGATGTCTAATAATTTCTCCCGTTGTTCCTCTTTAATCACTGCCATCTGAATCTTTTCTTCAATTTTTTCCCAAGTTATGCTAGGTCCGCTGGCGGACACCTGTCTCACTCCTACTTCCCCTTCCTCTTCAATAGCTACCTCCTTTTCTCTTTCTATTTGCAGCTTCATCATCTGGGATTCTAATCTCTCCACCAAAGGGACAACTATGTTCATTTTCTGCCTATCAATCACTACCTGTCTTTTAGAGTAGTCTATCCTCACACTATACCCTGTCATCATATCTGATCCCAAAATAGCTGGAACATTTAACCCTTCCACAACAAGGAAAATAATATTTATAGTTTTGTTTGTCAATTTTACATCAAGTAACACTTGAGTTTTTGCTTTTTTATTCTTCACACCAATGGCCCCCACTATCACGATATTACTCACAGGCAATACAGGAATTTTCCTTGCTGGATTATTTTCTTTTATTTGCTCGTAATACTCTTGAGATAATGCAGTTATTTCCGAGCCAGTATCTATCAATAACTCTACTACAAAATCGCCTACTCTTCCGTGTATCTCTGGCGATATAACTTTACTGAAGTCAAATTTATTATTTCCCTCGTGTAACAAATCTTCCTTGGGACTGCCTTGTAATATTACATATTGGTTCATATACTCTAAGTGGGTTAACTGCTCCATCGTCCGTCTCTTGTTCATACTACCACCCATTCCCGGACCATTGCATAGTTGGCCTACAAGTTTTCCGACTCTCTAACACCTGAATCCAAATGCATACGGTTTATTGTCTCAGGTTGTAGATTTTGTGCTCTCACCCAGTGAGTTCATGCTAGGTTAGGGTTGTCATTTATTTGTTTTAGCCCATTCTCATTTCTATGTCCTTGGTTATTTGCCCTAGAAAGGTTGTGTTGATTCCTAGACCTATACTCTCCCTCCTTCTGCCACGGTTACTGTAAACTGATTGGATCTGCCTGGTTCTGGATTACAAGTAGACGGTTGGTTCCCATTGTTCCTGTTTTGAACCTCTCCTCTCCCATGGTGTGGTGGAAATGGTCCTTGTCGAGATGTGTCAACACTCTCTCTGCTCTGCATACTACGCTGTTCTACCTTCCTATCTCTTTCCCACCTATTGTCGAACCCTACTAGCACTTCCTCCATGCCCTTCAAACTTCCCTTATTCGCAATCATCAAGTTATCTTGCACATTTGGACGGAAATGGTGAGCTATATGTCCCATCAACCTATGCTCTCCCATAGGATATTCCAGATACTCAGTTTGAGTCACCAGCTGGCGGAAATATTCACCCATCGAGCCTAATTTGGGATGGTATTTTCCGTTGAAAATGTACTGGAGGAAGTCGTCCTGCGTCTCCTAAGACCAATACTTTTTTAAGAACACCTCCTTTGCCACTTCATACGTCTCCCACTCTCCGTCCAAACTACTCGCCCAGACCCTGGCCTCACCTTCCAAATTTACCATCAGCACCTCGATTTTTTGTTGTTCAACAAAATGCCCGACCTTTAGTGCTCTATCATATTTTTTTATGTACTAGGCTGCAGAGATGCTCCCCATTTTCCCATTGTATTTGGGAATTAGAGACATGGTTACTTCACTTAAACTTCTTGGTATCGATTCCAGACCTTCAGTCCCACTTAACTTACGACTACCAGCAACTTCAGCCTTTCTCATTCTTACAGTTAATTCCTCAATCCGATTGCTTAACTGCGTCACAGACTCCTCATATTTGTCTTTTAGGCCCGTGCCATGACCTCCATTCTGTTTACATTCCTTTCTGACTTTACTAATCTGGTACGTAATTAAATCTTGACTCATATCTTTTTGCGCTTCTATGGCTAATTTGACGCCATCAATTTCCTTTTCAAAATTCTGCTTAGCTGCCTCTGCATTTGTTATCACTTGAGTGATCTGCCAGTCTATTTCTACTACTTTGTTTTCTACTACTCCAATTTTTTTAACCTCCTGATTTAATTTTTTAGCCTGTTCCTTATGGGTATATTTACTTCTGTCAGGATCTCAAATTGTGTATTTCTTAGCAGTTCCTGTTCCTTTTCTAATTGTCCTTGCCTAGCCTCAGACACCACCAACCTCTCATCTACCTTAGTCAGCTGTGTTGTGATGTTCTCCTTGGCTCGTCCTAACTGATCAACCTCCACTTGTACGTTACTGAATCTCTTCTCACATGCCTGATTGCTTTCTTTTATTTATTTTTCTACTGATATCTGCCCTGCCTCAATCCTTGAGATTAAGGTCTGATTTATTTGATCTATTTCCCCTTTCAGTTTCTGACTACTCTCTAGTATTAAAGTTTTGTGGTTTTGGCCTTGGGTCACTATCTCAGTGCTAACTTGATCAATTCTCTTATTCAAAACTAAATCAATTTTTTCCAGCCTGTAGTTGACTTCCCTAACCTCTTCCTTAACCTCCATAAATTTTGAGTTTAAGTTCAAATCAGCTTTCTCAAATTTTGAGTGAATTTCCTTAAACTCAGATAACATTATTGCGCACAGCCGCTGCATCTCAGGATTGTTTGGTTGTAAAGATTCAGATGGGACACTTGGTAAAATTGGGCCTAATTTCTCATTACCAGTAATTCGATTAACTTCCACAGTCAGATCAGTACAAACTCCTGCGGACAAAATATGATTTTCCACTAGAAATTGGCCATCACTGTTGTTATTATCAATAAATAGGCCTACTTCCATTTCTAAACTTTGATTACCTAACTCTACTACTTAGCTTGTTCCAGTTTTGGCAATCAAAATCTCCCTTCCCACTGGCAGTTGAATCGCCATCTCAATTAATCCACCTTGGCCTACTACCACTGAGGCACTATCCTCATCGCTGCTATTGCCTGTGAAGTTATCAAACGTTGATCTATTTCCTCTATCACTGTTCAAATAATCCATCCTAGCTTGTTTGTTTACATCCCCTTCAAAACACCTAAACTCCACATGGCATTCAGCATCACTCTCCTGACCCGACATTGTGTTCTTGTTTTGCTTACATAAATACATAATACCAGTGTTATTTATTAGTTCAGTTGTTGTGTATATCAGTAATAATCATATAAATTTAGACAAAATCTTGTTTGACTTGTTAATGAACTTCAAATCTAGTTGTTGAAAAACACAATAGCAGTATTTACCTGAAATTCACAATATGTGGGATATGTCATTTAGTGTTGCTTGGACTTTAACACTAACACATTTTAACATATAACAATTTGAACTCATGCTGTGTGATGTACATACTGTAGTTTTCAATTTCATTCATTCATGCGTATTACATGTAATGTAAATTAACTTTTTTTTTTACAGAAACATGAAGTGTAATAGCGTTTTATTTATATATTTTTTAAACCTTTGCTGTTGTGTAATACGTGAGACAAATGTTTATCTGAAAAGAAAACTTTCAACATGAGTCTGGTTGTTTTTATGGTAGAACCTGTACTTTTGTTCAAAATTATGTTTACACTAAAGAGAACCAAGCTTGGACCTAGTAATATTATTATTGAGTATAGTTTTTAGTGTAAAATGTAACTATATATTAATTTAATTTGTTGATAGTTTAAAACGAAGTCTGATTGTCTTTCACTCTGAACCTGAAAAACTGACGCGTAAATATGCGATGAATAAATTCTGACAGATGGTCCTGGACTCCGCGTTCCTGAAAGTATATATTTATTTTTCTCACCCTTACTGCTTCTAAAGTTGTCTAAAGTTGAATATCGTTGGCGTTGTTATACTTAGTAATCTTTAGTCGAATCCTCAGGTTGTCATGTTGACCCCTTCTAACGAAGTGTCCTTCTGTAAAAGAATCCTCGTGTTGAATCCTTCCTAATATGTTTACTTAATTGAAGAGTCCTTCGCGGGGTCAAATAGCCTTGTTGTATTGAAATGTCGTGTGAAAGTGTCCTCACGTTAAAGTGCCCTCACATTAAAGTGTCCTTTTGTCCTTGTGGCCGAGCATGCTTGAAGATAACTTTGTTGAGCGAAGCACTCTTCATCTCGGGTCGTGAAGTTCAGACTTTGATGGTCTTACACATATTGCACTGTACACTTGGGTGAGTACTTTAAATTGGCCCGATTGTTCCGTTCACTTACTTACCGATTTAATTCGCAAGTCGTCGTCACAATACAACATACAACCCGACGTGTATTTGGCAATTGTGTAAAGTCCAAAAGTCTTGCCCAACGTTGGGCGCCAATTGTAATGTTAAGTTAGAAGTAGAACTCCGAAAAGTAAAAATACACATGGCCATCCAAGCATTTCTTTTATTAACTAATAATTTCCACACAAGGTTGTATTTCGCGAGACCAGGCTGGATTTGCGTCAGGGACGCGTACCCAAACAAAACAAAACAAAAACTACGAACAAAGGATGCGCATGCGCGACAGAGAAAACATCTCTTCCACGCATTCTAGCAGAGATTGAAAACCTCCCGCTGGATACAAATTTAAAACACAATGAATTTTAAACAAAGATAAACTAATAAATGTGTTAAGCATATTCATTAGTTGAGATAGGGAGAGTAACCAATATCTAATCGTTTACAAAAGCATACATTACAGCCGGTACCTGGAGGCTGCCGGAACTATTTGGCCACATCAGAGCTCCAGTGGGCTGGTACCTAGTGGCTGCTGGAACTATTTGGTCACATCAGAGCTCCAGTGGGCCGGTACCTAATGGCTGCTGGAACTATTTGGTCACATCAGAGCTCCAGTGGGCCGGTACCTAGTGACTGTTGGAACTATTTGGTCACATCAGAGCTCCAGTGGGCTGGTACCTTATGGCTGCTTGAACTATTTGGCCACATCAGAGCTCCAGTGGGCCGTTACCTAGTGGCTGCTGGAACTAGTTAGTCACATCAGAGCTCCAGTGGGCCGTTACCTAGTGGTTGCTGGAACTATTTGGCCACATCAGAGCGCCAGTGGGCCGGTACCTAGTGGCTGCCGGAACTATTTGGTCACATCAGAGCTCCAGTGGGCCAGTACCTAGTGGCTGCCGGAACTATTTGGTCACATCAGAGCTCCAGTGGGCCGGTACCAAGTGGCTGCCGGAACTATCTACCCACATCAGAGCTCCAGTGGGCCGGTACCTAATGGCTGCTGGAACTATTTGGTCACATCAGAGCTCCAGTGGGCCGGTACCTAGTGGCTGCTGGAACTATTTGGCCACATCAGAGCTCCAGTGGGCTGGTACCTAGTGGCTGCTGGAACTAGTTAGTCACATCAGAGCTCCAGTGGGCCGTTACCTAGTGGTTGCTGGAACTATTTGGCCACATCAGAGCGCCAGTGGGCCGGTACCTAGTGGCTGCCGGAACTATTTGGTCACATCAGAGCTCCAGTGGGCCAGTACCTAGTGGCTGCCGGAACTATTTGGTCACATCAGAGCTCCAGTGGGCCGGTACCAAGTGGCTGCCGGAACTATCTACCCACATCAGAGCTCCAGTGGGCCGGTACCTAATGGCTGCTGGAACTATTTGGCCACATCAGAGCTCCAGTGGGCTGGTACCTAGTGGCTGCTGGAACTAGTTAGTCACATCAGAGCTCCAGTGGGCCAGTACCTAGTGGCTGCTGGAACTATTTGGCCACATCAGAGCGCCAGTGGGCCGGTACCTAGTGGCTGCCGGAACTATTTGGTCACATCAGAGCTCCAGTGGGCCAGTACCTAGTGGCTGCCGGAACTATTTGGTCACATCAGAGCTCCAGTGGGCCAGTACCTAGTGGCTGCTGGAACTATTTGGCCACATCAGAGCGCCAGTGGGCCGGTACCTAGTGGCTGCCGGAACTATTTGGTCACATCAGAGCTCCAGTGGGCCAGTACCTAGTGGCTGCCGGAACTATTTGGTCACATCAGAGCTCCAGTGGGCCGGTACCAAGTGGCTGCCGGAACTATCTACCCACATCAGAGCTCCAGTGGGCCGGTACCTAATGGCTGCTGGAACTATTTGGCCACATCAGAGCGCCAGTGGGCCGGTACCTAGTGGTTGCTGGAACTATTTGGCCACATCAGAGCGCCAGTGGGCCGGTACCTAGTGGCTGCCGGAACTATCTACCCACATCAGAGCTCCAGTGGGCCGGTACCTAATGGCTGCTGGAACTATTTGGTCACATCAGAGCTCCAGTGGGCCGGTACCAAGTGGCTGCCGGAACTATCTACCCACATCAGAGCTCCAGTGGGCCGGTACCTAATGGCTGCTGGAACTATTTGGCCACATCAGAGCGCCAGTGGGCCGGTACCTAGTGGCTGCCGGAACTATCTACCCACATCAGAGCTCCAGTGGGCCGGTACCTAATGGCTGCTGGAACTATTTGGCCACATCAGAGCTCCAGTGGGCCGGTACCTAGTGGCTGCCGGAACTATCTACCCACATCAGAGCTCCAGTGGGCCGGTACCTAATGGCTGCTGGAACTATTTGGCCACATCAGAGCGCCAGTGGGCTGGTACCTAGTGGTTGCTGGAACTATTTGGCCACATCAGAGCTCCAGTGGGCCGGTACCTAGTGGCTGCTGGAACTATTTGGCCACATCAGAGCGCCAGTGGGCCGGTACCTAGTGGCTGCCGGAACTATCTACCCACATCAGAGCTCCAGTGGGCCGGTACCTAGGGGCTGCTGGAACTATTTGGCCACATCAGAGCGCCAGTGGGCCGGTACCTAGTGGCTGCCGGAACTATCTGCCCACATCAGAGCTCCAGTGGGCCGGTACCTAGTGGCTGCCGGAACTATTTGGTCACATGAAATGAGGGTTCAAACGAACTACCTCTTAACTGATTGAAGGCAATTCATTATTAAACTGGGTCTGTTTACCGGAGCTTAAAGATTAAATGAACCCGTCTTTCTTAGATTTACGTTGGACGAAGTCAGGTAAACGGAAACGGTTTTCCGTCGTGACACTGGTACTGTGGGAGAAAGTCACGGATGAGGGAAAGGAGGAATCCTAGAAACGAAGGAGGGAAAATACTTTTCAATCGATCCAAAATGTTAAGTTTTTTTGTTGATCGGTTTAGTGTTTTTACAGAAAGCTTCAAGTTTTTAAAATTATTGGTTTCCAAATTTGAGTTTATTTACCATCTTCATCAGGGGCCGGCAACCTTTTTGGACCCCGATTGGCTTACATTTATCATGGTTCCCGTGATCAGCCTTTGTTTCTCCGCTTTATTTTTAATTTTTTTTCTATACATCTTGTATTTATTCCTTAATTTCAATATTTCTTACAATACTTATGTCCCTGCCTTTATCGAATATACATTAAATAAATTAAATATCCATCTATCCTGAAAGGTAGCAGTCTTACCTTGACTGATTACATTATGGCCCTATCTTATAAGCAGTGCCATAGTGGAATAAATCAAGATAAAGTTGACTTTTCGTGAATATATAGTTTTCTTACATGATCGATTGAAAATCGATACGATATCGACCGGCCGGTCAAGATCTACCTTTTTCCGACCCTTGATCTACATTATATAGTCTTTCATTCAACACGTGTACAGTAAAAACCAGGTAATAAAAATAAAACACAATAAAAAGGGACTTGCAAATTCAATAAAAACTTGATTTAAAATTAAATTTTATTTATATGTTAATTTAAAAATAAATAATTCAGTTATGTTAAATATAACTTCATAAAAATAAAGTTTTCAAAATAAAATATCTGGCACTATATAAAACTCAATTTAGATATTTTATGACAAAGATTTTTTTTTTTTTAAATTAGTTCTATATTCAATAAACAAATCTAAACTAATTATTTTGATATTTATATAGTATGAACTAACTTAGTGATAAGATACCTATACCCTATCTACTGTAGGAGATGTGGTAATGGACCACGTTCAAAAGATTCTTTATTACAAACATTGGCTGAAAGTAACTAATATCACCCTATTCAGTTATAGTTATGTTCTTAGTAATTCTTATTATGGCTACTTAGCGTTCTTACTATATTATCAATAAAAAGCGTTATCAAACGCTCCTTGTAATACTTCTTTAAGAATTACTGTAGTCTGTAGACTATGATTTGCCTTTTTTCACCTCGTTGAAAGAAGAAATAAATTGAACTGTGCACCGCAAAGACTTTCTCCCACTTTTATCTTAAAATAAGCATTTACTAAAGACTCAGTAATATATGTGAAACGAAATAGTAGGTCTCTCTCTACATTGTTGTAGAAACATTACACCAAAGTCATAGCTGAAATAATCACTGTTACTTCCTCTATGGCATTAGGAACTAGGAACAATGTTACAGAAATATGAGAAAAGAGAAACATCTTTGTCAACCAAAGAGCATAAGAATCAATTTCACTTTCAAATACCTGAATTAAGAAGTATATATATTTGTTTATAGCTAAGAAATTTTTGGTTTTATAAAATTATATTTCAAATAAAATATTCGTATCTTTAATAGTACTACAATTTTACAATGATAAGCTATTCCGTATCTTAAATAGTTGTGGAGAAATGATGAAAATGGGAAAACTTCCCTTATGTAAATACACTTGAAATGATTTTAATAAGAAAATGAGCATTGCCATCTTGATTACATTAATAAAAGTGTTTAGATATAAAATATAATCAAAACCATTAGAGCGAGTTTTGAGAAAATCAATTTTCTCTCTTTCTGTTTTTCAGTAAACTACTCTTAAATTTATTGTTATGTATCTAATTAAAAGAGAACCTCAGGAAGACCTTATGAAAACCTCAGATACCAAGTTTTATCCATTTGGTAAAACAGTTTCGGTAGACAGGCAGACAGATGGCATTGTGAAAACATTTGTTTTTGGTTTCAAGGGTTCATGAAACGTCGACATTTATAAAAATCTAGAGTTAGATATTTTTGACGATCACAATACTTTCTCTCCTAGGTGTCAAGATAAATTAAAAAGTTGGTAAAATTATTATTATTATTATTGTTTTGTAGTTGGGGCAACTAAATATATTGAAGTGCATGAAATGATAAATAAAAAATATTGTATTAATATTTCCCACGAAAATAGATGAATGTTTCTTATAACTTATAAAATTAACCATACAAGATGTCAGTTTCAAAACACATGGTTTTTATTTTGTAGACACATGCACATGAACACAACTGAAGACGGTTTGTATTAAGTCATCTACACCCTTGTTTCAGTTGGCTTACCCCCTTAATTAATGAAGAAACACAATCATTTTAAAAGTTTTACTTTGAAAATGATTTTTAACTAAAGTATGCGTATAGCCCGAACGGGTAGTGAGGCACGGTGCCAATAATAATAATTTAAGTAAAATATAAACGTCACTTTCACAAAAAATAAATATCCAAAATTCGTATTTAATTAATGTAAAAATTGTTAACAATTTAAAGCAAATGGTTTGTTTTCGTGAATGTTTTGACTGACAAAAGTGACAACAACTCAACACATGGTATTATAGATCATATGGCTTAGCGTATGGATATATGGCAACTTTCCTAGTTGTCACCACTTCTAACATGGATAGGGAATAAATACCCGACACCCGAGCACAATATTAAATATTCTAGTGTGAGTGTATACATGTGGGTTTTAGAAAGGAGGGTCGGATTGGAGTCCCATCTGCCGGAGTGTGACCCCAAACCCGCTTAAAGAAAAATATCAGGGATTTAACCTTGTGAGAGAGCATTTTAGAGCATATGAACATAATTGTGAAATAATTATATGATTTTCAAGTGCCAACTTTAGTGAAAAAATAAATTGATGGAAAATTAACAGAAAATAAAATTTATTTGTAGCTGAACTCATTGAAAAGAAACATTATAGTTTTCATAAATTTATTGAGCAGAACAGAATGAAAAGAAAGCTGTTGAAGAGGGAATTAGAGAAAATATACATTCTAATATTTTTATCTGTTAGCTTGGATATTAATAATTCAAAGTTTTTAATATCAAATTTCAGCCAAATCCTAAACACAGCACATACTTGGGTTACTACTCGTCTCTTCCAAAGCTGCGTGACTCGAATAAATACGTTTCAAGTTCTATCCCAGCTAGTAGGACCAAAAATGTTTTGTTGTTTCGGAGGACCAATATTTACTAAAGACATAATTCTATCTTGCTGGTATGTTTAACTATATTTTCCAAACCACACACAAAAAACAAGTCTACAATAGTAAAAAAATTAATATCCTTGGTAACAGAACAAAAGAAAAACAAAATAATTAGTCTCTCCAGCTCAAGGCGATTGGCCCTTTTCATTTGGCGTGAAATTCAGAGCCTTGGGAACAAACAGTTATCTTCAAGAATTTTTATTATTTTGCAATTTTCTTTTCGGAAACGATTGGTTAAAGAATAGAAGCATGTTGATTAAGTTATACTTTTTATATACACACCTACACTATAATTTTAACAGTGATCCAATATCGATAAAATTGACATTTTTCAATAGAAAACTTCCAGCAGCATAACAAAAAAAATAAGAAAATGTAATAATTAATAAACATTGATACATTAACTTAGAAAGAGTGTTGAAAATATTAACATAAAAATTTCACTCGTTGTCGAGAAAACTGATATTTCCTAACGCATGATTTTCTCGCAAGACCTGTCCGGTAGCTAGCGCCATCTACGGTTTCTGTGCTCCATCGGTTCTTGTTGGCGTGGAAGGATATTTTGGTCGGTTGTGAAGCCACGTTATGCCTTTCACCCTCTCGCCCACCATCCCAAAAATAGGTTTAGACTTGAACTATAAAGGAATGATATTCAGGGTAAGCGAGGTGAACATTTCATATTATTAACGTTATTTGCTACATATATATTATGCAACAATTTGAAACGGATCAGTATATTGAACATTATCTATTTTGTTTTTACTGATGTGTTTTCTTATATAATATAATGTATGCTATACACATCTAGGTATGCTTTGTCAGAAATCTAAGAGCATTTTTTGTCTAGAGCACAATTTATAATCAAATTATATTTTCTCCGATGTTGGAACTAAATCAGTATAATTTTTTCATATTTTTGAGCAGTCTGGAAATCTGGATATTTTGTAGATACAATATAGTAGTAAATTTGATCATCTTGTTAAGAGTATAGTGGCAAAACTGGTGTGTAGTGTAAGGGTTCTTTATTAAGTTATTTTCTTTTGTAAGTCGTGTACTAATATTATTTAACCAGTAAGTCCGTGCGAAACTTTTTAACATTCTGACTTCCCCTTCACCCCCCCCCTCCTAATACCCTCCAAAAATGCTTTAATCTTTTGTTGGGTTGTTGACATTAAATACTCAGTGAAGTTTATACACAAAATAGCAAAGAGAGTTTACTAATGTGAACGTATTTACATTTTACAATATTTCTTCGTGTACAATATCTGATGTCAGACTGCAATCCTCTTGAATATTTTGTTTGTCATTTTCGGTAATTGATACAAAAATATTGTTAGGTTTTACTTTTAATTTACATTTTAAACAAATAATGTGTTTCAAAGTAAACTGATTATGCTTAGTCAGAAGTAGGTAAAAAATCGTATTCACTGATACCTTATTCATCGCTGAAGGCTTAGTATTAGTTGAAAAAAGGGATGTTAACAACATAAATAATATATAGGATTTTAATTTGTAGTTGACGTTCTTTTTATGAACTGACTGATAATATTAGAACGCAACTTGAATCCTAGAAAACACACAACTCCCAGTCCCCCAGCTGTTAATTCATAGCTGTGGAAGGAGAAACCCTAACTTCAATAATGATACATGATGACGATTATATATGACACTAGTAATCGAACCCAATACCCTCGTTTCTATTTCCAAAAAGAAATTCTGCCAACAAATCTGAGTTATAGGAAAATATATGCATTTGGTTCCGTAACATTCAATTGAATTTGATTCTACACCTTATCCCAGTCGGTAGCGTGTCCATCTACTGAGATAAGGTCCGGGTTTCGAGTCCTGGCATGACCGGAAATTTATAAATGGTCAAATGTGGGTTCATCCCCTTAAAGTGATTATTATTATTATTATTATTATTATTATTTAGCACCGCGTCTTACTACCCGTTCGGGTTGTACGCTTAAGTACTAACTACGCTAATGGATTAGGAATTGGGAAGGTTTAATTAGAGGAAGTGAACCCGCATTTGCGTGGAGGGAGATGGAAAACCATTTAGGAAAAACCCCTCCCAGTTCACCCGACCGAAATTTGAACCTCGATCTCACCGTCCTCGGCAGTCTAGCTCAACACGACTAGCGCGTTAGCCAACTACGCCATCAAGGCGGGTTTCAAAGTGAGAAATTAAGGAAAGGGGGGCTGGGTGTTGTGTATGTTCTAGATTTAAGTTAGTTTATATATCTTGTGCTGATATAATTAGTCGGTACGTTAAATAACAAAAAAAAAAAAATCATCTGTAAACATTTTCGGTGGTCAAACAGTCTCAGCTGTCAATCTCACATCCAAATGTTTCTCAATAATGGAATGTTGGAGTTTGGAGTCCAGACGTGTGTACTGATGGTTCTTTTTCTTAAATGGCTTTCCACTCTCCTTCCACGAAAATTTGGGTACCCTTCCTTTAAATTCACTCTCTCTCATCCCTATCTCATTAGCGTAATTAGTGCATATACTTATAATCCGAACAGTTAATAAGTCGTGGTGCTAAAAAAATATCAAAATAAGACCCCTAGAAATCTTACTAGAGCAATATCCAGAGTTAATTTTTGGGAATGAAGGTAAGAGGGTTGGGGAGCAGATTTTTGCCTCAACAAGGCTGTACAAACAAGTTGGTTAGATTATGACGTCACATGATTTGAAATAGCCGGCTATACCTTGGACGAAAGAACGATTAATGCATCATGTATGGGTTACAATAATCCATATAAAATGTTATGTTCTTCCTCTTTATAAATTATCAAAAATAGCCTTTATTTAATTTAACTTAAATTTATTGAAAATTATTTTCAAATTTTAGTTAAATATAATCACCAGTTATTTGAAATTTCAGGAGATACCTGAACCTAGCAGTCCCTCTTCGATAAGTTCTTGGAGCGTAATTTAGGAGTCGGTTTTGGTTTATTAATTTTACACTTAAATAAAATAAACACTAAAAATGAAATTAATTAGAGCCACAATTTTGGCAGTAATTAGAATATAAGGGACTCGCATCGGTGGGTATGTTACTATATACTTTCACGTGTTCATACGTCAAGTCAACTGTTCTACAACAGTCACTTTTGATAGATATTATCGATACCTATGAAATAACATCAATATTATGATGTTCTGTAAATTAAAAATGTACTTGGTCACAGTAATTGAACCCTGAAACTTTGGCTAAGCACGCCGATGCTATTACCACTGAGTTATCCAAGAGTCGTCCCATACCTAACGTAATTCTTCAATCATATTTTGAGACAGAGTCTGTGATGGACTTGCTGGGTTATCTGATAGTTCAGGATCTTAATTAATCATTCATATGTAGCAATCAATTTCCGCACGTCTATCACAGACTCTGTCATAAAATATGAATGAAGAATAACACTTGGAACGGGATGATTCCTGGATAGTTCAGTGATTGGCGCATTGGCGTACTAAGTCAAAGGTCCCGGGTTTGAGTCCATTGTCTAGTTGTCTTTTGTAAATTTAAAGAATAGGTTATTTACATGGGGCTTCAGTTGTACTTAAAAAATATATTACAATTTGGCTAATTAATCACCTATAAAATAATATAATATCATTGTTTACCTTTCCTACAAACATTGGGCTGTAATCTAATTTTCCGATAGAAGGGAGGTCAGACGTGCAAATACAAGCTGGTTGTACTGAGAATGCTATGTTCTAGTTTGTCTCTCACTCTCCGTCAACGTTAATACAGGTACGCTACCTTGAAATTCCACCTCTCTCGTCACTGCCTTATGCGTCTAGCCCAAATTGGCCAACACGAGCTGCCATGATCAGTGGCGGCTCGTGAATAGGCACTGTGGAACTGCAGCACCCCCTATTTCTACTTGAAATAATCGATTACATTTAATATAATGAGTCCTTATTTCTTTAATTCTTTCTTTATTTTTGTAGAACAATATATATTCCTTAAGCTTAATGTCAGTACTTGAGTAACCATCCCCCAGTTTATGAAAAAGATACTAAAACCTGTAAATGGAACTGTGCGCTTCACAGTGCCAGCGACGTGGTGTTTGACTGTTGCGCACATGCGCAAATAAGAGGGGAGTGGGGAGGAAGGCCGGACTACGAGGTAGAGAGAACACTTTTGCTCTCGCAGTGCCGACACTGGCGTGATAATGGAAGGAAGTTTTTTTATTCAGTGTGTGTTGTGTTTAAAACAGTGTACCATATTCTTGAATGTGATAAAGTGAAGAAGAGTGTAGAATTAGAGTATTATTCTGCTTCCAGCTATTCTATTTGATTTATTTTTTTCAGTTCTTTTATTTAACAGAAAGACTAAATGTGCTTACAGTACTTTCAATGGAGAAAAATTTCCTCAATTGTCATCCAGAGATCAAGGAGAAAATTATTGAACTTTTTGCGCAAATTAAAACAAGAGGAATGGATTTCATTTTTAAATGAATAGATCAAGCTTGAACTGTAACAATTTAAGTTAAAGTAAGTAAAACATTTTTTTATTAAGATTTTATCAAGTTCCTGAATATATTTTTGTATACATGTTTTTTTCCTCTTTCACAATTTTAAAACAAAGGCTAAACATTTTCTGGAGTAGCATTCCTACCAATTCTAGCTACGAGCCGCCACTGGTCATGATACAAGGACTGTTGCAGTTTTCAGTTCGGAAACAGCGCCATCCACACTGGATTGTCGCGCCCTTGCAGTGTAAGTTCCTCTTCTCGTTGCTCCGAGGTGAGACTGCGCTACCTAGCGCTGCGACGGTTGATTGCTGGATGCGCTGTTGCAGCTGAATAATGGATCAGCAAGGAGTGTACGGCGCGGGAGGGGGGGGGGGGGGCAGCCCCAGAGAAATATGGCCATCATTATACCCCAGAACACTTCGCTGCTGCGTTTTTATTCTTCTCTTAACCTCTTCTTCTACTAGTTTCACAAAATGGCGGATCTTAAACGCCGGCTATTTTTCACGAGGCGGTAACGTCGTAGGGCGGTACTACTTAGCTGGGCGCTGGAGTACGGTTCTTTAACGGCCCGACCTCGTCTTACAAGAAACCCGCTGGCAGGGCCGTACCATGAGGGCTAAGGGAGGGGGGGGGGGGGGGGGGAGAGAGAGGTTCAAACACTTCGCATCGAGGGCCGGACTATGTTTAAGGCTCACAAACTGATACCTATGGGATGAATGTCCGTCCCACAGGCTCTGTCTTGATCTCAATTTCAAATTCAATCAAAGGAAAAAGGACAACTTGGACACAGGAACCGGAACCAGAACCTCTTGCTTGGCGTGCCAATGTTTTAATCACTGAGTCATCCTGTTTAGTCTCATAACCAGGACCGTCCGTACAACTACTGACAGACAGATGGGATCGGGCTGGTTGTCTTAACGTGGGAGTTAAGGGAACAAGAGAGAATACCAGGATTTTTTGCGATTTTTATATCAAAATATTCATGAAGAAATTAAATCAAATATTGCTCAAGTAAAAAGAGGATGTTCTTTAAATTGAAAAAAAAAGTCAGTTGGACATGGGAATTAAACCGGGGACCTTTGGCTTAGTACGTTAATTCTCTAACCACTGAGCTATCCATGAATCGTCCCGTACCCGTTCGTAAAGTTGTAACTGTACCACTGGCAGAAAATGTCAACTACAGAGTTATCTGATCTCTCGTGATCTTAATTGATCACACCTTTGTAGTAGACCATTTCCGCACGTCCATCACAGACTCTGCCTTAAAATATGAGTGAAGAACTACCCTGGACATGGGATAACTCCTGGTTAGCTCATTGGTGTACTAAGCCAAAGGTCCCGGATTCAATCCCCGTGTCAAAGTTTCATTTTTCATATTAAAGAATAAGATAATTTGATGCTGCTATAACCTTAATCAACAAACATAATAGCTTAGCTACTTGGTCCATGAAAACATAAGAGTTTAATTCTCTTCACATGGTGATCTCAACATTTCTAGACTGTCTGCCAAAGGTGTCCTGGAATTTAATGACAACTTTTTCTATACTTACTCACTCCACGGCACTAGGAGCTCGAAAGTTCATTACCGCACTCACAAAATTACGGCAACTATCCCTATCTTGAGCTAGTTCTATCCAGTCCACCTCATTACACCCTATCTCTCTCTTGAGCTAATTCTATCCAGTCTATCTCATTACACCCTATCTCTATCTTGAGCTAGTTCTATCCAGTCCACCTTATTACACCCTATCTCTCTCTTGATCTAATTCTATCCAGTCCACCTCATTACACCCTATCCCTATCTTGAGCTAGTTCTATCCAGTCCACCTCATTACACCCTATCCCTATCTTGAGCTTATTCTATCCAGTCCACCTCATTACACCCTATCTCTCCCAGGTATATCCAAATGTTATCTTCCCAACTTCATCTGGGTGTTCCCAACTGTCGCTTCCCTTGGGTTTGTCATTAAATACCGTGAACGAAGTTCTAGATACTCCCATTCACGCTGCATGTCCTGCCCACCGTAACCCACGAGATTTTGTTACCCTAACGATGTCTGCTGATGGGTACAGGATATGAAGATCATAATTATGTAGTTTCATCCACTCCCCACTATCTTCATCTATTTTTGGACTGAATATCTCAGCACCATGTTTTCGAACCATCTAAATTTCTTTTCATCACTTAAAGTAAGAGTCCACATTTCACACCCATAGAGAACCAGTACAGTTATTAGTTCGTATGTTCTGAGTTTCACATTTCTTGACAGAAGGCGAGAAGCCAACAACTTACTGACCGGGTAGTAACAAACATTTCCCGACTGTATTATTTTCCTAATTTCCAATCTAATTTGGTTATCGCTAGTTAAAATTTTTCCTTAATATTTTAATTCATTAACACTAGCCAATAATATGTTGTTTGCTGTAATATCTAAATTATCGTTCTCAATCTATAATATCTGTGTTAACATATAGG
The DNA here is from genome assembly GCA_039000515.1 of Timema cristinae. NCBI lineage: Eukaryota > Metazoa > Arthropoda > Insecta > Phasmatodea > Timematidae > Timema > Timema cristinae. Next base: position 6,058,588 of record JBCFYV010011135.1, read on the forward strand.
CCCCTACTTTGTCATGTCAGCGTTTACTTCTAAAGCTATTTCCTTACTAGCATCTAATAAAATGTCTGCATTTCTTGCAACATCTTCCTTACTATTACCTAACAAACTAATTCATCTGTGTAACCTAATAGCTGTTTTGTACCATTTACAACTTTTTCCATTCATTAAAAAAAATCTCATCTAATGCCTTCAGGCTCATGACAGATATTCAACAACTGTTGATAACAACATGTGAAGAAAATTAAACTAAAAGTTTTTACTGGAGAACAATTTGATTTAGCTTAACTAAATACATGTTTCGCTATAAAAACGGAAAGGACACTGCCCTAACCTGCGTCTCCTCCACCCCCACCTTACTCGTGTTTAGAAACTGCAAGGACACTGCCCTAACCTGCGTCTCCTTCACCCCCATTTTACCCGTGTTTAGAAACTGCAAGGACACTGCCCTAACCTGCGTCTCCTTCACCCCCACCTTACCCGTGTTTAGAAACTGCAAGGACACTGCCTTAACTTGCGTCTCCTTCACCCCCAACTTACCCGTGTTTATAAACTGCAAGGACACTGCCCTAACCTGCGTCTCCTTCACCCCCATTTTACCCGTGTTTAGAAACTGCAAGGACACTGCCTTAACTTGCGTCTCCTTCACCCCCATTTTACCCGTGTTTAGAAACTGCAAGGACACTGCCCTAACCTGCGTCTCCTTCACCCCCATCTTACCCGTGTTTAGAAACTGCAAGGACACTGCCTTAACTTGCGTCTCCTTCACACCCATCTTACCCGTGTTTAGAAATTGCAAGGACACTGCCTTAACTTGCGTCTCCTTCACCCCCACCTTACCCGTGTTTATAAACTGCAAGGACACTGCCCTAACCTGCGTCTCCTTCACCCCCATTTTACCCGTGTTTATAAACTGCAAGGACACTGCCCTAACCTGCGTCTCCTTTACCCCATCTTACCCGTGTTTAGAAACTGCAAGGACACTGCCTTAACTTGCGTCTCTTTCCCACCCATCTTACCCGTGTTTATAAACTGCAAGGACACTGCCCTAACTTGCGTCTCCTTCACCCCCACCTTACCCGTGTTTATAAATTGCAAGGACACTGCCTTAACTTGCGTCTCCTTCACCCCCATTTTACCCGTGTTTAGAAACTGCAAGGACACTGCCTTAACTTGCGTCTCCTTCACCCCCATTTTACCCGTGTTTAGAAACTGCAAGGACACTGCCCTAACCTGCGTCTCCTTCACCCCCATCTTACCCGTGTTTAGAAACTGCAAGGACACTGCCCTAACTTGCGTCTCCTTCACCCCCACCTTACCCGTGTTTAGAAACTGCAAGGACACTGCCCTAACTTGCGTCTCCTCCACCCCCACCTTACTCGTGTTTAGAAAAATCCTAAATGGATTTCGAACCCTACCTCGAAGCAGATGCGCGTACATTTACCTTAATTTTAACCTTACTCATTGCTAACTCATTAATGTAAATAAAGTGCGTAAAGCACGTCTAGGTGGTAGGACGCACTGACAAACTACAGCCCTTTTCCAAATATTATAATCTTTTAAGAATTAAAGGCTAGAAATTATGTAAATTTTTTCAAGACTGATGATATTAATAACTAATCCTTTTTTTTTTTTTTTCAGAACAGATGATCACAATATTTTCAAGAAAGATTTAACCTAACTTAATGTAATCTCCTTCATAATTTTGTTTGTCTAGGTTTTAAAATTAAAAAATAATAATAAACCTAAATTAATTTATAATATACAGAAACAGAAAAATATTCAAAATACTCTAGTAAAACACATGTATCTAAATATAGTTGGGCTACATTATCTCCCAGAGGGCAATGAAATAGAATAAATAGCTTATAATATAAATTCTTTAAGCCCTAATGTTTTTATATCCATATGTTTGTGCGACATAACTACTGGTACTTGAACAATTGAGTCATACATATCCTGTTGGATACAGATAATTTAAACACTTTATAGTGTTGGCCAGCTTATATTTAATTTACTCTGAAAAAACTTTATTTTAGGACAGAAATACATGCTTTACCAAGACTACCTCAAAAACAGCACTTTTCAAATAATAAACTAATATTCAGTTCTTTACCTTTATAAGTAAATTATAGCTCTTTTACATTTTGCCAAGTCAGAAAACTCACATTCAAAAAATATACATGAAGGTGTTTTAATATTTATTTTAATTTATAAAGGTTAAGGTTGGACTTAGAAATATTATCTATCCCGTAATGAACTTGATCAAACAATTTATGCATTACATTTTTTTATTTTATTGAATCAAAAAATTTTCACGCTCAAGCAAGATTTTTTTTGTGGGGATGCTAGAGAATAATACATGCCTTTTAAATCTGACTGACAAGTTTTATAACCTCCCAAAATAGTGTTTACATTTACTATTCTCCGCAACAAATATATTATGTCAAAACAATGGACATTTATCCCGTGTGTCTACTAAGTGGAGATTTCTACCCGTTTAACATAATAAGGGTCGAGGGGAGTTTTAGATGTTTTAAAAATCAGGATATTTGGTCTTAGATAATAGAATGTTTGTTGTGATTTTAAGTTTTTTAGAAATCTTTCATGATAAATAAGAATACGTATTTATCTAGTTTTTTGATCTAAAAATAATTTTACTGTAGTTTATAAATAACAAATATTTGAAATTTGCTTAAAATATTTGAACAATATTTTTGGAAATAAATATATATATATTGTGATTAACAATATGATGTGTTTGTTTTTATGAGGAAAGCTCACTTAAGGGTAGTTTACTAAAACCTATTTTTGATCATTTTCTTCCAAGCTACAATAGTACACAATATGAGAAAATTTATGCGAATATGTCGTAGCCTTTATTTAGTTAGTAATTTGTTTGGTCAATTTTTTTTACCGGAGTAGTTAACTATTTAAATATCAATTATTTGTGGGATTATCCTTTAATTAATTATTATCTTTATGTATGTTAGCTATTTGTGTAGCTATTTCAAATAAAAACCTAGATTTTAATTTAGCATTAGTAGGTTGGTAATGGCAATATAATTAATAAATTTTATGTAGCAATAACATATAGATTTGTATTTAATTCATTTAGAAATGCCCTCTAATTAAATAGTAGTTAATTTGTTGTGGATTTATTTTTTATTTTAATTTTCGTTCTTTATGAAGTTATGAACACTTCTTTTACTTTGAATTGTAGTAGTTTTACCTTGACGGATTTCTTTATTACCCTAATTATAGGTTACACCAATGTATAATTATGTAAATTAACCTTGCTATATTACCCGGTAACGAAGAATACGTGTCTACATCATAGAGGTAGGAGTGAGTAAGGCAAAATTTAGATTACAAGTACCAGAGTTTCTGTTAAGAGTGATCTGAAAACAATTTATTAACAACTGTCATGAGTAAATTTAACTGGACTCCAACCCCGACCACCTTAATACCATTAAACCAGACAACGTAAGGCCTACTTTAATCTATTTTCCTAAATTAAGGGTGATACATATCAGTGTATGTCTACATGAATTTAGATATTGGTACGCACACATAAATTATTTTATACGCCATTGTTATGTAAATTTAAGATTATCTTAAACAATATTTACATGTATAATTAATAACAGTTTAGTGATTTTGCTTTTGCTTTTAGGGTAACCATCACAAAAGAAGTATTTTGTTGTAAAATATCACTCACTTTATTATTCAATTTGAAATAGTAGAAAGAACAATAATTACTGTCGATGTTACAGGATTGTGAACAATTTTAGAAATATCATAAAACTATCCGGCACAACTTTTGATATCTATATTCAGACAAGACCACTAACATTATTTATTTTTCAAGAATACCCGATGGTTTTAAGTTTGAATTTTAAGCCGCAAATGACTTTCTGTTAAGTTAATTTTTAGGCTAAATGATCTTAGAACAAACTAATTTTGGTCGAATAAGATTTATCATTAATTATTTGTCACTTGATCTTCATTTTAGGAAAAGTGGCATTATACAACATTAATTTTTAATACCTAATATTTTAGGTCACATGATTGGGCTAATGATTTCCTGTGATGTTAATTTTAGACTTAATCATTTTAGTAAAACTTATTTAGGGTGAAATCAGTTTTAGGCCAAATGACTTTAGTCTGACATTTTTTCTCGGATCCCGCCCAAGTGACTTGCTGTGAAGTTAAACTTCAGGCTAAATAAACCTAGGCCAAGTTATTTTGGGCCTACCACTACATCCTAAAAACCTTGCCCTCATTTCAAATAATAACGTTGGCAGAATTAGACTTTTATATTAGCATTAAAACAAATGCACTGGATTTAAAAAGCCATTTGAAGGATTCCCAAATGAAAATTATCTTACACTCGTTGAGGTAGGGGTGCAAAACGCTATCCTTGAGGGAACAACAATGCAACAAAAAATAAATAAAAAAGTTAGTATATTCATATTTTTAAATTAAGAGAAGCTACATCATTTATCACATTTAAAAATCATATAATATTGGGCTTGTTGGCATAACAACATTGTGTACATTCTTCCAACACCTGTTGAGACCCTGGATATTCCCTAACCTGTGACACCACGCACCACCATAACAACATTGGACATTTCTTACACCGTTGAGTAGGAATTCCTATGTGGAACCACAATGCAACAAAAATAAATAACAAATTGTGACATTTTTAAATTAGAGAACACCGATATCCTTTTAAACCTGTGAATTGGCTTGTCATAACAACATTGTGTACATTCTTCCAACACCGTTGAGACCCTGGATATTCCCTAACCTGTGACACCACGCACCACCATAACAACATTGTGGACATTCTTCCAACACCCGTTGAAACCCTGGATATCCTTAACCTGTGACACCACGCACCACCATAACAACATTGTGGACATTCTTCCAACACCCGTTGAGACCCTGGATATTCCCTAACCTGTGACACCACGCACCACCATAACAACATTGTGGACATTCTTCCAACACCCGTTGAAACCCTGGATATCCTAACCTGTGACACCACGCACCACCATAACAACATTGTGGACATTCTTCCAACACCCGTTGAACCCTGGATATTCCTTAACCTGTGACACCACGCACCACCATAACAACATTGTGGACATTCTTCCAACACCCGTTGAAACCCTGGATATTCCTTAACCTGTGACACCACGCACCACCATAACAACATTGTGGACATTCTTCCAACACCCGTTGAAACCCTGGATAGTCCTAACCTGTGACACCACGCACCACCATAACAACATTGTGGACATTCTTCCAACACCCGTTGAACCCTGGATATTCCCTTAACCTGTGACACCACGCACCACCATAACAACATTGTGGACATTCTTCCAACACCCGTTGAGACCCTGGATATCCCCTAACCTGTGACACCACGCACCACCATAACAACATTGTGGACATTCTTCCAACACCCGTTGAACCCTGGATAGTCCCTAACCTGTGACACCACGCACCACCATAACAACATTGTGGACATTCTTCCAACACCCGTTGAAACCCTGGATAGTCCTTAACCTGTGACACCACGCACCACCATAACAACATTGTGGACATTCTTCCAACACCCGTTGAAACCCTGGATAGTCCTTAACCTGTGACACCACGCACCACCATAACAACATTGTGGACATTCTTCCAACACCCGTTGAAACCCTGGATATTCCTAACCTGTGACACCACGCACCACCATAACAACATTGTGGACATTCTTCCAACACCCGTTGAAACCCTGGATAGTCCTTAACCTGTGACACCACGCACCACCATAACAACATTGTGGACATTCTTCCAACACCCGTTGAAACCCTGGATAGTCCTTAACCTGTGACACCACGCACCACCATAACAACATTGTGGACATTCTTCCAACACCCGTTGAAACCCTGGATATTCCCTAACCTGTGACACCACGCACCACCATAACAACATTGTGGACATTCTTCCAACACCCGTTGAAACCCTGGATAGTCCTTAACCTGTGACACCACGCACCACCATAACAACATTGTGGACATTCTTCCAACACCCGTTGAAACCCTGGATAGTCCTTAACCTGTGACACCACGCACCACCATAACAACATTGTGGACATTCTTCCAACACCCGTTGAAACCCTGGATAGTCCTTAACCTGTGACACTACGCACCACCATAAGCAGTTCTTACTTAGGACACATCTTTACAGAAAATATACGACTTTATTTTAGCACAACGTCTTACTACCCGTTTGGATTTTACGCCTATGTACTATCTCCACTAAAGGCTTAGGAATGAGGAAGGCTAAATTTAAATGAAGTGTACACGCATTTGCTTGGAGGGGGAGTGGACGCCCACTTAAGAATATTCAACTCCAATACACCTAACCGAAACTCGAATCTTGATTTCGGCATCATCGGCAGTCTAGTTTGTTGAGAAAGTAACGTCTTAAACCCTGCGAACACTGTAGAGAGCTTTCAATATGATTTGCTTGTTACTAAAGGTGTGAACACACTGCCTTTACGTCTGGTGAGCTCATGTGACTGTACACAGTAATAATATGACGTGACGTGCTGTACAGCTCACTATATGCGCTCTCTTTTCAGAAATAGGTTTCCTATAGCAAGTGTAAAGTTCTTCAGTATTTGAATAGATATAGAGAATAGAGGACCAAGAAATTGTTCTGAATTTGAAGAAGAATTGGAAAATGTTTCTTCGGTATTAGTGGCTACCCCAGTGGCTCATATGAAAAGGTTGTGGTTGCATCAAATAGATTTGAAAAGGAAGGAGAAAAGTCGAGTTTCATAATCTGTTTAAGGAACTTCAAGAACATTCAAGTTGATATGAAATATACTTTAGGTTGACGACGGGAGAAATTAAATTCTTAGATTGTCTTATAGTCTCGTGACTTGGCGTCGTAAAGAAAAGCTCGAATACGAAATTTTCAATAAGCATTACCTTAATACTTAACGATTTTCACCACTCTGACCGCCAAGAAAACAATACGACTTGTTCATTTATCCAACGTACTCACTGCTCACGAAATGTGTGTAGCCACAGAAATATCGAGAGCACATGTGGGAATGATAAGACATGAGACTACTTAATCTCACTTGATGTGTGTGTGTGTGTGTGTGTGTAGTGACCTCAGAAAGAATGCGAAGGACTTCATTCAAATAGAAGACTGCTGCTCAAATTTCGGGCCCTCACGAGGCGAGATGGCAGTATATCCCCATCTTGATTGGTCGACGGTAGAGTATATCATATTGTGTTCAGGGGCCAGGTGTTAGTTAGTATTAATTAGGTGTCTTACCAATAAGTTTTCTTTAACACCGAGTGATTTGATAATTAATTAGTAGGATGCGTGAGTTACGTAATTCACGGTAAATAAAATTTAAAATTAATTTGGACCTTTCACAACATGGAGCCGCATTATCAAATAATAACAAACTGAGCTAAGGTTTCGGATAAGTTAACTGTACAAGCATTTGTTTTATTCCATATTTTATTATTGGTGTATCCTTTGATGAGAGTCCTTGAGTTTACAAGCGCCTCACCACAGTCCGGACTGGAGGTTTATTCCCAAGACGTGAAGGTGTAAGTCTACACACCTGTCATGAATGTGTTGTGTCACTTTTATAGTTTGATAAGCTATGGAGGAATTCAATAAACAAATATTGTTTAGTTGATGCTATATTTATTTGGCACATGATGTCTTATTATTCCACTTCGGTGACCGCATGATCTACGGAGATAGTCTCGCAGTAGAACAAACTACTGATGATGGGGAGATCCAAGTTATAATATCTGTTGGGTGTACTGAGGGGGGTTTTCAAAAATAGTTCTCCATGCAAATGCGCAGCATATTTAGTACATGAGCGTATAACCCTATTACCCTGTCAGCCAACATGCTCACTCGCTTGTGCGAAGACAAACGCAAGACATATTTGTCAATATTTTGCTGAAACTCGACAATGGAGTTTTCGCAAAGTGCGAAGGCAAAGCATTCTTAAATAGCTTCCGATGTGCGTTGTGGTAAAGGATATTCAGTAATTAGTGCAGTTTATTTATTTCATTACTCGTCTTATTTAAAACAAACCTATTTAGTGGTTCCAGGAGCAAGCTTTTCTAGCTTCAAAAATTAATTGTATTATAAACGTAATAATTGTATTTTGGAGCTGTTAAACCTGCCATGCCACACTTACATGTCCATAAGCACTCTCCCTGTCTATTTTATAAATACCCTTAGTCTATTAGGCTTACTCATGTATGCTATTCAATTAAACTTTGGGCACTCATAGTCTTTCTGAGAAACTCGAACTCACCTATACTGTGTAATAATACCCTCTTAGAGATAAACTATGTACACAACTTTATCCTAGATGTGACTGTAATGACAGGTTGCACTACAGGAAATGAGCCGTAGTACGAAAAACACCCATGAGTGTATAAGACATGCCCTTCCAGAAAAAAAAAATGCATGCATTTTTTCATCAAGGTTTTCTTTGTGATGCCCATCAACAGAACGAGAGGACAAAGCCTGAAGGTGGCAGGCGTTGAACCACGCTGCAAGTGTTTCTCACAAGGACAATTATAGGTGATTTGTTTCCGTGGTGTTTCTAGCAACAACCTGTAACTGTTCGTTCCTAGTAATAAAGCCACTAACGTCGATTAAAATGAGACCTTGCCGTACATTTTTGTCACTTTATTTTCTTAAATTATTATAAATATTCTGTGTTTCTAAACTTAAAACAAAAATAGTTAGCCACATATCTTTTTTGGTTCTGAAGCTACAGTATCTATCAACTCCAATGTTCTCATCATAGTTATCTCTACATAATACGTTGCGTGATATCTTCTCTGTAAGGAAATTTTAAAACTCTAGTATTAGAAATGTATTATTTTAACAAACATATTTTTTTAAACTGACATTAACGCAAGTGAAGCTTCTGGAAAAAACAAGCTTCTAATTGATTAAACATTTCTATTATAGTTAGTTTTTCCTGCCATGTAATTAGGTCATTAGCTGAGAATAGGCTACAACGACTACAATATTGCAGGGATCTACAACACACTTGTAATTTGGACAAGGAAGAAAGTTGACTTAAGGGATTTTTCGCTTGCGTGTGATGACTAGTGTATTGTTAATTTTACATGTGAAGTTGATTTATTCACATATTAAAGAAAAAAAAGCACTTTAGTCATTATGTTGGTGTAAATGGAGTCAGTGTTTAAATATAATTTAAACTTTCATACATCTTTAAAGTAAATTTGAGTATATAATAAATTTAATACAGTTTAAAAACGACATCTTGTATCGGGATTGAAGCCAGAAACGCTGGCTTAACGCTCCGATGCTCTAACACTGATCTATCAAGAATTCATCCCGTACATAGGGTCAACCATCACTCGTTAATTAATACAACTTAAGGCAGAATATGTAATGGACATGTGTGATCTCAGCTACTTAGAGCTATCAGAAACACGGTAAATGATGACTTAGGCTGATTAGGGTAATTATATATAGTTAGAGCAAGACAATAAATTTATATTTTGAGTTTTAGCTGTTAACAGGTAACCATTTAAATACCGAAACAGGTTACCATGAAGTAATTCCAGCATCCTTTAAAATTCTGGATTCAAAAAGGAGTACTGGGACAAGGAAACAGATAAGACTTAGATTATTACTTAATCTAAATTGGTTTGGCAAATGCTAACCTCAAAATTCAACAATTTTTATGTTTTCTGCTATATAACATATTTAAACTCAAAACATTATTTTGTTCATAACATTTTAGGGCTCAAATTCCGGTTTAAATGTAATTTATCTACCCCTATAATCACTTGAAAACTAATGAATTAATATACTTAAGAGAACGTATCAATAGAATAATATGTAAAACTCAGAATAAACAAAACAAATTTTTCACTGGTTGTGATAGGTCGAAAATAAATTTAAGGTGCTTGAAAATGAAGTACCTAGAAAACTATTTGGGGCCGGTCTTATGACTAGTAGATAAATATTGCTATCGGGAGGTTGAAGTTAGCGACCAGATAAAGATAATCAGCTACTTTAATATTTTACGCATATTATGAACTGAATATATCTGCCGGATAGCTATCTGAAGGATAATATAATTTTATGCAGAAAACGCAAGGTCGGTACTGGTTTTACTGGTGCACGCATGTGCGCATGCGTATAAGCCCTTCTGCAACCGCTACTACCTAGAACGTGACTACAACGCTCAACATTTGTCAAACAATGGCAGCTATACGAGTGCGAATAAGAATATGGCGTCACGTGAGTGCAGAATCTAAGTTGTCTTACAAGTACTAAGTTCGGTGACTGCCAAAATGTGGGCAATAGTTGGATACAACGTTTACAAAATTTCATTTATTGTACTCACATTTTGATAATTTGTTCTTATTTAAATATATCTCTACAAATAGCGTGTCAATTTTTGTAAAAGTGTGAATTAAATGTTCTAACTTGATATAGTTAGAGCCTGGGCCTGTGCCTACTAAACACGTGAATCAAGATTTTAACCTAAAAACAGATTCTTATAGGCGAAACCTCATTTAAAACAACGCGTCACTATGGAAACAACCATTTTAACTTTCAGATAAAAGTTATCAGGTACTTAAACCTCCCGATAAAAATGTGATGGATAAATACATTTTATCTGGTAGATAAATGCTATCTGGCAGCCATAAAACGCGCTTTTAACTTATCGACCAGATATAAATATTTATCTGCCAGATTAATATCTATCCAAGAGTCATAAGACCGGCCCTTAGTCCAAAAAAAGATTAAGGCAATCGAGATCAGAGGAGGTTACATAATGATGAGTTAAACTCTGCCCTCATCGCCAAGGTCTGTTAATGTAGTCAAATATTGCAACTACGGTGGGCAGGACATGCAGCGCCAATGCAAGAAACTAATAATAATAATAATAATAATAATAATAATAATATTAACACCGCGTCTTACTACCCGTTCGGGTTATACGCTTTAAGTACTAATTACGCTAATAGATTAGGAATTGGGAAGGTTGAATTAGAGGAAGTGAGCCCGCATTTGCGTGGAGGGAGAGTGGAAAACCATTTAGGAAAAAAAACCTCAGTTCACCCGACCGAGATTCGAACCTCGATCTCCCCGCCCTCAGCAGTCGAGCTCAACACGACTAGCGCGTTAGTCAACTACGCCATGCAAGATATTAGAACCTGAGTAAAGTTACTGACCGATAAACCTAATGGTAAGATACCACTGGTAAGAGCAAGAGGCAGATGAGAGGATAGCATTAGAATTAACCTGAAATTGATAGAATATAATGAGGTGGACTGGATATAGCTAGCTTAAAATAGGGTGTAATGTGATGGACTGGATATAACCACCTCTTGATAGGGATAGTGTGTAGTGAGGTGGACTGGATAGAACTAGCTCAAGACAAGGATAGGGTGTACAATTATTGCATGAGGATAGAAAAATTAATCAATTTTTAAGATCCTAATGTCATAGAGTAAGTAAGAAGATATTGACACAATTTAAAAATATATAAATATATATATATATATATATATATATATATATAAATTAAATTAACTTAGTAAGATACACAAAATTGTGTCATTGATTTTTTCAAAATAAAATTGGTTTGTTGAAATTAAGAGATAAAAAGGGCAGAAAAGTAGAGAGGAAGAATTTAGCTCGCTTGCTGGAAAAAAAATCTATTAAAAAAAATCCGATATTCGTTTCTCCATTGTCGTTGTAATTTAATAAAGGCACTATTAACTTTATTTTTCTCCTTTTAATAATCCAGCCGAGTTGAACAGTCTCAACTTGAAGACGCGCCTTCACCTTAGTGACAATTATTTTTTTAATGCATTATTTACGAGAGACACTTTAAAGTGATGTTGTTATGTCTTGAATTTGAGAAAGAATGCGAATTTCTTAAAAGGGCATTGTATAAATAGATTACTTCTCAGCTATCACAAAAAACAACAAGATGAATTTATTTGGACTACTAAAAAAATATACGTTTGTATAAAATTATTGATGAGGAATAAATAATGTTTAAAAATATAGATTTTTATTCTAAAAACTCAAATTAAAATATATTTTTAATCATTTGTATTAAATTGTGTTACAAAGTAAATTAAGATTTTATTTTATGTGAAATTTGTAAGATAAATATAGGAGGAGTCCTATATAAATTTCAAATCGAATATAAATAATATTATTTAACAAATCAATGACTTAATATTCTAATGGTTGGTTACATTGTTGGTAAGCCTAATTTTAAGCGAAGCAATAATCGTATTTAATTCCGGATGGAAGTAATGAGAGCATCCTAACATAAATAAATTATTTCCCCTTCCTCGTCTAACTAAATGTCGGAAAAGCTACGTTCAACCACTACCCTCATTCTCATCCATATATATTTGGAGACTATAACATTCTTCCAATGTGTCGTTCATTGACAGAAATTAAATATTTACTTTATTTTGTATTTAAATTAAATAATTTGTTATATTTCCATCATTTTATTCTCTGTATCAAGCCCTGCACAACTTTTTTTCTTTTAAAAATGGGCTGTAGCCCACACTGATGAGCATGCAATCCATGCGCCAAGCTCATCAGATAAGAAATGATTGGCATGATAATACAATTCTCTTCTGTTCAATTTAAAGTGAATTGCATCATGCTTTATTTTTTTGTCTGAAATTAAAATGGGTATAAATTTATTGGTTATTAAAATTAGATCTGGCAAAGAATAAGTCATGTTACTTATCAGGTTAAACTGAGCCTTATCAAGCAGTCAAATTGCCATGAATTAAAATGCGATTTAAAATTATATTTACAAATGTTTCTTATTGTTATCATCCCAAATGGTTACAGGGAATAGGTCTTGAGCGCAATTCCCTTTGGATTGTCTGCTTTCCTGTTGTGTTAGAAAGAAAAACAAGTGACAGTACGTAGCGTGACTAGATCTTACTCGAGTAATGGTATTGCCTTTTACAATAAATCAGAAACAAGAAAATAAGTAAACCGTATCGCAAAAAATACTAACTTTCTTGTGCATTTGATATCATTATTTGTTTGGTTTATATGTTTAAACTCATAGGCTATAGTGACTTAAGATGTGGAGGTGGGGCTGATAAAGTATGTTTTATAGGAAATGTACCCGCATCCACATGGAGAGCGGATGACAAAACCACATTGATATTTCACAAGTGGTTAACCATCTACCTTGCTCCGAGCCAAGATTTGAACCATCACCTTCCCGTTACGAGCACTATGTACTATTTTTACGAGCGTGACGTCTTGTACTATGTGAACACCAATGGGAGTGTGATTGTGAATTATTGCGAATAAAGACCTCAATTTAAAAAATATATTCACCAACATCTCGGAAACTATTTCTATAGTAAAAAAAATGGTGACCTGGTGATCTAGGAGTAAGGTGTTGGATTTATGTACTGGGGTCCGGGTTCAATCCTCAGTCCTGGCACAGATTTATCTGATTGCCAAACCCTTCCTTCACCTCTGACAACACGTGTATTAATAACAACTTGTGAATGTGGGGAATGTTAGGCCTCCACCGTGGTTCGGGTTCCACGTTAAACTGTAGGTCCTTCATTTCATCTCTCAATCACACTAACATTACACATTAGCATAAGTGTGTATAACTCAAACAGGTAATAATAATAATAATAATTTAGTAAAACACATTCTAACTAAAATTCCTTTATTTATAATAGTAGGCACTACAACTTTGCAATCATCATTTATTTCGTATTTCTTATTTTTGCCGAGACAATATCAAAAATTTTCTTCTCATCTAAGATGTTCTGAAGGTAGCTTTAATGGGAAATTTAGAATTATTGCTATCTCGTTTGTAATGTTAAATAGTGCCTGCATTATAAATATAATTAAAGTTGTTAGAGCTAATACTGATTAAATAAATTTTGTCTCTCTTCACCCTTCATTTTAAAGTTAGGTAGATAATTCCAGAAAACAATGTGACTAACCTTATCAAAACCTTACATGTCAAATTTTAGCCTGATAGATAAAATGATTTCGGCTTTAATCGTCGTAGAAGAGAGACAGATGGCATTGTAAAACATACTTAGTCCCAGCAGCAGAGAGAAAGACGACATTGCAAAACCCTTTTTCGGGTTCAGGAGGTCATAAAACTTCAACATTCATCAACATCTCGAGTTTAATTTTTTCGCTGATCAAAATACTTTCTCCATCCGAGGGGTGAAGGAAAATAAAGCTATTACCATGCTCCGTATCACCCGAAACAACGGTGACCCTGCTCCAAGCAAATGGGGATGCCCCAAGTTCATTGGTGGTGGTGGTGGTGGGGGTGTTTTCACGTAAGTCAACAGGCTTGTCAACAGGCTTGTCAACTGGACATTCCTTTCTTCTCCCAGCAGTGGCGGAAACTTAGCCATGTTTATGTGGCTACTATGTCCATGTGAGATGATGTGATGATGATTATGATGAATTTATAGTGCCAGTAAAAGTCTTAAATTAATTTTAATTAATTTTAATTAATAATACTATGGCTACTACAGAAATAATTTTCTTTTTAGAAAGATTCCTATTGTACCGCTAAGAATTGAACCCTGGACCTACACATTGGTAACCAGGAGTTCTGACTACTAGACCAAGACCGTTGGTGCTAGTAAATAGGAATAACTAAGATGGATAATAAAACCCAGTTAAGAAAAAAGATATATATTTATTTAACGAAAAAATAAATTGAGTTTATTAGAGGTTAAGAACGTGAGTTATGGTCTGTGTTTATTTCAAATCTTATAAAAAACTTTATTTTTATATAAAAATAAATAAATTTGGCTTCAATAGATATTTTTACTTTAATTTTCCATGCATAGAAACATCAACATTTCTTAAATATTTGTCATGACTCATGGAATTTGATGAGATATTTTCGTAATTAAAAATTTTATCATAAAATTCCGTTATTTTCATAACAAATATTCAAGAACTGTTCATATTTTTATGTGTGAAATTAAATTTCATATTAGAATCAATTTTTTTCATGCATTCCCAACTTAATGGCTCTCCTCAAAGTTAAGGAGCTATATTATCTGATGGTGTATTTTGTTTCATTGAAGGGAGAAGCCAATTTTCTTGAAAGCTTTACCCGCGCCATGTAACGTTGAGGTAAGAAAAGTAGAGTAAGGTGGGGTGGGGGAGGTGGGTAGCTGTGTGCCTCTACGTCGTCAGGATTACAACTAGGCACTGCCTTCAGCTTCTTCACCGTTGCTTCAAGATCGGCGTCCTCAGGTGAAAAATACATAAAATTTCTATGCTGGATGATAAAAAGGAGTAAAACTTAGTACGACACGAACCATCACATAAAGGTACCTCTCACGTAACATCTGCGGATATTTCAGGTGATATTAGTTGATGTGTGTGATACGCATCCACCTTCCCGCTACAGTTCTGGATATAATGGTAACAGTTGTAAGTATTGTAATAGTTCACATTTTAGGCACTATAATAGATCTTGACGTCTTACGTACCCTACACAAACAAGTTTGTTGTATAGTTCTGTCTTTATCTCTGCATTTATATCTGTCTACCACCATGCCACTCTGTCTTTTCATAATGTCTGCCTGTCTATCTAAAGGTGGAATGGAAGGGTACGCGAGAAAATGTAAGTGCCTTGGCAGTTTTTATGGCAAAACATTTTTGGCTAAAATAAATAAAATATTGCCCCAGTACAAACATAGAATTTGATTTTATTGGCGTGGTGACCTCAAAATATCTTGTCAAGGGTGTTCTGGAATTTAACGACAAATTTTCCTCTTCATTTATAGGTTTGTTAGATTGACACCATGCTCATGACATATATTCAACAACTGTTGATATCAAAATGTGAAGAAAATTAAATTCACCATTTGTTTTGGAGAAATACTTTATTTATTTTGGCCAATAAAAGTTTTACCATAAAAACTGAAAAACACTGGCCTTTTCTGGCGTCCCCTTCCATCACTCCTTGATATATTTCTGTCTTTTTATGTATTTAGTTCAAATTTTATATTTAGATGATGTGTGGTCATAACTCAAAGTAAATCATGATTTGAATTTTAGATATTAAATTAAGGGTAGTTTACATTAAAAAATTAGAAGAGTTTTGAATTTTATACTACAAGCTGTGGCGGACTAGTATTTAAATAGTACTTTCTATCGTGCTGAGACACGAGGAGCATACAGAGATGTTTGCATAAACACAGCCTGGAGAGATAGAAACGTCTTGACTAAGATAGACAGGTTTTTATTTAGTTAATCGAGGTATTTAACGTGCACTTTCTGAACACCATGATTATATAGTTGCATGAAAATCTCTATGAGTGAGAATAAAAGAACCTACCAATTCTACCAGGAAAGGTATTTTACCATACCTTCCAGGGTTAATTTACATTCCACAATCAACATGGTACCGACGGCTTTACTTCTCCTCCGAAGGAAGTTGTGCTACGGATTTTTATAGCTCAAGAAAAATCCCTTGACCCAGGCTTGGTTTAAATCCCTGAATATCGGGTACTGAGGATAACACTTTAATCCAAAGGTCCTGGGTTGGATTTTCATGTTCAGTTGTCATTTTACCAATCAAAAAGTATGAAATTTCGATGCGGCCAAAATCGTTATTGACTACTATAATAGCTTGGCTATTTAATTATTATATACCTACTTAATTAGTTAAGTCAAATTCAAGCGAAAACATGATGCAAAAAAGTCTGAAGGTTATACATATTTTAAAAATATAGATGTAAATAGTTGGCAAAGTTAAATTTGTCATTAGAAGATATTCTGTGGTTTGTTTGTTGCTGTGCTGCTTAAAATGCGTAGTTCCTGATGTTTTACTTATGGAATACCGACCGTCTAGGTGTGTCTGTTGTTGGATGCTCAGTTGATGTTATGTCGGGACAATCCCCTTTCTTCTGTTGGCCCATTCTTCCCTTTCAATAAGACAGTACTTCGTGAAGTAGCTGATATGTAGATCTTGATCAGAGCCGTGTTTCCAGACGTCCATGAGGATGTCTTAGTAACAATATGATCAGTGGCAGATCCCATGGGCCTTCTCTGAGAAAGGCTGAGAGTTGTCACAGTGAAACGGAGGGTGATGATTGGCGTGAGGGAACGGAAGGGAGGGGGGAGTAGAGTCTAATTTTGGAGTCAGAAGTTTCTGGTCATTGAGGAAAAGGCTGTGCAATCTTATAGGATCGGAACGGAGCAGTTTGGAGTGGTCTATATCTCGGTAGAGGTTGGAAATTCTCTGAAGCTGAGTGAGTTGAGGGGTCCACGAGGGAGAAAGCTAGTGAGGAAGGGGTTGAGGAGATGATCGAGGATGTGTACTTGCTGGGATTCCACATATTTAGGAAATTAGCGTATTGAGCCACACGGATGGGTTTGGTTTCTTTCTCCCTTCCACTTGCTGTCCTGAGTGTTCTGAGGAGAAACTGCGGGACTCACGTGTATAGAGAGGTAAAGCGATATAGTCTAGGGTCCAGCCCATCTCTTGTTGGAAAGTTTGCAAATAGAGGGTTTGGGACAGGATATGGCTGCATTAAGCACAAAATTATCGAAGGTGCGTACAACACAAACTAATTTAACGAAGAATTGAATTCTCCATCATTCCTAGTTGAGAAGATATGACCGGGGGGGTATACGCCCCTCCCCGAAAGGCAAATTTTCCCAATGATCAATTCAAAATTGAATGCATGTTTGGCACGAATAATTTTAGTGAAGAAATCACTTCCCCACCACATTAAGTTAAGGAGCTGCGTCCAAGGGTCAGCCCCCCCCCCCCCCCCGAAATAAATTCTCCGAAACTACTCAAATGACAACGGGTAACAATTCAGAGGATTTACCGTTAAGAAAGATTCTCTCCGTGTTTAATAGAAGCCGAGATAATAAAACAATATCCAGGGGGGCAGAAGCCCCCCTCAGAAAAATTGGTCTAGTGCGAACGTTAGGGTATCACCCCCACATAATTATGGCACAAACCGTACATACGTATCAACTTTCGTTCGGCCAGGCGAGGGCAAAACGTGTTTAACATCTTTTACACCGCCCCCCTTGGTCACAGCAACTCCTGCCAGAGGGGGTTCGGAGGGGGTCGGGCACCCGACCCATGGTAGGATCCTTGATGCCTTCAATGCTTTACTCATCTGAAGGAGTTAAAGTGGGTGAGAATTCATGATGCAATGTGTAGTAATAATTATCTTGGAGACCACACATCTTTCTATAGAACTGACTTATCCGTAATTTCTCACGTTTTTGAAAAACATGATGATATTGTAATTAGGAAGAAATATTAATTTATATTTATAGAATTCAATATAAATATATTTAGTATAATTAAGTATAAATGAGATAGAATTTTTGTGAAATTATAAACTTTTACTATAATAAGTCTATATATGTTAATTAAAATAAAATAAATTATTGATTAATACACAAACGATTTTTGATATCAGAACATTATTAAAATAATACATTAAAAATTTGAGTCAAGGTCACATACATAATTAGCAATTAAAAATAACATAAACAACTTAACTTAATTTAACTATATAGATAATTAGTAACAAATGAATAGAGGACTAATTTTTAGCTGGAAGATAATTGAAAAGAAATATTAAGAAAAATTGAAATATTGAAGAAATGTTGAATTATATAACAATTAAATTGAATTCTATTATCTTATCTGAAATTCCCTTGCGCCTTTGTATGCAGCGTAGAGACAGCCTAAAAAATTCTACAAGTTTTGGCACATCAACGGCGCGATCCTCAAGACTGAATAAAAGAAAAATATGCAATAAGTTATGGTGCAAGTAACTGGGTGTTAGCCAAGTAAGAGAAACAGAATGAAAATTGTTGAGAAATAACTATGTAAATAACCAATCTAAAAATGAAATATCATATTTAACATTTGACTGTACCTGTGTGAGTTGCTCCAGTGAATACCAGAATCAAACTGATTAAAAATGAGAACGGTGTTTTAAATGAAAACTAAGGTTATAACAGCCTAGAACATATGGAAAGTCATAGATTATGAAAAACAGCAAGAAAGTGTGAGACGAAATTATATAAGAGTTGAAATTGTTATTAGATAGATGTAGTAAATTAAGAGTTGTGAAGGTAAAATAGAAAGAATAACGAGAATAGGAAGTACGGAAGGTATCTTTGTGCAGCTGCTTGCTTTTTACGAGTAAGTACTATGATGGCTTCATGATCTTTAGCCGGTTTATTATAGACCTGGTCAAGAGCTTGGTCCGTTCCAACACTAATAAACTTTCTGGTTCCATGATGAACAACAAAGCTACCCATCTTGAGTGACGCATAAAGGATTCAATTATTCCATATTCTTGCAATCTTCAATATATACAGCCCCAGTCTTGTGTAATTTATTTTTCCAAATGCGAATATCAAAGGTGGTGTTCTTTGAGATACTAGCTAATATAAATCCCAGTTTCCCTCTCTGTATGCCCATATCATATTGAAGTGCCCATTATATTTTATAAATAATAAGTTATAATACAAATTAATTTAAATGCTATTGTTATGAAGGTGATGATACAATATTTGAATAAAGTGTGATTAATTGCAGTGACATGAATAAGAGCTTTCATTTGATAACAAACTTGGTTGCATTACGAATTAAATTATGTTCATTTAAAACCATGTATTATATTTGGCGGCCATTTTGAAAAGCTGATGACATCCAGGTCATATAACCAAGATGAAAAACATCACTAGACACATATTTAATGATATCTGAAATGAAACCCTCTAAAAGCAAAGTTTACAACAGGACATGGGTCGGCCGTCCCCACTAAAATGGAGAGGGCAACCGGTCTTAAGCGTGAAGATGCTGAATGAATGGATGGCAGGTGACGAAAGGATGAGATGGATAACATATCAGTGACCCAAATGATTCGTAGGTGAAAGTGATGGAAGGAGGATGTCAGTGAACCTGAAGATCAAAAATAGTTTGAAAATGGCGGAGGAAAGCAGAAAAGTTTTTCTACGAATTACGGTTAGTTTACTAAAGACAATTTAATGGTTAAGATAATATTGTGTAAAACTTGACAGTAAACTTAACACTTCTTTGATTTTACATGACAGCTAGCAGAAGCTATCAGATGGAATCAGTAATGCCAGCATTGTCTGAAAGTAACTTTTGTCAACATATTAGGAAATAATTATTATTTGCTATGTATTATTATTATCATAACTAAAAATATTATCAATTTTTTTTAACAATACTTCTTTGAGGATTACATTAAAATTGTATTTTCCATATTCAAGTTTAAGAAAAAAAAAGTTTAGTAAATTCATTCTAGTTTTTCTTTTAACTCTTGTGGCAATTTCAGGTTAAATAGAGCGTAAAGTTTTACATTTAATGGTTTTATATTAAGCTATTTATATTTTTATAACTGGCCTCTCATACATATCTTTAACATAAATAAATGGTTTGTGAAAATAAAGAGAAGAAGATATACAAAATGTTTGTAAAATAATATAAAGTTTATATTTTGTAAATATGCGTATTAATCCCATTCGACGTCCAACCAGCAACAAGGTCAACTATGTCACCAACTGGCAGCATAGCTTCTATTCAGAGACCATATTTGTTATTTGAATTTAAGGCCACTTTAACGAGCTCTTGCTTTTAATAATTAATTTGAATTAAAGAGAAAACGCAAACTTCAAAACTATACAAACAACCAAATGGTTATTCTCATAATCTAACAATTTTAAATATATAGATATATAGGCCTATATCATAACAGTGAATTATTGTACAAAATACAGTTAATAAAACCACGTGCGTGTGTCCACAAGTTTAAGCGAACAAAATATTATATAGTTGAGTATATAAGCATATCTATTTTACTGTTAATAATTTTACTACAAATTTTAATAATACAGTGTATTTTTTTAATATTAATTCGGCTATCTAGTAATATATGTATTTTTGTGTGAATATTAGTTCGGAGTGTGACCTTGGAAAATAAATGTTTTTAGTGATCTTTAATTAATTATTTATTTAATATAACATTTAAGAGTGTGGCAATAAAATAGCAAGTGTTTCTCAGTGATCAATATACCTTATTCAAAAATTCAAATTTGTGTATAAAGACTATAAAATTTATCTTTTATCACTAAGATTGTGTTGTGTTGCCCACTAGACTAAATCTAAAGTTATAGGATTTTTATATTCCAAAAAATCTGTGAAGTGTAGTAAAAAATACTAGCGAGTCTTTCTCAAGTGTTGATTAAATAAATACCAGGCTAAGTCTTCAAGTTATAAGTTATTGTTATTGTAGTTTTATTAAAGATTTTATAACTGTATAGAAGAGTAGTGAGTATAAAATAGATTTTTAAATTAGGATTGCTTTTGATTTGTCAGTAGGCTCTACAGTTGTGGTGAGAATCTGTTCTCCAACCACAGCAGTATGTGAATGTATGGGAGGCCTCATTTCTGCCATTCCACCGAGTACATAAACCAACTCATACTCCCAAAAATGCTTCCTTTTGTTAATAGAGTCATAATAATCTTCACCCTGAAATGAAAACCCGGCTTATTAGGTATTAGCGATGCTAAGGCTTTTGATCCGGTAATGATGCCTCTGCTATCTTTTTCCATTTAGTATTGCAGGTAAATATTATGAATAAATCAGGACGATCGTTGTGGCACACGTACGTCATGACATCCTCCATTCACTCATGCAAGTAGCGTTATCCACCGGTAAAGGAAGAAGGCAGGATAAACATTTGACCCAAATCAGTCACATTGGCTTCACTCTTTTTTCCAACATCTTGCAGGTAAATGTAGTTCCCTGCTCTCAGCTTCTTCTGATTGTTTCTGATGCAGATCAACCTCTCTGTTTCAATTTTCTCATACATGTTTACCAGGAACTGATTGCGGAGACTACGGGAAAGATGCAGGTGAGTCTGTTCTTCTTCTCTTGCCATAATTCGGTATGAATAAAGCAAGTCTGCAGAAACTATTTATTAAGGGGGAGTTTGGATATGGTTGTCAACTTGAGGTAACGCGATTGAATAATCATCCTCACCAAAACAAAACAGTAGAGGGTAATGCAGGGTGTTTTAGGCTTTGTGGGTCTCGATGATTTTAGCCAGAGTGTTGTTGCAATGTGTAACCTGGTGTCTCTTCTGAATACCTGACTCACAATCATGACAGCTACCTTACTTGTGGTGGTTTCGTTGAATTTACTTCTGTGACCGTCCTTGTGCTTCTTGTCAGCATGGGTAATGACTTGAAACTCCTTTTTATATCTTGAAACTTCATCCGTGGCTGATTTTAAATCACTCACATATTTGTTGTTATCATGAAACATCTTCTTCAGCTGGGAAACTAAACCAGGTTTCACATCACTGAAGTTGCCACACCTGAGAGTTGTTTCATTATCGTTATCCCCCACAAAGTAAGTTTGCAGAAACTTCGGGTCCTGCTGTGATGCTGGAAGTATTTTGCCCATCCTGTGATACACCTGGTCTTGGACCATAAATATAGGCATGAAGTTGCCTTTAATACTTCCTTTGCCCCGAAAGAAATCATTTGAAAGCAAACATTATATTTTCTGATGATATTCAGAAAGTGCTTGGAGTGAGGGTGTTGCCCAGTTAACAGACTGTGGAGGGGCTCAGGTGGTTTCTCAAAGGGAAGGAGCTGCACCTTCCCCTGCTGCAGTACATGCCAAGGGTCTCGTCCTTCCACTTATAAGCTTCACACCACTGACAAGTGGTATCCAATGCACCTAACTCAAAGGTCTTATCTGTACCTTAACTGATGTTAGGGTTGTAACTGAGAGCGGAGTTTATTTTATTAGACCATGGAACATTATAGCCTTGCTGTCTCTTTTTATGTGAAGGATTATTTCTTGTTACTCCAGTTCGATGAACCTCCAGATGCTTCAGTGAATATGTGGCGACAACGGCTCAATGAACCTCCGGTTACTTTAAGCAAATTGCAGCAATAGCTGGTCGATGAAACTCTGGACGCTTCAGTGAATATGAAGCAACATCAGCAAGATTAACTTCTGGACATTTTCTAGCGTATTTAGCAGCAGCTTCAGACATTTGTTTGTCTCTTATTGTATTCGTAACTCTGACACGGTGCTTTTTTCCCACCTCGCTTCTTTAGAATATTATCGGGACATTGCATTGATGGATTATCTGTTTGAGGTGGAATAAACTGGGAGAAATATGGTAGCTCTTTAACTGCCTGGTACATATCTAAGTGACCCCTGGACAAATCACCGATAAACATGAGCCTCCTTACACCCTCACCAGCCTCCCCAAAACCTACTAATAATAGTCAATTCTGGTAGGATACACCTCAAACCTCCAGGTGTACAACCTCTCTTCCACCTCCAGCTCGCAGGTGGTACCAGGGGTGCTAAGATTTGACATTTCAACACAGTAAATCTCCTTGCTGACAAAGTTGTTCCCCTCATTGTCCATGATAAGCACATGATGATATCTGTCCATATTCTCTGATATATAGTTTACTAACTGATATCGCAGCTCATGGCCTAGACTGTCAGTGCCAAACACGGCATATGATAAAGAGTAAAAAAGACACCCTCCATCACCGTTCATACGCACAACATGTTGAGGCACCCTATACCATCTACCAAGATATACTAACTCCATTACATACATTTATAACAAACTGTTAAATAACCTTAAATACAAATCCAAAATCGTATCGCACCACAAAAACTTTCTTACTGACCAATTACGAAACTTCGATATACAAGCTAAAAAGCAAATCAATATCAAAATAAAATTTACATCGCATCACAAAAATGAATGAACAAACTATATATAAATTAAACTAAAAAATAAACATTATTGAAGAATTTTCAAGGAAAAAACAAATCACATTCCACTAAAGAACATTCATGTAATTAATAATGTACAGTACATACTGAGGAAAAAGAAACAACACCACTCATCAAGAGAATGGCAATTAACTCCTTTTCTACGATTTCTACTAAAAAATAAATATTTTCTCATTGATATAGCCAGTAAAATGTTTATTTTTAATAGTCCTACAACTTTATTAAATAAGTAATTTTTCTTGAAGCATAGCGTAAATATATTGTCAACATTAGAGATATAATTTATATAAAGTGTCCTATTAAGTAAATTACCCGAACAAAAGATATGGATCAATATATATATAATTAATCTAGATGCCATTCCTGCCCACAATATATCCCGGTGTTCCAGTTTGAAATTTAATATGTCAGACTTAAATATGTTTAGTACCTGAACGCCGAATCACAGTTATGGACCACACAGAGAATTAATTGAGATGTCCGCTTATATAAAGTGTTTGTATTAGTTTGGTAAATGTCCCCTTTCCTAACACTTTCCTTTTAGCTGTCAGCTTTCTATCAAATTGGAAAGTAGTTGTAAATATTCTTGCTAAATTTCACATTTCTACGGCTATAGGCTAAAGAGATATAGGTCAAATTGAAAACTACCTCCTCCCCGTTAATCGTTCAGGTAGTTTTTTTAATACCGTTGAACACCTATTAATTGATTTATTTTTAAAAAGAGTATATTTCCCGAATTTGACGTTTCTAGATTAAGTGGTTTCAAAGATATAGCGATTTTTCGAAAAACGCACTCCTTACCCGTATGACACGTTTGGTAATTTTTTCAAAAGACCATTGACCACACATATCTTTGTTTTTGAAGAAGAGTATTTTCCCCGAGTTTCACGTTTCTAGCTTAAGTGCTTTCAGAGAGATGATCAACTCGTAAAAACACACCCACTCCCTATTCTCCCGCTTGAGGGATCTTTTGAAAGCCGCCGAATATATATTTCTTTATTTTTTTTATTTTTTTTTTATTTTTTTTTATTTTTCACCCATTATGACACCAATATCAAAAATTCATTGAATATTTTTTCTTCTATTTTGATAAAGAACCTTAAGGCCAAATTTTATGTTTCCAGCTTACGTGGTTTCTGAAAACCCGTTATATTTCCAACCCCCTTTTTTCACCCCTTAAGGGGTTGAATTTCACAAAATCCCTTCTTAACGGATGTCTACTAACTGAAAGGTACCTTCCAACAAAATGTTAATATTATAGGTCCAGGGGTTCGTGAGATACGGTGATGAGTGGGTCAGTCAGGGCTTTCGTCTTTATATATATATATATATATATATATATATATATATATATATATATATATATAGATAGATAGATAGATAGATAGATAGATTGATAGATGTATAGATTACCTGCCCATTGTTTCTAAAGCACTTTGTGTTATGTATTTCAACTAATCATTTTATCTACCAGTAGGATATATTAATTAAATTTGGAATTCTTAACACGGTCTTTATTTGCATCGATAGTCACGAGGTTTCATGTTAGGGTGGATTACTGATAATGATGATGATATTGGGGTAGAAATCTATGTCAAACGTACCACGGGTAATTTTTGTAAATGGTTTCTCAATACTTCTCCATGCAAATGCAATTATACTAACTCTAATATTCTAGCTTCCTCATATATTTTCCAGTAGCGTAATTAATATGTGCGTATAGGCCAAACGGGTACTATACAATTGATAAACATAATGTGTAAGTTATGGAAACTACTCTTAAGTCAGGTTTGTTTCTAAAAACTAGAAGTTCCTATTGCTATGTAAAACACCTTCAGTTAGTTAGTTTATGAAAATTAAGCCATTTTGGAACAATCTAAATTTTTGAAACTATTCATCGGTAATTTATCCTCATCTCTGATGTATGAAAACAAATACCATTTTAATGTCAAGTACTAACGAACTCCTATTAATTGTTTTGGCTCTAGTCCCAAGTACATTCAGACAGGAAGCCAGACATATTAAACTTTTTTTTTGCGTTAGTGGGCACATAAAAACCCCAATATAAATCCTAACATAAAGGTAGACAAATTCACGACCACAAACCTTTCTTTATATCTATATTAAAATAGATATTAAAGTCTTTACTTTGATTTTGTTGCGTTTGAAGTGTTTTCTATAGCGATTTTTTCTTAAATTAAATTAATCTATTTTAAACATTACATGTCATTGGTTTGATGAACAAAATTCATAGCATTTTAAACAATTCAACCAAACTAAACTAGAACAGTGTCAAATACCGACACCAAGGTTGTGATCATGAATATAAGTACCAGCGGCCCCTCACCACTACTCTCAGTCAACTCTCGTGGCATTGCCGCTAGCCGGGGTTGCCTAAGCCCCACCTCGCCTCCCAGACTAGGTCAAACATACTTTAGAGCTGCAGCTCTTTCCACCACAATAATGTATTAAATATTTGTTCTTTTACCTTTTTAAACTGCCACCGCTGACGACACTAGTAAAATTAACGAATAGCTTCTGATAAAATAAAAAATATATGAGACTGTTCACCACACAGGATTTCTCAACCCTTTACCTAAAATGGAGATAATTACTCAAAACTCATGATAACAAAATGATGTATATTTTTTTTACAGAAACACTCCATAAAGATCAGTTGTTACAAAAACCCATTGAGAATGAATCTACGTCGCCAAAGAGCATAAAAATTAATTTCCTACATCTAGATTTAAAACGTATATTTGCCAATATCTCATGAAATATTATTTTATAAAATAATGATAATATAAAAGTTTTCATATCTTCAATAGTACTACAACTTTACAATGCTAAGTTATTTTGTAAATCAATTAGCTGCAGATATATTATATAGATTGTAAATCTACGCATTTGTAAAATACCCTCAAAGTAATATTTATGATGAAATGAAAATTGCCCTTTTGTTTAAGATGTTAAACAGTGCTTAGATAGGAAATTAATCGACCTCGTTTTCAACGATTTTGATAAAATGAATCTTTGCTTTTTAACTTTATGTAAGCTAACCTTTATTTATATATTAGGAATCTATGTTAAAGAAATACTTTTTAGAAATCTTATGAAAACCCTAAATACCAAATTTAGGCTCAATCGGTAAAATGGATTTGGTTCTAATCCTAGTAACATACATCACTTAAAAACATTTTAAGACTAAGCGGGTCATGAAACGTCACATCTAACAAAAATCTTGAATTATACTTTTTTGACGATCACAATACGATCTAGGAGTGCCATTTCGTCTCTCTTCCTCTCCTATAAGTGGATTGTATAGTAAGTATAGCTTGCATTATGAACCAACAACCTAGGAGGTACAAAGTGGAAGATAAATTACCTCTGGGTTCACGCAAGTAAAAGTTTAATACTCCCGAGCAAGACCATTTGACCTCCGAAATGGGTCACTCCATTAATATAATATAGTTGTGTACATTACAAGTCCTAAACTTGTGTTATTCTTCTTAAGTCAACAATCTGAAGGTAAATTTGATGTGATGTCTATCCATCTGGAACTGGGCATTCACTCAGACATTTGACTGGTTAGTGCTGCCTGCACCATCTGGTAGAAACCCATATACTCTGGGGCTTAGAATGTTTGTTTACTCCCAGTTGCTTTGCACACTGACTTTCTATGACGAGCACGAAAGGGCATATTAATTTTGTCCGTAAAGTTATTTTCATATAACTTCCAGTGTTCTGTTATAAGCAACAATTGACATAGTAGTGACGGATTTACTTCCCTTTTGAAGGAAGTTGTGCTACGAGATTTTATCGCTTAAGAAAGATTTTTCAAACCCAACTGGTCTTGAGCCCCCAAACATCAGTTCCTGAGGTGAGCACTGTACCCCAAGAGGTCAACAAAAATTATTTTTATAACTTCCAGTCGAGTTTGAATGAAAACCGCTAGTTTCTTAATATTTCAAATAGTATAGAGCAGTATTTATACAATACATATTTCAAGATGAATTTCTTTGATAGACCCATTTATAAATGATAGATATGTACCAAACACAATTTTGTTAGATTAACATTTTTTGTGAAAAAATTTATAAACACACAAATTACATTTTTTAAATCACTTTATTATAAATGTTGGATTTTTAAATTATACAAATTGAAATATTAAGCTACCTTATAATATGTTATGAAATGATTTCTAAAAATGAATAAAATTTTAAACTATAAATAATCGCGAAAAATCGTCGAGTTGAATTTGAGCAGATACTGAATTTCAACAAGAACTCTAATTTTAGAGTACTCGAACACCTCTAAACAGAGGGTGAACGTTATCAACATATCCCTATAGAATTAAAACCATATTTATTAATATATTTATAATTTAAAGAATTAATAGAAATTAGTATATAGTCTTTATTTTTTGTTTGTAGAGAAGGCACCATTGGGAAGGCCTAGACGCAGATAAGATGATAACATTAAAATTGCCATGTAATATTTAGGGTATATTGACATGGGCTGGATAGAAATAGCTCAAAATAGAGATATGATGTAATGAGGTGAACTGGATAGAACTATCTTAAAATAGAGACAAGATTTAATTAGATGAACTGGATATAGCTAGATTAAGATAGATAATGTTGGTGAACTTCTGTACTTATGAGTCCTTAATGCTTATATTAAGTAAATAAGTAAGTAATATTGGTTATTCTTTTAAAGTTCCTTGCACTTGTATTTTAAAAATTGGGGGTGGCGTCAATTCGGGGTGTGAAGCTCATGGGTTTGGTATGACCTTGCCCTCGTAGTGACTGACCTTAATAAGGACGGGATGATAGCTTTCCCACCCCTGAATGCTCGATCTTCTTGTCAGAGTACCTTCTCATTGCGGACCCCAGATAACGTGAGTAAGGTTTACCTGAAAGGCGTCTTAATCTGTGTCAAGGCCTTCCGTGTTAGAACGAATGGGAGGGAGGTCCCACCCTCCTTACTAGACACACACTGAGCGGTTGGTAGCTAGTACCTTTCCGGGAAATTTGATCAGGCCACCTATACGTGGTCCCCACTGGAAAATTCAGTTCGAAAGCCCTTTTAGGGTGATTCCTAAGCCTGGGCGCTTGACCTCCTGCAAGATGTTAACGTCCTGGCGTGAGCGTCCTTTAGTCATGGAAGGAGGGGCCAACTCTTCTCACTAATGGAAGATGATCAAGGCAAGTGGAGTGAGGTTCATAGCTGTCTGGGGATAACAGGGATAAGGTCATATGTTTCTAAATTACTCACTGCGCGCATTTTACGTGCATGGCTACGCTCGAAGGACACATTCATGATGAGTTGGAGGAACCTTGAGAGAGGAGTATGTTCTCCAGATAGGTGGTTGCCGGACCCTGACATGGTAGGTGAGTTTCCACTTTCAAAAGTCTCCAACTTATCTAAGGTGTAAGACTTGTGACGTGGACGTGTACTTAAGATATAAAAAACAGTCATTTAATTTTTATAGTAAACACTATTTTTCTATCAAATATGTACACAAAACTAGATACGAGTTTTAAAGATACCACAGGCAGCTCCTAATTATATTTTATTTCGACTAAATTACATTCGGTTCTAAATTATGGGTTAAATAATGTTATCCGATACAAATGATAATCTCAGGTATCAGCGAGTACATAGCCTTGCCGAATTAAAACTCTTCATTTGGCAGCATGACTGCTGATTCCAAGACACAAGCTGCTGTGTTTCTGATAGCGCTAAGTAGCCAGTGATTTCACACACTCACCCTGGACTTTATATTAAAATACAAGCAAAATATATCCCTAAGAACTGGACAAGCTGGCGTAGCTCAGTGGTCAAACTTCCCCGACATTATTCTTGTGTTCATGTATAAGTTACACCCTATTATTGAAACCTCTCCTTTTGTGAATTAGAAAATATTCTGACCATTCTATGAAAGGGCTATTTATTCTTACCATTTCACGAATTGAGCAATAATTTCATGAACTCTTTCACACTATTTTAATGAACTGGATATTATTTTACTATCTACTAAAACTGAGACTGACATTATTTTCTTATATTATATGTTATTTTAGCAATGTCTTATTACCCATTTGTGTTATACGCATATTCGCACATGTACTAATTAATCTAAAGTGTAAATAATATGGAAGGTTGCATTTAGATGAAGTATACCCTCATTTGCGTGAAGCGAGTGTGTAAAAGCTTATAGCAAAATTCACTCCAACACACCCACCCCAGATTCAAACCCTAGTTTTTCCATCGGCAGTCTAATCTACAGTGAGAGTGACTCTTAGGACTATGTGGCCACCAAGCCAGGTAACATTATATGTTAAAAGTTATAAATTAACCCAACCTAAGTAAACTAAACTTTCATTCTAAAATTATTAAATGTTTGGACCCAAATTTTTCTTCACTTGTCCATTTCACGGAAAGGACAAACACTGTTCAAGCCCATGATGAGAGTAGCACAGGCGCTACACAATTCATGAACACAACGAGGTTTTTTCCTGTCCGGGAAATGGGCAATGCTTGAAGCCACAGCTCTAGGAATGCTCACAAATTCGTTCAATTGATTAAATGGCCAATTTCAATTTAGGGGTGTCTTATACAATTTTTTTCTACAGAAGTTTAAATGAAAATAAAGAATATAAAAAGAGCTGTTTAAATGCACACACGATTCCTCCTCCTTGCGTGAAACATAAATAAGTAGAACCGTAGGTAGTGTTGGCATCACTGAGCATGTTTGATGTTGCCCGCAATGCGGGGGATTCCCACCCTAGGGGCTACTTCTCCGAGCTGTCCCTCCATTGTGCTCTCATGCTGAGCCGATACACGGGTTGATTTAAACATCCCTAAAGCATACTCTACACTTTGAAACTCCATAACCTTCATTCAATCCCCCACCCCGTGCCCTCTCAATTTCTCTGCGCTTTTGTTGAACAGGTTGGGCTTTTGTTTCCAAGCTCGGGGATATCATTATTTATGTGTTATAAAATCCATTTATGTGTGTATAATTCTGTTTCCGACCTCCTCCACCTAGTTTATTCTAGTGACGGGAAACTGTGTCACACAATTTGTGTGCTTGTGTTGGTAATATGAGCCATTATTACTGTCTCTCTTGTGTTTCATTGTGGCACTAGACACATTTGATGATAGGTTTTATAACCCCCAAAAAATAGGATATAAACAGAATATCTACATTAAGTATTCACCTTAATGCTATAGTTGTGCATCGAGTTTTCCCAGATTCTACTTACCATATTAAGAAAAACTTTACTTTCTCATATAAAGAGAAAGTATTGTAACCATTAACATATTTGACTTATATATTTTGATGGATATTTACGTTTCACATGCCCTTGAACAAACACAGTGAATCTTCCAGTTCTGTCTGTCCCAATGTAGTAATCTGTAATCCCTGGACACAGATCCAAAACAGATTGGTGGATTTGATTTGAACATGTTATTTATATATTATATGGCTATACCGTAGGAAGATTTTTGCCCTTAAAATAATGGAAGTTTACTGAAGAGTGATTGTTTTCTAATTCCGGACTTTTCGAAAATGGCCTTAGTGATTTTGTTTAAAATATATAAATAAACTGTATTTGATCTCCAAAATAACAGTGTTTACTTGTGTTTTTTTGTATAATATATGTTTAGGTGAGGTGCAATGATGTGTGATTCTTTAAAATTAGAATTATTTAGAAAATGGCCTAAAATATTTACTTCAAAATTACTGGGGAATTTTTGGCATTAAAAATAAAGCTGTATCCTGGATTTAGGAAGAAAATTAATCAAGATTAACTAACTGATTCAGTTTTTTTAATAAAATATTTAAAAAAATAGCTCTAATGATTTGGTAAAAATGTACAAGGATATTTTTTTATATTATGCATAATATTATATATTTTCTTAAAAAAATATTTTATAGTAATTTACTGATGACTGAAATTTGAAAAATTTTTAGATGTTTAAAAATACTTTCAACTATTTTGTTCCAAATTTAAATATAATGTTAATTTTACATTGACATAAGCTTTTGTTATTTACTAATGCAATTGAGAAATGAGAAATGAAAATTACAGCTTGAAAGAAAATATCATATAATGGCCAAATTATATATTGATACATGGTTCGGTAGCTGATGACACATTTGGAAATAGATTGAGTATAATCGATATTTCAAATGGCTAGTCTCTGTTCGTAAAATGAAAAGGTTGATAAAATACATTAGAAGGTATTTAGTATTTTAGGGGGAGAAATACATTGTTACATTAGTGTGAACTCAGTAGATTGTGAGGATGAACTGGAAAAGTAGAACATTTAAAATGTTTGATACCCTCGGCCCGCCACACAAGTTAATAACTCTCCCTGTGTACTTAACTTACAACTGTCTAGAAGTATCAACACTGGAGTTATAGTCCATGCAACAATAATTGCACCAGGTTTTTATCTCAAAGGAATGTATGTTTTTCAACAATAATCTATTTGGCACCTGCAAGCCCCAGAATCACCTTATTTTTGGGAAGGAGGGAGGGCTCAATTAAACTGGTGTTCTAAATAATCAATAGTTACAAGATCATGTTTTGGACATGTTTGCTATCTATTTGCCCAAGAACGTTTTCAGCCAGAGCCTTGCACGGGACATTTATTTATTACACTTTATAGTTCATTTCGTAAAAATATAGTTCATTTATTTGACTCTCACTTTATATAATCGCACGACAGAAATATACTTTTTTACAAACAAAGCCTAAAATTACACGCGCTTATCAATTATTGATGGTTAGGCTTTGTTAGGTTGATTACTATTAAAATAAACCTGTAGTTAACAGGCCTAAAATTAGTAAATACATAAAATAATTAAGTACGTTATTTTTCACATGTTCTAATGTTATACTATAATTATGCAATAAGTGGATATTTGTCAATATTTGAATAACTTGAATTAGAAAAAGGCTTAAAGTAAAAAAAAAAAAAACTACGTCAGCACTTTTGCCCTTCTCTATCAAAAGTTAAACCCTACACACCCCTTAAATAAAAAAAAAGTTCTACGAGCTTAGTCCAAATTCTCACAGTATTAAGCAAGTTTATTTTAGCACCACATCTTACTTACTATTACTTAATATAATACACCAAGCTCCAAAACATAGAAACCTGAAACCTTGAATTAGTGTTTAGTAAAAACTGGGTGTGTATTTTGGTCCTAAATAATGTACTGTGGGCCTTACAACTAATATCATGTGATCACTAGCAATTGCTGTTAATGTAGTATCAAATTATGGTTATATTTAGTGAAGTGAAGTTTAATATTATAACGATTCATTCGCTACCGACATTCATCACTAAGAATAAATTTTAATCTTAATTACAAAGAAAAATGTCAACATTATGTTCTAAGATAGACGGTGATAAATATCAAACTTATGTCAGAGAGAGATTTCAACACAATAAACAACCTTAAATACCCAAGATAAATTCAATATATCTCTCCCTCACCTAGAGGAACACGGGTTGGTTTCAGCTAGTAAGATAATAAAAACACATTTGAAGTTTTTACCTTGAAATTATCTGGAAAAATGAGGTGCGTTGCAGACGTACGGAAATCTCGATGGTACTTTGGAAGTGATTTGTTATTTTGAAATATGTCTTACGTCAAAATTGATGAGAACGGTATCAGCATGTCCCGGAATTCAAGCCCTTATTGTTATTTTTTAAATCCATGTAAAAGTAATATTTGCTCAGTTTCATCTACGTTTCATGTCGCTTGATTAAGTTCTAAGATAAAATTAAATGCCCGTAAACAAAATCCAGCCATCCTCGAGCAAAGATGTCATTGTTGATTGGTCACAACATTAAATAGTACGATAGTTAAATATGGTTTTAGTGGTTTAAAGGTTCTTATTATAATTATCTCAGTTGGATGGTTCCCTTCATGTAAGCGATGCCCTTAAGAGTTGGTTGGAACTTAAGATTCAGACCAAGGTGGTTGGATTTAAAACTTTGAACGATAAAATTGTGAGAAGATAAAGGGGTAGCGGTAAATTATAGTTTCCTAGTTTATATTTAGTTTATGTTAGTGAGTTTCATCTCAACCATCCTTGTCTCGTCACTAACAACTCACAACCACTCACCATTAACGAGTCCTACTACCCATCCCTGTTCAGGTTATAGGCATGTTTTATAATCACTCTAATGGTGTAGGGATTTGGAAAGAAGCATTTTAGAGGTAATCTACCTGTATTTGCGTGGAAATAGGTGGGAAACCACCCTCAGTAGACCAGACTGAGATTCAAACCCCAATCTCCCCGTGATCAGCAGACCAGTCCAACATTGACTCCCTAGTTGGCTCGGTCAACATTACTGTGAAAATCACAATCTCTTCATCCCTGTTGAGCCATACATGACACGATTTATGCCTTTTTACATGCACCCACCGTTGGGGGTACTAAGTATTCTTATAAACTTGTAAGCGGCCTTTATGTCAGGTGGTTCAAACATTATGTTAGTAGATCCTCATCGGTAGACACGTGGTCTGAAATGTCTGGCTTATTTAACCAGGTTTGAAGAATCCTGACTAGGTTCTTGAGGGTGCTGTTTAATATATTGTTCTCCACTATCACTACGAGAAAATGCTGATACATTTTCCTTAAATCCCAAGGTATTTATTAATACCTCACTAACGTTAATCAATATATATGTGTATATCCCGAACGGGTAGTAAGACATGGTGAGAAAAATATTATTAAAAGTAATTAAACCTCACCTAATTTAGATTATCTTAGCAAACTTAGTCTCACAGCAACTCATCATGTTCAGTAAGATAATGCTCAATGTTTCTTTAGGTAACAATAAAATGACTGCTTACAATTATTGGGGTTTCCCCCGGCTCATCCCAAATAAGTAGATTAGTAAAAATAGACAAAACGACTCGTTCCGGGGTTGAAAATGTTTACTTTGTGCGTGAACCCAGCTCGTCCCATTCTTTTCATATCACTTCAATAGAATTGATCACATACGACATTGATGACGTAGTTAGCTGACGTGGCAAGATCATTCTCCTTTTGAAGAATTTAAAATTTAATAAATATCGCGATTTAGCGAGTGATGAAAGTAAGGGGCGGTACGGGAAACGAAAATGTGGAACATATTTAAACACAATGGGTCAGTTTTTGTCTTGCTTGATTTTTACCTGAACTTGGCTTATTGATTGCAGCTAGGTGTCTAAGGTGTTCACATTTGTTATGTTCTAGAATAATTTGAAAGTAGGGACGAGAAGTGTTCTTGGTATTAGCTTGGTTTAAAAACATGAGGACGAGAGCGGCTATGATCCCCATCGCACCTGAAAGATGTCCTTGAGAGTGATTAAATTAGGGACGAATCATGTGATCATCAATTTCTGAACTACATGTGGCCTTGAAGTATTGCGGTACATTAATAATAAATAGATAAATATCACGCTTTGGGCCCGTTTCATTGTTAGAAACCCACCTCGGTGGCGTAGTTAGCTAACGCGCTTGTTTAGTGTTGAGCTAGACTGCTGAGGACGGAGAGATCATGGTTCGAATCTCGGTCGGATGAACTGGGGTGGTTTTTCCTAAATGGTTTTCCACTCTCCCTCCACGAAAATGTGGGTTCACTTCCTCTATTTTCAACCTTCCCAATTCCTAACCAATAAGCATAGTTAGTACTTAAGCTTATAGCCCAAACGGGTAGTAAGACGCGGTGCTAAGTATAGGTATTATTATTATCATAGTCAGACTTAGCATGCGTCAAGTGCGATGCTATAATAAATACAAGATGACACCTGTCTGGACCTGAATGGAATATACCATTTTTATACAGGAAAGTGTGCCATTCCATTCTGGTCTAGACAGGTGTCGTCTGGTATTTGGTGTAGCACCACACTTGAGGTGTACCAAGTCTAACTATGAAACTCTCTCTTTATCTTGACAAATTAAAAAAAAAAGATTGTTTTCAAAAACAAATAAAAGTAGTTTGAAAATTCATTTAAGCTAACTATTCAAACTACAATAATACAAGATTATTAAATTTAAATTATATCTAGATGTGTCAATATTATATATGGTAGTTACATAATTATTTATACAGCATCTTGTAATTAAAATAAATTAACTAATTACTGTACTCGATATGACAAATCTCACCCCATGTTGAATTTGGGCACAATCCAAGTCTATCTATTTCCCACCATTCCTTCTTTTTTCAAACATCCAACCCACCATTGAGAGCATATATACATATTTTATTGTTAGTCCCTGGTAACCTGGCTCGCTTCAATCCAGTTATTCTCAATTTCTCCTCTTGCATTTTACGTTACAAATGTACGAACATCCATTTCTTCAAATCAAATTATTTTGTAATGGATTGCAGATATACCTCCCTCACACCCAGCTGTATCCACGTCAGAACGTAAAAGAGAAACCGAATTAAAGAACATAATTTATTAATATAAGTGTTAGCGTTATACCCAATGATTGATCAAACCAGAAATTATCTAGATAAACAATGCACAACATTGAATAACATTATTATGTTCGTACCTTCAACTGTCAACTTGTAGCAGTGTTATTGACCAATATTTTTAATTGGGTTCACTAAGTGTAAATTCACAATATTTGAATATGGTATTTGTTTGTTTTGTTTATTTAAGCACCACGTCTTACTACGCATTCAATATATACGCTTATGTACTAATTACATTAATAGTTTTAGAATGAATGAGGTTATATTTACTGAAAGAGTACTCGCATCTGTGTGGAGGGAAAGTAAAAACTATTTTGGAAAATTACCCTCAGTAGAGCCGACCGAGATTCTAACTTTAATCTCCTTTTCATCGGCAGTAAATTCTACTGCAAGAGTAGCGCCTTAGACCACGTGGCCACCGAAGTGGGTTCTAATTACTAGTATAATGCATTAGGGTGAGGGTCGAATTTAGAGATATTTTTAATGAAGTGAATCTCATTAACCACTAGGGTAAAACGCACATGTAAAAACTACATTAATGTGTTTGGGATTTAAAAGGTTGAAAAACGAGGAAGTGTACCCAAATCTGCGTAGAGAGAGAGGAAAACCATTTAGAATAATAACACTCGCACTAAACCTGACTGGGATTGATTTAGAGCACAGGTTATTAAACTGTTGCTTGCAACACCCCTAGGGGTCGTTACAAAGATTCAGGGGTAACAGCAAACTTTTGCGAACATGAATACGGTAAATTAAATATTATTTTATTGCTATTTAAATTAAAATGCACTACAACCTTTCATTTAATATAGTTATATAAATTAATTTGTTGCGTAGATAGGCGTCATCTGACATGATTCCACTTATACAATTTTAATAATTTTTTTTCAAACACTGCATTTTACTTCCCATTAGGGTTATACATTTTAATTAAAACTCTTGTTATTTACTAAGACCAATTAATGGCTTCCATTGATTGAAAAGAGAAGTTGTTAAAACCGAGTTTATTATGTCAAAATAAGCAGTATCATCCATGTTATAAATGTTATATAATTATTATTGATTATTTGTAACAATTACCTTTTCTAATCTTATTATTTTTTATAAATTTGTATAGTTTAAGAATTATAAAACTGTAATTGGTAACACTATATATAATAATCGCACTTAATATGAATTTAAAAAAATATGTTCCAATAATTTTTCTCACATTTTTCTAAAACTGCTCAATATTTGACACTAGATTATAAAAAAGCTCAACTTGACTCAACCACTACTGCCTGAGGTCACTAGTAATTCGGTTTTATTAAAAGTAGTCACGAATAAAATAATGAAATAAGATTGATAAATGTCGCCACTTCAAAGAAACTTAATGTGAAAAGTACCTGCTTCAAGCATAAAAATATTAAATATTGTATAAATTCAAGAACCAATTTTTCGGATTTGGGAGAGGGAGGGGTCATGAAACGTCAAGATACATCAAAAGCTCGAGTTCTATTTTTTGACGATCGCAATACTTTCTCTACCTCTAAGATAGCGAGAAAGTTAACTGAAACTGTAAGCATTTACAAAAGATATATGTTCTTAATGTTTTGTTTTTTTACATATTACAAATTTGACTTCCATATTCCCTTAAAAAACTAAAAATTTAATTTTATTGTTTCTTCCAAACAAAGTTTTATTAAAGGTGCATTTAAAAAAAGGGGATTAATTTTAGGTTTAGTTCGATTAAAACCGATTTTAAATTAATTTTAAATATTGTTAACTTAAATCTCATTTACTCAAAAAGGTGCTTATAAGATAAGCTCAAGATTTAATTTTAAAAAAACTCCATGGCGTTAGCCATACTTAGCGAGGGGTTTGTCTTTGTTGGGGAAGATAGTGTCAACATCCATGGATATGGGGTGTAATCTGGTCAGAATAACTATCCCTGTGTCCACTAATCTCAGTTTTCTAGACTTGAGCCGCTATTCTCAAGTAGATA
Organism: Timema cristinae; assembly: GCA_039000515.1. Classification (NCBI taxonomy): domain Eukaryota; kingdom Metazoa; phylum Arthropoda; class Insecta; order Phasmatodea; family Timematidae; genus Timema; species Timema cristinae. The sequence goes on from JBCFYV010011135.1 coordinate 6,097,039, forward strand.
TTCATTTGTCCTCATGAGACTGAGTTGACCCCATTTTAGAAAATTTGAATACACCTGGGATCAAACCCAGAACCTCTGGATCAGTAGCTAGGAACTCTAACCACTAAACAACAGTGGCTATCAGTTGTGTAGTACATAAAGTTGCCACCTTGCAGAGGAAATGGAGTGTACGTCAGTACAATTTTTTCCTTGTTAATTAAATGGTATGCTAATAACCTGAACAGTTAGTAAGATACGCTGCTAAGAATAAATGAATTAAATGACCCTTAACTAAATTATTCAAAGCCCTAAAATATTAACACATAACACGGAACACATACTTAGTTAAAAAACTATATTTTTAATATCTTATATGAAATGAAACATTTTGTTTGAATTTCTATATAATTTAATTATAAGTAAAACTTGAGTGAAAAAAATTGCTTAAGAAATTATCCATCTTTTCTAATGAATTTAAAAGGATGTACTGGTATAAAACATTGAAAATGCTAGGCTACGCTGGTACTGTAACTGGTAGTTAATAACTTTAACTTTTCTTGTCTGACAAACGTAATGTATCTCTACTTTACTGCCATTTAATAAGTTAATAAAAGAGAAATGATTCCAAAGCAATTTATTTTAACTCTAGATTTCTTTTGTAGGGAATACAATTAAGCTTAAAGCTCAACTGATAGTAAAAGTAAATGACGTAACATAAAATAAACCTTATCATTAGGTTCATAATATGTCTCTGGCAATAATTGTTACTTTTCAAATATAATAAACGATTATTATGATAACTTATAATGAGTCATTTGTTTTAATAGAGAATTTTAGTTACATTTCAAAACACTTGATTTAAAAAAATAAAAACCACACAACCTTTAATTTTCCTCTCTTAACGAGTGTAACGTTATTTGCCACCCTACCATGTAATTCCCTATATTTTCTACTTTTTGTGAATAGTTTCCAATTTATTTTCGTGTAAAATTAAGCACTTCAAAGTTCGCCCGCTGTATTGCCGGCCTGACAAATAATACTATTTACATCCATTCATTAAAATAAAAGGACGTAAGGAACAACGTATAACATTGTTTTAAATAATTTAAATAAGGAATTTTGACTTAAGGAAGAACACTTGCCTTTTATTAAACATATTAATTATCCTTCTAATAAGTTTGTTGACTCTTCTTTTATTTATTTTTATTGTCGACCATGATTTATTTCAACGAATGCGCAGGTCTGTCAAACAAGTGAGTGGTGGGTCTCGTGATTGTAAAAGAAGCAAAAGAGGAAAGATGTAAATAACAACAAATTAGCGCGCTTTTCAATTCTTACAGATAGAAATAAACATTAAATTCTTTAAGAAAACATTGTTCATATTCATTATCATATAGTTAAATCTTTATTTTAAATTTGCATTGTATTTTATTTTATACCTAGTCCATAGCCAACATTTTATCTTTTGTTTTAATATACTAGTTTTATCTTTGGACTTGGAAGAAAAAAAAATAGAACATTTTTAAATTGGTTTTTTGAAGACTTTCTGTAGGAGACTGGGTCTTCTTTCTCGGTGTTGGTCTAACAGGGAGCAAAATCTGTGGAGCTCTTAATTTGATTTATTTTTAAAGTGAAGTAATGGTTGTAAAGTAAGTGCGAGTAGCAAATGAAGAGCTAAGTAGATGTGCAAGAGCTAGACTATTTTTTTTTTAAGAATTGTGGATGAGTTATCATTAATAAAGTGAAACAAATTTCTGGAGTTGGTGTTGTTTCAGCATGGACTTATTCATGGGTGAGGTCAAGCCAACACTTCAACTTAAATTTTTTTTCTTTTATCAAAAATCAGAATTCCTGTAAGAACTTTCAGAAAGACTATCTAATTCAGAGAATTAATTGACATTTTGTTTTATGTCTAAATATTGATTTTATTGTTTTTTCTCTTCTTTTTTTTCAACAATACTATTTTATTGTGTTAAATTAGAATTATAACTATCCGGAATTCCATAGGTAGAATTGGAATGTGGTAAAAAAGGAAACTATAATAAACCCACAAAAGTTCCAATAATGGTTATTTTATACATTTTTTTTTGTAGTCTAAGTTACTAATTTTTTTCAACAATCACATTTTTTATTTAAATTGTTCATGTTTATTTTAAGTATTCCCAGTGGTCTCGAGTATTGAGAGTCGTTGTGCCACTGTCTGAATTAGCTGAGGTAAATGTTTTTTATTTATTTTATTATTATTTTTCTCCTAGATCCTAGGAGTGGCGCCCAACAAAAGCACAATTTTATACCTCTTGATGTTAACTGTTATTAAGTAAACATATTTAGAAGACACTGAAAGTATACTAAATAGGTAAAACAAAAGGAAGAAAGTTTTATTTTTTACCACACGAGCTGTAATAAACAATATATTACTCTTTTTTTTAATATAGTAGTAGAATGGAATACGACTAGAAACTAGAATAGAAACATTCTTTTCGCAAGAAATATCACCATAAATTCTTAATATTTTGTATTTAATTACAATAATGTGTTGGAAATGAAAAGAAGGTAGGATTTAGAAGAAGTATTCTCAAATATCGGGAAGGTAAACTGGGAAAAAATATTCACACTAAGTCGGGATATGAACCTCAAACATAGAGTATCCAGGAAAACAGGCTAGTCAAACTTGAAGTTTAGTACGCGTGTCCACTGATGCAGGAGAGCACGTTACAATATCATTAAAAAAACATCCAAAATATATAATTCCAGTCTAACATAAAACATCTAGTGGAATAGCTCTAAATTAAATAAGAAAAAAACTATTTTTCATAAGAATTATACAGATAGAATATAAAAGTTTCGTCAAGAAAGGAAAATTTTATAGCTCAAATGTAGAATCCGAGACCACTCGATTATTCCCGATGATTGTAGGAGCTATATCTTAGAACAACAATTCAAAATTCATTACTTCTAGAATAAAAAATAATGGACCAGTCGTCCAAAATCCAACAAACAGGACCAACATGCTATGCAGCATGTAGACATTTTTCCTTTAATGACATAATAATGTGTACATAATTAAAGGGGGAATTATCACAAAACTTGTTATTGAAATGCCATATAAATATTTGTCCTTTCAGTTGCTTGTGTGGTCTAAATTTATTTATGATTCTTTTTTTCATAATTAACATCCTTAAATATGTAAACATATTTTCTCTGGGCTTAAAGTGAAGACAAGAATTCTTGCTGAATATAATGAAAAATTATTTTCCTAAATGATTTCCTCCACGCAGATTTGAGCGATTAACTATGAATTATATCTTCCTCCTTACTATTTTATAAATGTAGATATTATGGGAATAGCCTTAATATACAACGTAAATAAATATAATATACTATATAACTAACGAAGAAACTGTAAGTAGACTTAGTTTTTCACTTTTAATTTATTTGGTGTATTTAACGTGCACTTTTAGAATTGATTTACAAGATAATTTCTCTGATCTAGAGCGAAAATTTCTACCAATTTTTCAAGTGAAAGTATTTTCACATACAATCTGGGGCTTTTTAACATGCCACAACCAACATGATACCAACGGGTTTACTTACCCTCCCAAGTATCTTGTGAGACGGATTTTTTTCACTCACGAAAGATCCGCTAACCTCGGTTGGGTTTGAACCCATGAACATCGGGTCCTGAGGTGAGCACTTTACCCCAAGACCAAAGGACTGATAAACCTATTGGAAGACCAGTGGGAAGACCTAGATGTAAGCCTATAATGATATAGTGGATAACGTTAGAATGAACATGAAAGATATTGGGTGAGAGAGGTGAACTGAATAATATAACTAGATAAAGATAAGGATAGGGTGTAATTAATGATCTGGATAGAACTAGCTCAAGATAAGGATAGGGTGTAATTAAGTGAGCTGGATAGAACTAGCTCAAGATATGGATAGGGTGTAATTAAGTGAGCTGGATATAACTAGCACAAGATAGGGAATGTGTGTAATGAGGTTGACTGGAAGTAGCTAACTGAAATAGAAATAGGTGCATTTTGTTGTTGTAAATATGGCAATGAAACTTTCAGTCTTTAATGCGATATAGCAGGTAGTTTAACAGTCAACTTTAGTGATTTTTCTATTTTATTTATAGTAGCAGCTCGATCAGTTATATTACGGGAAAGCCACATGAAAAATGTATCATTAATTTGTTCAACATACGGCTTACACTTTTTTATTGTTCATCTCCGCACAAACTTTAAATAATTTTGGAAATCCCAAACCAATTATGGCAATGAATAAATAAAGATGTTAAATGTTTTAAACAAAATATCACCTAGTGCACAAATAGAATGCAGGAACGAGCATTGACAAAGTGATCTTTACCTAAGCCTGATAGTAAGATATGTCACCCATTTCGGTGGCTGCTTGGTCTAAGGTGCTACTCTTGTGGTATACTAGACTGCCGATGACCGGGTGGTTGAGGTTCGAATCTTGGTGGTCGGGTGTAGTGAGAATAGTTTTTCCAAAATTATTATCTACTCTCCCACGCAGATGCAGGTAAACTTCCTATAAATATATTTTTCCTTATCCCTAAAACTATTAATGTAGTTAGTACATTGCCAAACGGTTAATAATTAGTGGTGGGTGCTAAAAATAATATTAATAAGATAAGTTAATTAAAGCAATATATACATTGTTGCAAAAAAAATTGTTTTTACCATATTGCATTTTTTTATTAGTTGAGGAAATTTGAGCCACCTCCACCCTTATATTACTTGGAATCTCATTTTGGAATCCAAACTCTCCAATATTTAAGGGATTTAGGGATTACCTTATCAATATTTTTTTTGCAACACTGATCAGTTGTTAATATTATTTTGTGAAATGTCCAGCAAAAACCAGTTCATGGTCTCCATTTTAAATTTTTTGTTATTAGCTCTCTGGCTAATTAAGGTTGTACCTCTCCATTTTATAAACATTTTAATTTCCTATTTTACCAAAAGCATTTTATTATCGATTAGTTTTGAAAAATTTTGGAGGTACTCCCACCACTCCTCATTTTTTCAGTTTTTAATTTTGAAATTTAAAAATGTTCAAACTTTTATTGCTGTTTTAGGTGGACCTTATACTTGGCTGACATATTTCAATCTTCTACCACACTAAGAAGTAGTTTATTATTTTAATTTTTTTAATTTACTAACTTCCCATTTCACCAGATCCCACTGAGCACTAACATTCTTTTAGTTATTTTAATTTAAATTTAAACTACCTTTCTTATCTAAATGTATTTTTTTACCTTACTTTGTACCCTCTCCCACATATTCAGAGTCCCAATTTTATTTACCAAAACTTTTCTGGTTGTTTGGAACTATCCCTATACTTACATGCTCAGTTTCGGATCTATTCCTCACATATAAGTTATTATTGTTATTATTATTATTTTTAGAACCACGTCTTACTACCCATTCGGGTTATACCCACTTACGATAATGTGTAATGGTAGCGTGATTGTGAGATGAAATGAAGGACCTACAGTTTAACGTGGGATCCGAACCACGGTGGAGGAGTGGCATTCCCCACATTCACAAGTTGTGTTTAATACGCATCTTGTCAGAGGAGAAGGAAGTGTTTGGTAATCAGATAAATCGTGCCGGGACAGAGGATTGAACCTTGGACCCCAGCACATAAGTCCAACACCTTACCCCTAGACCAGCAGGTCACCAAAATGTCACAGTAGTGCATATAGGTATTTATAACTGCTAATTTCAGATATAGATATATAGATATAAAGTGTATTTTTCATCAAACTACTTGAAACCAGATTGGAAAGTAATGTTACTCGTTATTACAACAGATAGAACTGTCAACATAAGATATTTGTTCCAAAAATGTATGTCAACTCTTGAAAAAAAAAAACCATTTAGAGTGTTATAAGATATGTGGTATTTCCTCTTTCCTCCCATTTAAGGGCCCTTCCCTCCACCTCTCTTCATCCTCCAGCCAATTACTCACGTCCTTGTCGTGGTTGGTTTCTGGTGTCGACGCTGACGTAGCGTCGTCACCCTTGACTCCTGCGTCCATCTCACTTTACAAGGCCTGCATGTGAGGCGCATCTCATGTTTTAAACAGCGGGGACTTCTTAAATAACCGCCATAAGCACTACACCCCCTCCTAACCCCTTCCATTTCTTGCTAACTTACGTTCTCGCTCGCTCGCTTGACTGATGCTGCAATGTTCATCCAGAGGCCGCCAAACATAACCAGTAGGATTCTTCTTTAAAGGATTTGTGATTTAGAACAGTAGTGATCACCTTGGGTACAAAGACATCTTAGAGGTACGTTAAATCAATCTCTAATAATTATATATATAATATAATAATAAGTCGTAAAATATCTTTCTTTAATTTATATATCAATTAGGGATTTACAAAACTCTGACTTGGCTTCGAAACAAATAACAGATTCTACTCAGTTCAAAAAATAAAATCTTTCTTCGATAGTTAAAAACTCAATTAAAAATATTGACAACTAAATTTCTCAATTTATATTGAACTATTTACACTCTGAACTGTTATGTAAGTTCCAAATACATATTCATATGAAAACAAACCCATGAAATAATTGACTTGCCTGTTGTAAATTTATCTATATTTATAAGATTAGAATTAAATATTACAAACAATTTAGCAGTACAAGTGATTTCAATGCATAAAGAAAGGTATAAATAACCAAAATATTATATTTTTTCAAGCATAAAATAATTAACTAAAATTATTTAAACCTCTATTCAGCCTAGAGAAAATTTCATATGTTCGATTCAAGTTCACATCGAATTGCAAAAGTATACATTACACCTTCTTAATATACTTAGTCATGATGAACACTGAATAATCAGAGCCATAATTATGGTTAGCCAAGATACAAGTACGTGTGGACGTGCAATCTGGGAGCGTCAGCTTAGATGTAGATTATAGATTATATAATATAATTAATACGTATCATGCACAAACAGCTTTGAAGCTATAAAGTTGAAGAGAAATTGTATCTGAGGGTACGCAAACAAAATAGTTTAATAGCAGTGTTAGTAGGGTAAATATCCGGAGGAAGAAAACATAAAAAGGGGTGAGTAATATTGTAGTTTTTATAACAAAGTATACATATTTTTGGCCAATATAAATAAAATATTGCATTCGTAGATACGTTAATTTTATTATTTGTAAACAAATTTTTTTACAGATGGAGAAAAAATCAAAAAATATATTTTCACATTTAAATAAGTCAAGTCATCTAGTCTACAGCGGTTACTTTTGATGTTAAACTTTTGAATTAATAATAATCATAATAATACCAGAAAATATTATCATATGGACTGTACTTTTATGAGCTAAAAATGACAAAGTGATGAATTAAAATTACCTTAGATACAAAAATATCTTCAAATTTACAAAAATAACCTTAAATATTATCAAAAATTCGCAATAAATGCACACAAATAAATAAAGCACGCACTTTACAAATGGAAACTAAAAATATATTTGTCATGGTAAATCCTTATCAACTAAGATATTGCATTCTGCTGAATATAGTATTGATTTACAACTATGTGCTTCAGAACTTAACTTTCACCAGCCTAGTTGCAGTGTCTAATTAGTAATGTGTATTTTACAACCATACAGAGAAGACACAAAGTTCAATGCTCACATTATCTTTTCATTCTGACAACTGTATGTTGAAAAACGCGTGTTTGTGTGCATATGCATTTATAAAATATAATCTAGTTTGTATTTAAAATATACATTTTCAACGTAAATGCCCAAATATGATTCAAAAAAGTTATTTCCACTTAGGACCTGAAATATGATCGTGGCAATTCATTAACTTTATAAATAACTCATTTCAATGATTTCTTTTGCTGAAAATCGCTGTTGATATATCCATCAAAACTGATAAAACAACAGTGTAGAATGGGTTAAGTGACCATTGGTAAGCAAGTGTCCAATTACAACAAACTCGTATGATCAAACTTCCAAAACAACAGAGTAAAATGTGTTACGTCACCACTGGGAAAGATACGTGCTCTTTTGCAAGCTATCTATTTTTTATAATATTTTTATTATTTTCGCGAAGCGCACATAATGGTTCTTTATCACATGTGTCATTTTCACGCCTTATTGTCTGTGCCTGTTTCTCCTACTTCAACATAGCTCACTTTATATCTTATTTCATCGATACCATCATTGTCCTCCATTTCAACGTCATCAAATTCATTATTTACTGCAATTGTCCAACATCTCTTGCAGCTATTCCTCCGTCTCAATTTGTGCTGTCTCATTGGGTGGTGAGAATGATTAAAGGACTATATTTAAATAACATCCACACATTGTTTCAAACATTGATATTTTCATTGCTGGTTGAATTTCAAACCCTTTGACCAGTTGCTTGTCCCTTCTGTTTGCATCAAAGTGGAGAGCATATTTCTCATGTCCTGGTTGGCCCTCCAGTTACTTTGACTCTGTGTCGGGGTTTATCGTTGACTATGGCTAAGCACTCGTCACGTGACCAATTATCAGTTATGCTCTGGTTTTTAGGTAAACGAATGAATCCACAGTTATATAATATGCATGAGTGAGATATATTTTAGAGAAAGTGTACTCGTATTTGCATTGAGGAAAAGGGGTAACCATTTAGGAAAACACACCCTCTAACACCAATGTCCCCATGCTCGGCCGTCCAGTCTATTAATAGAACGACGCCTTAGACCATGTGGACACTATGGCTGGTATTTTATTATTTTATTAGGGTAATATTGTAGGTATTGGTCTATCAAAAGTTGAAAGTAGACATCGAGTTTGATACCCTGACCACTCAACCAAATCATCTAACTTCCGGGCATAGTTTGTTTGAATTTATAAAAGTGTAAACTCTTTTATTTTCTAGAACTTTTTTTTTTACTATCCTCTATCAAATCTCTGTTCCCCGGACTCCATACTACACATCAGAGTAGTTGAGAGATATTACAGCTCACTGACGTTGCTATGTTTGGATGGAAGGGGGGAGGGGCTTTTGTGTGATTAATCGACTGCAGCGAACAACGGGAACGTATCTGTAGGAAAATGGTTGGGTTCATTGAGGTGAATCAAATGGTGCAGAGCGCTGAGGGTCAGTGGGTGACCCCGGCTGACTGGGTGTCCATGATCGGAATAACAGTTGCACTGAGCACCACTAGGTCTCAGCACTTGCTTTCCAACACCACCCCCTGGTAGACCATATGCACCGCGTCTTATTACCCATCCACTTACTAATAGTGATGGGTATCACAGAATGATTCAAACTCTCCTTTGATGAGAAATATTGCTTTCAAACTTTCGAATGATCATTTGATAGTTTTCATTTGTTAGTCATCAAGAGTAGTGTTTGTATTTTCTACTTTAGTTAAATTAACTATCTATTGGCGGCTGATAAAGAGTCAGCCTTAGGTGCGTGTTAATATATAGCGATAACTAAGCTGTTTATATATTAAAAAAAAGTTCATTATCAATATTATTGCCTTTTGTTTGTCCCGTGCAATGTAAATACAACTAAAATAACACAAGATAATTAAAATATTTCCAACTGTAAGGAATATTATATTATTATTATTATTATTATTATTATTATTATTATTATTATTATTATTATTATTAGCACCGCGTCTTACTACCAGTTCGGGTTACACGCACTTACGCTAATTTGCAAAGGTAGGGTGATTGTGAGATGAAATGGAGGACCTACAGTTTAACGTGGGATCCGAACCACGGTGGAGGCCTGGCATTCCCCACCCTCACAAGTTGTTATTAATACACGTCTCGTCAGAGGTGAAGGGAAGGGTTTGGCAATCAGATAAATCTGTGCCGGGACCGAGGATTGAACCCAGGACCCTCAGCACAGAAGTCTGACACCTTACCCCTAGACCACCAGGTCAACCGTAAAGAATATAAAATACCAAATTACTCGTTTCCATTTATTTGAAGTATTTCACATGCACTTTCTGAATCAACTGATGACATCGGCATACGAAATTTAAACTAACATTAAGAACAGACATAATATTCAGCTCGAGACCATTCATTCATCGCAGTAAAAGGGGAAACCCATATTTCACCAATTATAAATTGGTCAGCCATGCCAGGCATTGAACTCGGGACTCTTAAACCAACATAGAGACACGTTACTGACTGAGCTAAGGTGTCGGACCGTCCAAATTATTAATTTTGTCTTAAGAGCTGTAACGGTCGTGGGTTTCTGACACACTATGTAACTGTCCCGGGGTTGTGTCAGGTTAAGTGTGGAATCACGGAGGCGTTGGTAGATCTTGTAAACGAGTGTGTTTATTTAACAAAAGCTACATGTGATGTTTAGATTACAAAGTTAGTTGAACCGATATGCAGGATTCCCATAGTCAAGCTGTATTCTGACTCCGTTCGTTTGCTATAACTGGATACGACCCTAACCACCAACCCAATCAACTAGAAGTCGTTCCTCAACAGTTGCCCACACGAGTCAATCTTGTTCTCTTATAAGGAAATACAAGGTAATTGCTATCACGGAGACTCCAAACCACGAATAAAAATTATAGAGTTGATGTTAGCCCGACGTACTATACGTCACAGACACACGTGACCGTGGACCCAAGGTCCAAACGACAAACGCGCCAACTAGCCCTCCAAAAAAGAGAACACCTCCCCCCTCCCCCTCGACTTCTATTTAATAAATCGTTTTAACCCTATTTCTTGAGACATGTGCCGACTAAGGGTTTTGTAACCGATACAATTGCACAACGTGACTATGACAAAATCCAACTCAAGTCGGAGAATTCTTTTCAACATAATTTATTCACCTTATTACTACACTGTAACCTTTAGCTCTTAAAGAGCCCTAACTGCTATCAAACAAAAACATTAATATTTTGATGTCGCTTTTTACTACCGCGTCTTACTATATGTTTAGGCTATGTTCATACGTACTAATTTCGCTAGTGAGTTAGGATTGAGTAAGGTTGAATTCAGAGGAAGTGTACACACATTTCCGTGGCGAAAGAGTGGAAAACCATTTTTGGAAAATCCACCCTCAGTACATCCGACCGGGATTTGAATCCCAAACTCCCTGTCATCAGCAGTCTAGTCCATCACGAGAGTTACGCCTTAGACAATGCGGCCACCGAAACATGATAATGTCGTTATTGTAGAAATGTTTGAAATCTATCATTAGAATATTAAAGTTAATTTTAAAGAGAAGCCACATAACATTTTTAAAACTTGATCCTTAAAGTTATTTTTAATTTAATTTTGAAAAACATGCCAAATTTTGCATAGAAAAAGAGGAGGATATTTGATAATTCAATCTTATTTTTAGCCTGATTTAAATAATAACCTTGAGGGCAACCAATATTTTCTATAAGGATAACGAGGAATATTTTCGAATACGGAAGGACGGCTATCGATAACACAATGTTGCTCCCTAAAAGTGGACCATAAGGAAACGAATATGTTGTGTGAATATAACAAGTAAAACATTCAAAGCAGTAAGGTTGACTATCGATCAGCACCAACGCGAATGAATTTGAATAATTTTATCGAATGATTTTGAAACTATCTAAAAGTCGATAGTCTAACAAGTTTTAATTATTTGATAGTTTTCGTTCGACGGTGCCCAACACTAATTACTATCTGTATTTAAGGTGACAGTGAAGTGATTTCGAGTTAAGGTGGCTTTATTAAATTAATTTTTAAATTAATTTTGCACCCTTTAAGACCTTTGTGCCTCTAGATTCGTCCAATGATTCGCCCTGTTTGGGGATTAATCAAACAAAACTAGCTATTTTTTTTATAAACGCGTCTTACTACCTGTTCACTGTTCAAGCTATACGCTCTAAACTGTAATCCATTATCCATGGATTGGTGGTAGATGAAAGCTAGCAAATTATGTTAAAATGGTTAAAAGAAAATATAATTAAATACAAATTGTTGTGAAAGCTTTGATCAAGCGAAAGCGACAACAACTAGTCATATGGTTTTGCAGTTAATATGTTTTGGCGGATGGATATGAAAGTAGATCCGGTAACCTCAACTGTCATCTTCCACCCCTCCAACAGTAGACAGACTCTAGTTCTATCATTTCTACAGGACTATACAGACTAATTTAATAACTGGGTTAATATCATTTAACACAAAATAAGTATATATTCTTTTGAAAAAACTGTTTCTAAAGTCCGCCATATTAGTATATTTCAGTTTGTTTTCTGTTATTGTAGAAATTATAATACGGTTTTAGTGAGTGAAGGGTTTGATCCACACTTATGGACAAACAGACTAAATGCTAAGTTCGTCAAGTCTTATTATTTTATTATTATTATTATTTCCACCGCGTCTTTCTACACATTTGGGTTGTACGCATTTAAGCTAATATGTAATGGTAGGGTGATTGTGAGATGAAATGAAGGACCTACAGTTTAACGTGGGATCCGAACCACGGTGGAGGCCTGACATTCCACACATTTACAAGTTGTGATTAATACACGTCTTGTCAGAGGTGAAGGAAGGGTTTGGTAATCAGATAAATCTGTGCTGGGACCAAGAATTGAACTCCGGACCCCCAACACAGAAGTCCTACACCTTATCCCTAGACCACCAGGTCGCCCTCGCCAAGTCTTAATTTTTGTTAACATGGAGGTCGTGATTCGAATCCCATCCAACTGTACTAAGGGTATTTTTTTTCTCTTTCCGAAATTGTTCCCTACTCTTCTTCCTCTCCAATGTTAGTGCCTTTACTCTTAATTCTACATTTCTCATCCCTACCCCATTGCCAACCACCCTAGTGCTAGAGTTGTATGATCCCCTGGCTACTGACCAAGAGGTCTTGGGATCAATACCCGGCTGGTATCCAGAGATTTTTCTTGGAAGGAGAATAATTCCCATGGTCACCACTGTTTTGTTATTTAGACTTAAGTTGGGTTAAGATCTTCATTACTACCATCACCCTATAACCTCATCGAGACATGGAAAGAGCCTCCACGGAGACGACGTACGATCAGTACATCCGGGCGTCCCCTGGTTCATTAGTGCTGGGCTACAAACTGATGAAGCAAAGACACGCCAGTATTATTACTATCCCATTTGTGAAAGTATTTCCATTATTATTGATGGGTGATATGACATGGTGCAAATACAAATAATTGTTTATCAAGAATTAACCAATGTTTGCTCAAAAACGCTCATATATATCTATTAAATACATTCTCCTTACAATATTTAAAGAAAAATGGCATTTTCAAATTTAAACCTGCATATGATTTAAACTTCTAATACAATGCACTAATGATAGTTCAGAGCTACATGTATTATTTAAAATTTATCAAACGGAAAATCTTGTTCTTATTTGTAAGATTGTTATGACATATAGACAGAGAGTACTTACATATATTTCTGTATTTAGAACATTCTAGCCATTTGAAAATAGCATACATTTTCAAAACATGAGTGTTTTTAAAAATTAAATTAATATTACTGTAACCCTCTTCAGTGGCCTCATGATTTTAAGGCGTTACCCTCACAGTAGTCTAGATTGACGATGATGGGGCGCTCTAGTTCTGAATTTCGGTCGGGTGTACTGAGGGTCGTTTTCCAAAATGGTTTTCCATCCTCAATCTTAGCAAATGCGGGTACACTCCTTTAAATGTGACCTTCCTCATTCATCCATAAAACCATTAGCATAATTAAAACATAATCGACTGTTCCACCTTGTAATTTTATATGATTCAATATGGGTCCTTTGGATCAGTAGTCAGACTGTTAAATAATAATAATAATAATAATTGTAAAAGTCTAGTTACCTCTAACACATCTTAAACAAAGCATTATATTGTTCCTGATTAAATTATTTAATTCCCAATTATCATAGAGCCTGAACCAAACAAATAGCTCATGGTTGTGCTAAGTCACCCATCCTGCTGCGTCCAGACGATTTGCAGAAATTATTCGTCCTTTTTGTTCGTGTTTTGGCAAATCACGGTGGCTGTATTTCTTTGAGCATCAAGGTTACTATCCTGTTAATTAAATAATATACAATACGTACATTCCCGATTCTTGATTAAATTCTACATGGATTAATAGCATACACACTTTCTATGTACATTTTAGTTTCACATCCATTATTATAAATTGTTGTTTGTTGTGGTCAGGTCACCGGGGTATATTGCGAGGAAGCAATAGTTCTGCTTCCATTGGCTTGCAAGGTGTGCTGTAGAGGTGAATGTCACCATGACAATCATATATACATTCTTCGGGAACTTATAATACTAGTGGATTGTTTCAACGATTGCTGAAGACTATTATTCTTAAATGTATTAAAAGCTCTTTATTGGTAAAGGTTTTAAAGAATGCATCTTCACTCAAATTTATAGTTATTTTTTCAACTAAGTTCAACTAACTTCATGGAGATGCCTGGATTTATCTGTTATTTATTGAAGAATGCATGTTAGTTTAGAACTGTTTTAGGTCTGACTTGGACCCATCTGGAACCTGTAGACATATTGAGAAAAGACCTGCATTCAATAGTTTGAGATGAAAAACTACAAATTTACAAATTTTCCATATATTTAATCATGTTTATATTATTTTATATATTTAGTTTTTACGTTTTTAAATGGGCTACATGATGAGGAATTAAACCAAAAATTTCTCAAATTTAACCAATAAAAAAAAACATTCTCCAAAATTCAAAAATAAAATGTCACTATGTATTTTCAGCATATAATACAAAATAGGTTTTAAAATCATCTGTGTGTTATAGAATTCTCCACGAAACCTAATTATGATGCATTATGGCAAATGAATAAATACACACAGCATTAATGTCTAGACAAAAAATAGTAAAGTGATTATTAACAAAGCAAATTGGATAGATATTTTGAATCGACTTTAACTCAATTATTAATACTGATCAATTTAAAGGGGAGTGAGGATAATCATTAATATTAAATTAACATATAATTACCTGAATAGTGATGGAAAATAGTTGCACGTGGCCAATTCATAAGGCTGGTTAACTGGTATCTAAAAGATAGGGTTTGAATCCTGCTCATTGTATGGAGTGTAGTTTTTCCCTTAATAGTTTTCAACACTATTTCCTCGCAGGTACGAGCACACTTATTTTAAGTATTATTACCTTATTAGTAGGTTATAATAAAATGCGGTAGCCTGGACCAATATTTAAAGAGTGGTCCAAAAATGTATCTTAGTGATATATAGTAACATATTAGAAGTGTCAGGCCCCGTGATATACAAGTTAGAGCCAGCATGTAAGCCAATTTTCGATACTTTGTTGTGTTTACGAACCATACCTTAACTATTTGTCCTTTAGGAACTCTAAAGTCAACTGACGCCAGAACGTAGGCTCGCCATTCAACCATATCCTGAAACACCTACAATTCTCTAACCTGATAGACAACCTCCTTAAAACATTTTTAACATTACCATCCCAGTGACGTTTTGGCCTAACAAGTGGTATTGTATCTTCAGGTTTCACAACTAAAATGGTGTGTACACGCCTGTCATCACCAATACAGGCCACAAGACCATCCTACCTCATCCTGCATTCTTTGAATATCCTTGCTATGTTTGGGGATGTATATAAACCATGAAATTCTTCATTATGTATATGTCTCCACTATCCTGTTAGTGTATTCTTCTTATATAAATATGTTAATCAGCACTTTGTTCTCAAATATCTCAATTTATTCTCTTGAAACCACGAGTTCCATCTGTAAAAAAAAATCGGTTTGATTATAGTTATATCTGTTTAACAATTACACATCAAATAAACTGAAGACTGCTAAACAATTTGATGCATAAATATTATATGAATATGACTGACATGAATTCCAAACCATTATTGTATTAACAAACTACAGAATATCCTTTTATAAGTGGTTTCGAAAGTCATTTTGTTTTAATTTTATCCTACAAGATACGTGAAAAATGAGTTTGTACAAGAAGACTAACATTAGTTTAAATTATATTGCACCTTTGATATTTTATATGTAGAACAAAGTTAAATTAGCTCTTTATGAATATATAATATACAAAGTTACTGACCGAAGACAATCAGATTAATTACGAGCATGCCTCGGATATAAATTCACAGTTAACCTTTTTCATATCAAATACATCCTGCATTCCGTATTATGTGTTTATAATTTTAAGCGATTTTTTATAAATTCATCTGTATCTAGTAGTAATACTAGCCCGACTGACTCACGAAGAAATATTACTAATCCACTAACAAGCTCCGTGGTAGTGGTCAATGAACCTGGCTACGAATCTAAGGGTCCCGGGTTCAATTCATGATACCATGGTTAATTTCCCCAAAAGGGGAACCATCCGAAATGTCACCGGGTTAGAGTGATTAAACTTAAGTTAGGTTTAAGAGTTTCACTCGTTCCACACCACATACTCACTATCTCCATCAACTCAATCCCATATATATCATACCATCAAATACTCACCACATCTCCATCATACCTACACTATCCACACCCACACCTCACAACTCACTACATCCTACCATCATACTCACTCATCACCAAATCATCCATACTCACTATCATCCTATCAATCATACTCACTACTATCACATCATACACTCCACCCACAACATATCACATCATACACATCTCACATTCTCATTCTAACATCACTCATATCACCATCAATACTATCCCATCATACTCACTATCACATCATACTCACATCAACCTCACCACTACACACATCCATAATCTCACTATCACTCTACTCATACTATCACTCCCATCATACTCACTATCACCATCACACTCACTACTCACTACTCATACAACTATCACCACATACTCACTATCACCATCATACTCACTATCACCATCACACTCACTATCACCACATACACTTCCCATCACACCACTATACATCATACTCACTATCACATCATACTCACTATCACTATACTCACATCCACTCACATCATATCACTATCACCATCATACTCACTATCACCATCATCACTCACTACCCATCATCACTCACTATCACCCATAACTCACTATCACCATCATACTCACTATCACCATCCTATACCACATACTCACTATCACCATCAACTCACTATACCCTTATCACTCACCTATCATCCATCACTCACATCACATAACTCTCATCCATCCACTACTCACTATCACCATCAACTCACTATCACCATCATAACTCACTTCACTACCATACTCACTATCCCATCATACTCACTATCCACATACTCACTATCACCATCATACTCACTATATCACTCACTCACCATCAACTCACTATCACCACACACTCACTATCCACATATCACTATCACTCATCTACTATCCATCATACTCACTATCACCATCATACTCACTATCCACTACTCATACCATACTCACTATCACCATCATACTTCACTTATCCACCACATACTCACTATCACCATCATACTCACTATCCCATCATACTCACTACCACCTTACATACTCACTTCACTCATACTCACTATCCACCATCATACTCACTATCACCATCATACTCACTATCACCATACCATATCCCCACATCTACCACTCCATCACTCACTATCACATCATATCACACATAACACTCATACTCACATCATATCATATCCCATACTCATATCACACATCATATCACAACTCTATCACCAATCACTATCACATCTACTCACTATCACCCACATACTCACTTCAAACATACTCATATCCTCATACTCACTACCATCATACTCACATCACCATCATACTCACTATCACCATCCATATTCATCTATCACTATCACCATACACCACTATCACCTCACTCACTCCCATACTCACTATCCACCATACTCACTATCCCATCATACTCACTATCACCATCAACTCACTATCACACATACTCCTATCCCATCAACTCACTATCACCATCACACTCACTACACCTTATACTCACTATCACCACCATACTCACTATCCATCATACTCATATCACCATACTACACCTCTATCCTTATCACCTATACTCACTTCACACAACTCACTACACCTAACTCACTTCACCACCATATACTCCATCCATATCACCACACCTACACTTATCACTCCATACTCACTACACCATACTCACATCACCACCATCACTTCACCATATACTCACTATCCCATCACACTCACTATCCCATCATACTCACATCACCATCATCTATCACTATACCTACCATACTCACTATCACCATCATACTCACTTCACCATCAACTCACTATCTCACTATCACCTCATCACTCACTATCACACCATCAACTCACTATCACCATCATACTCACTATCACCATACTCACTATCACTCATCCATACCAATACTACACATACCACTATCACCATCACATCACATACCACTATCACCTACTCACTATCACCATCATACTCACTACACCATCCATCCACTACTCACCATCACTCACTATCCCATACTCACTATCACCATCATACTCACTATACATCCACTCACTATCACACTAACCATCACTCACATACACCATCAACTCACTACTCCACATACTCACTATCACCATCATACTCACTATCACCATCAACTCACTATCACCACATACTCACTTCACCATCATACTCATATCACCATCATACTCACTATCACTCATACTCACTATCACCACATACTCACTATCCCACCATACCACTATCACCACTCATACTCACTATCACCCATACTCATTATCACCACCATCTCACATCACCATCACACTCACTATCACACCTATCACTTCACCACATACTCACATCACCATCATACTCACTATCACCATCCATACTCACTATCACCATCATACTCACTATCACCATCCTACTCACTATCACCATCAACTCACTTATCACCACATACTCACTATCACACATACTCACTATCACCATACACATCACTATCACTCAATACTCACTATACCATCACTCACACCATATCACTATCACCATACATACTCACTATCACCATCATACTCACTATCACCACATACTCACTATACACCATACTCACTATCACCATCATCCACTCCATCATCACCAATACTCACATACTACTCACTATCACCACTCATACTCACTATCACCATCCATACTCACTATCACCATCATACTCACTATCACCACATACTCACTATCACCATCATACTCACTATCACCATCATACTCACTATCACCCATACCATATCACCACATACTCACATCACCACATACTCACTATCACCTACATACTCACTATCACCACATACTCACTATCACCATCATACTCACTATCACCATCTATAACACTCTCACTATCACCATCATACTCACTATCACCATCATACTCACTATCACACCATACTCACTATCACCTACATACTCACTATCACCACATACTCACTATCACCATCCCTATACTCACTATCACCATCATACTCACTATCACCATACTACTCACTATCACATCATACTCACTATCACCATCATACTCACTATCACCATCATACTCACTATCCCATCATATTCACTATCACCCTCATACTCAATATCACCATCATACTCAATATCACAATCACACTCACTATCAGTATCACACTCACTATCACCCTTATACTCACTATCACCACCATACTCACTATCACCATCACACTCACTATCACCATCACACTCACTATCACCATCACACTCACTATCACCATCACACTCACTATCACCCTCATACTCACTATCACCATCATATTCACTATCACCATCACTTCGTCCCATCAGGACATGAAAGGATGAACAGTTAATACATTCGAACGTCCCCTGGGCAGCGGTACATTAATACCAGCTAATATTTTCCAATAACTGGGCTACGAATTATATATTCCCAACACGCGCATACATACATAATGCTGCTTCGGAGTGGAATTTTAATATAATGGTTATGTTGATTCAAAAACATCACAACTGGACAGAGGTTTGATTCAAGTTTCAATAGTTTTAAACAGCAATCACTTTACCATTTGATCGTTACAGGTTCTCTTTTTAGTAAATTCAACACTCATTCAACTTTTAACTTAAAATACACAATACAATAAGTTTACTGGTAGATTCTTTATGGCTGTAAAATATGGTACCGTAAAATACATGATAATAAATTAGGGTGTTCTAAAAATAAATACCTACTTAGGAAACTACTTGGTCCAAAATGGGATGAATATATTGAAGAGTGGTGGAGGCTACATATTGAAGGATTATGTAGCCTGTAATTACAATCATAAAATGCTAGGGCAATCAAATATTGTGTGTCATGGTGGGCGGGACATCTAGCACGAATGGAAGAAACTTGAACCAAGTTGATGGTATTCACTGGCTAAGTTAATGAGAATAAACCAGTTGGAAAACCTAGACACAGATGGGAGGATACTATTAGAATGGACCTGAAAGAGATATAGTGTAATGAGGTGGACTGGATAGAACTAGCTCAAGATAGGAATAGGTGGCGTACTTTTTAAGTGCAGTCTTTAGCTTTCAAGTTCATAATGCCAAATAAAAAGTAAGTACTAGTTTATATAATAATACAATTTTTAGTGCAAATGCTTTAATAGAGAATTAATATTTGGTAAGAATACAGAAATAATAATAGAAAATACATATTTCATAAATATTTTACTATCAACAATCAAATAAAATCTTTTTATAAATATTTTGATTTAATTTAAATTATTGTTATACATCTTTTCAAATTTTTTGAAAGGTGCAAATTAAAGAATCGTTTTAGAGATTACATTTCCCCGTTCCAATAATAATCTTAGTCTTAAAGCTAAGCAGTTATTAGCTGGTAACTTAAATAGTATGGATTAATTATAATGTTATTCACCCCAAATAATTTAAATAAACTTTTAATATATTTATTCTAATATTAGACGATACAAGTGGGCCAACAGTAATTATTTATTTTTCGAGTATTCATCTAGTATAAGAGAAACGTCGATTAGTCTCATAGTGCTGGCGAGTTTAAACCAAGCGGATTTTATTTACGAATATTCTTATGTACTGAAATATATTATGAGCCGTTTTACTGCAATTTAAAACATTCACTTCAAACAAATAATCATTTACTAAGACAATCACATCTTCTGTCGTTATTCCACCGGAGGGAATGTCAGATTTGTAACTGTTCCTTGTCTGCTCTAACAAAGAGGAAGGAGGGAAAAATAAATAAAGAAAACACGTCTTTTGTTGTTGAATTGAAAATTGACTAATTTTTTTTGTGGGTGTGATACAAGTCAATTTCAAAGTAGTACAATATTTTTCAACAACTACTGAAATATGACTATATCAAAAGTGCTGAGGGCGTTTCAATTTCAACTAGAAGTATTTTTCACAGTTCAACAATAGCTTATAAAATATAAAAGTTAAAATAAAGTGAATTTTGTCTGTTATTTTAAACGTGATCTGCAACTGGCTTTTTATCAACAAACATCCAAGCTTAATTTTCTTTCCTGATCTTAACCAATATTTCAAAACATTGCTTGACTTACGACTTTTTTACATAAACAGCAGATATTGTATGGTCATGAAAAATCATTAATTTTATTAGCTTGCAACTATGTGATTATAATTGAAAAAACATGTAGGACCAAAAGCAACAATGATACATTAAAGTTTCTTTAAAAATGTTGAACATTTATTTTATGATTTTCTTCATTCAAAAATTTATGCTTAAGATAATAGTACTAAAGAACTATACATTTATTTAATTTTAATTATTTTCCTAATCACGTATAAAACAACTTTGAAAAATATTATACTATTTAATGAATAAAATAATATCAATTACTGTTCATTAAGACCATGTGTAAACAGGCAACAAACTGTCTAATGACTTTTTTTGTCACTAGCTTTCTGCCTAGCAGCTGCAAAGCAACAGTTGAACGACGAAATAGTCGCGTCGTTGGTGTGTGTGTGTATGTTCAAGGGGAACATATATGTTGCCAGGTAAAACCAAAGTTCCATAACTTATATTACATCAATTATCATAATTTACGTAGAAGAAGTAGGTGCTATTTTTGCTCAATATAAAACGACGAGGATTCGAACGTCAATTCCATGTACACCCCATTTACCGTGAAAGACTTTCTCTTGGAAAGTTTTATACAAGCTTTGAGCGTTATAGTAATTATTCTGATACATTCTTTCTCCATACTATAGAATGAGTGTTTCCAGTTTTAATGAATTTGGTCTCTAGCTGGACAATAAATTTCCCGCCAGGAAACCAATTGATGAAGGATCACGATCAAACGATAGATAGACACTATATGCGATATTTGTTCCAAAACTAGACTGAAGTCAAGGGCAGTTCCAAGCACAATCTGGTGAGCAAAGACAGAACTGTCGCCGGAGTACACGGCTCCTTGATTGCACTTGGCGCCTCCTAGTCATGATACAAATAAGTCGTCGCAATGTCGTGGTCCTCCACAGCCCTTTTCAACTGCTGAAACACAGTCTTGTCGTGTCGTGGCCTCTGTACACACTTACAACCGAACTTATTGAACACATTGTAACGAAACGACAAAAAAGTGTTTAGACAATTTGTGGACTGTGTACATACGGCCTATATGTAATCATTTGTAGATAAATAGGCAGTGTTTTAAGGTTTAGCTTTTATCTAGCTCATACGTATATTGGTAGGAAAGTACATGACATATGTTAAACATATTAAATGTAGGCATAAAATACATAAAACACATTTATTATTATTTTTATTAAATATTCACAAATTGGTGTATTGTATTTGGTTAAATCATTGATTCATATTTTCTGTTTCACAACCTATCAATTTTGTTCTCCTTGTGCTAATTTCCATAGTGTACCTTTTTTTTCATTCCACAGTATGTTTAGAGGTACACAGGTAAGAAAGGGGTTTTTTGGGAGTCATTTCCCGTAACTTGTTTCAAGGGTCTCTAACCTTGGTCCAGTGCTCTCGTTTTTTAAAATGTTTTATTTGTGTTACTGCTTACCGACTATGTGGGAGCATGTAATGAGTTTGTTTCCCGGCGTGCACAGTGCATGGTGTTGAACAGGTCCTCATAGCGGCGGCTAGGGGAGGCAGTTGGAGGACTTGTTTATATATTATTACTATTTATGGGTTAAGTTGTTTTTTTAATTTACTAGGAGCAACGGTTTTTTTAATATCAGCTTATAACAGGATTAATATACATAAGCTACAGATTAAACTACATTTTGTTATCTATTTATTCAAGGCACTTTTTAATACAAGAGCTCACTCTTACAATTTGTCATATTTTGGGAGATACATTTTATAAAAAAACATCATTAATTATTTTACAAAACTTATTAAACAAAACTATTAAATAAATTAATATTTATTTTTTATAAATTAACATATAACTATTTAATAGGTATAACAATATCATTTTATATGAGATATATGACTCGGATATTTATTTTTTAAATATATTGGGTCAAGTTACAATACTGATACAATTAATAAAATGATAATAATAGATATTAAAAATTTGATATGGTAAGTTTAAAACCTTAATTAAGAGAACAAATTTAGAAGTCTTGAATAAATTGCAGTTTTCTAAAATATCATTTTATATTCAAACTAACACGTCCTTTAAGATGACATACTGATGGCGGTTTGTAAGTGTCAGATGTTAACAAGCGGGATTTTTTACACATAAGTTAAATTATCAAACACAAAGCAAACGATTAATGAAATATGATCCTACCTTTGCGAATGACCACTGATAATATCTGGAGTGATGATGATAGTTGGGGCGCGCCAATCTTGTTTCTTGAGAACCTATTAATTATTGCACATGAAAGAGTTTCATGGATGTGTGTTCCGAGGCTAAAAGATACTTTGATCACAGTTTTACCCGCTATGGTAAGAAAAGCGCGGTGCGAGCGAGCCATTAGAGAAGAAGGGCGGGAACTGGATCAAATAACAAGACAGCAGTGTGGTGCTGACACCTAGTGATAATTGCTATTTTGGGTTGTCTGAAATACATTTTTTGTCGAGAGAATTGTGAAGCTAACAAGTTGGCAAGATTGGCATGGCTAGTCTTATACAATGTTCTTGTGATGATTTCCTAGTAGAATAAAGTGAACCATTCCTGGAGATACTCGTGTGTTGTTAATGTCTTGTTTTACAAATGGTTCATAAACTGATTACCATACATACATAGCAATGGCAACGATGAACCTACGTTATGAAACCAATACGTCTTGAAGTTAAATTACAATGTGTATTTAAAATTATATTTGCGCCAGTCACGCCCATTTAAATTTAAAATGACGGATAACGGTATAGGTATTACAAGAATAAATTCCGTCAGTCTTGTTCCTCGTTACGAGCCACAAGTGGAACCTTTTGAAAACAACTTAGAATGGTTAACGGCATTTTTCAAAGTAAATAAAACTTAAGAATGTGGAAATTTCTCTACCTTTATAGTGTTAATAGGGGAAGAACTGTATACAATAATAAAAACAGCTTGTTACCTTTTGATCCTCTTCAAAAGTCATACGTAGAATTGGTTAGTGTGTTGATTGAACATTTTTCACTTACAAAGTTAATTTCAGCAGAGTGCTTAAAGTTTAATCACAGGCGCCAACATGTTGGTGAGCCCATTTCCGATTTTATTATGTTAATCAAACAATTGGCGTCAAGTTGTGACTTTGGAACATTTTTGGACCAAGCGCTTAGGGATAAGTTAATCGCTGGCATTTCTGAGGAAGCCTTAGTCGAGAGATTATTGGCTGAACCGTCAACATTCTGTTTTTAAAATTCGTGCCAAATATTTTGAGGTTGTTTCTGCTCAGTTTAAATTAATGATGCAAACGTCAAGTGCGATTGGTGACTTAAATCAGGTGGGAGGTGAAAACGTTAAAAATCGTTAAGAAAGTTCTTACAAAAAGATACCCAGGAGTAATCAAGGTGCCTTTGGAAACCGCTCTAATAGCCAGTCTAGCCTGCATGATTACAATGCTACAACTACATCCTACACACATAAGTGTTAATATTGTGGTTGTTCTAACCATAATCAAAGAGAGTCTATCGTAAATCTTAATCGTTGTATTTGTTCCAACTGTAATGGTCAAGGCCATATTGCTAAAATGTGTCATCTTAACCAAGTGAATATTGATGATTACAGGACAAGAGTTAGTTGTTTAGAGACTGTTGGACAATGTGAAGCAACAAGTTAGTATGATTATACTTGTACATTCTAAGGAGATAAAATTTGAAATAGACTGTGGTGTTCGGTTTTTATATTACCTTGGAGACTATACACAAAATATTTTTTCGTAATGTGCCTATAGAGAAATGTATGATTGGGTTAAAATCTGCGAATGGGGAGTTTATTACAATTAGAGGTCAGCTATATGTTTCTGTATTTTTCAATAATTTTGCGTATAGCTAACGTTTAATTGTCAAAGATAATTCAATATCTAAGACCTTGTTAGGGCGAGATTAGTTGTGCTAGCTTAACCCTAATTGGAGAGATGAGCTTTTACCTAAAGTATAAAGTGTTAAGAATCTGAAGAGGTACACCGAAAATAATAATTATGTATAGCAGGAAATTAAGCATTTTTTTCCCGAAGTGCTACCTGATAATAATGGGCTGCCTATAAAACATTTTTCTGTAGATATTCACCTAAAGGATAACTTCATTCTGATGTTTCATAGAGATTACACTGTACCCTATTTGTTGCGTAAGCCTGTGGAAGAGGAATTATGTAGTTTGGAGAATAAGGGTATTATAAAACAGGTTCGTCTTTCTGATTAGGCTAGTCCCATAGTAATAGTTCCACGAAAGAATGGTTCCTTGTGTTTGTGTGTGGACTTAATACTACTGAAAACCCAGCTGTTAAGGTGGACCACTACCCCTTACCCTTAATTTAAGACGTGTTCAACCCCTTACCAAATTGCAAGGTGTTTTGTATATTTGATTTAAGTAACGCATATTTGCAACTGTCTGTAAACGAAGCCAGTAAACCGATTACGATTAATACGCATATGGGCCTCTATGGGTGCGGCCGCAGTGCAAGTTGTTTATCTGGAGGGTAGTGGGTGGTGAGTCGCCAAGCAACCCACCAGCCACGTTTCCATCACAGGCAGCAAGACGGCACCGGCCGCACTGGGTCCTCCAACTCACCCAACCAGCCTAGTAAGTCGCCAGGCCAGTAGCGAGGGAATCAGTTGTGTTGGATAATTTCACCTAGCCACCACGCGTTAAGTCATGGAGGAGCTGCTGATCTCAGCAGTTTACAAGCGGAAAGCGATAACTTATGGGACCCGGCAGATGAATTGAGGAAAAATTCTAAAATTCCAAAAGCTTTGTGGGCAGAAGTTGCCAAGGAAGTTGGCGTTAATGGTAAGTGAAATTTTGTGTTTATTGACTCATTATTTTAATATAAAATATGGTTTTATGTATAAGTTTTGTAGGCCTTACTTAGATATATTTTTCTGTATTCAGTAGAGAATCCTATTATAGAGATCTTTACCACATTAGGCGAAAGAAGTGAATGATATGCAAAGTGCGAAAAAAGTATGCGTGTGTTTATCTATGGTGTCCTCCATAAAACAAGTAACGCTTTTATCTTACCTTTTTAGCCCCCCCCCCCCCCCCCAGTGTAACACCATGTAGAATTTAGCCTAGAATCCCCCCCCCCCCGTCTTACCTAACATTTCTCACCAAGAATGAATGTCACTATTTCATAGGGAAGTTTTGTGATACTAAAGGAGGAATTCAGAATTAATACTTCTTAAAATCAATTTTAAATCGTGATCATAAATTATTTCAGAGAGTATAATTTTTTTATGGATAGCTACACATACAAACAGATAAGACAGACACGTACATATATAAAAACGTTGAGTTCAAATTCCTCAGGTTCATGAGAAAAAACCTCTGCTATATTTATGATATGGATGCCAGGTTTGCGATCTGAGTAAGAGCAAGACGCCGAGGCACTACTAGGTTGTGACTATGATGGCCCTTTTCTATAGTAGCGCTACATGATGATGTTAAATTAAAGTGCCTACATCAAATACTTGACGCTGGGGGAAAACAGCTTTCTTAATATTGTGCACGTTTTATGATAGTCATATTATCATCAGATAGAGAACTATTTAAATAATTCTTGGTATACAACTTTTCTAAATTATTATTGGATTAATAATCTACAACTTTACTTTAATTAACTTATCAATACCTAGACTTATGTTTCATTCCAACATCGATCCTGGATCCTAGCTTCATTCTCGAAACAGACTAGATGGCCAATGAAGCAGAAATCAGGGTTCGAATAGCTGTTGGGTGTACTTAAAGTGTCTTTAAATAAATGGTTTTATAATCTCTTTCCGCGTTAATGAGGGCAGAATACCTCTAGAATTCTATTTTCCTCATTTCTATTCCATTAGATAAATATAATAAAAAATAATTAGAATAACTACAATTTTACTATACCACCCTACACAATGTGTACTAAAAAGGTAGAATTTTAAAGAAAATTTACCAGCATTTGCATAGAGGGTGAGTGGGAAATCATTTAGGAAAAGCAACCCTCAGTAGACCTGACTGGTATTCGAACCCCATCACCCCAACATCGGCCGTCTGATTTACTGAGAGAATGACAATTTAGCCAATGCAGCCACCATATGGTCTGTATAATAGTTGCATTTATATACATACACATTAGATTTATCAGAAGGGAAAAGGTATAGTTTTTAAATACACCTACCTTTTGTGAATGGTTAATTAAATTTGAAGCTTTAATTTTCATAAAATGTTGCTGGTAAGAAGAAATAACACTATTGATTAACTCCTCGAACTTGCCTTGAGATAAATTCTGTACTTTTGCTTCTTTCCATTTCACTACAACATCTTTTTCAGACTCTTCCACTATTTTTTCTGGATGTCACTTTTTATACCAAAGCAATGAACAAGTCTCCTCTTTCTGAAGAATTTTTTTTTTTTTTATGTACAAACACAAGTGATTATTCATGGCCTATGTAAAAGAATGTGCAATAGGTATTTAAATTATACTCAAACTCAATTATGCTTATAAATTAAGACCTCTTCGGCTGACAGCTGTTATCCAACTAAAGAACGTGAGGGGGTCAGTAGATTGAACAAATCTAAATAAGAGTCGTTAGTATGAACATGTCACTGTAATCCGCAAGAAAACGTGTGTTTATGAATGTGCTTGGTTTCCTAGTCTCGGATAGACAATGCCATCTAAGCGCATTCGAAATATTGATAAACAAAAAGTAAGTGGTAACTGGCATTTTCAATGGAAGTTATCCATAAGTATGTTTATCAAAGGTGAAAACATGAACAATAATATTGCTTTTCAACAGTAGAATTTGAGTTTAAGACCTGTGTTACGTAACACTTTGATGTACCCCACCATCCCCCCATGTAGAGCTTACCCCCCTCAAAGCGTTACGTGGTTTATGGACGACCACCATCTGAAAACACGAAAACTCTGGAAAAAATAGATATTCTGGAAAACATTTTATTGACACAAAAAGTTTTATGAGCTGAAAACATCAAAACAGTTAAACTTATTGTGGACTAAAATACAGCACCAATTATTACATGTTATTTTGGTCCATGTTGTGTCTACGAATGATGTTTACTGGAAGAGCATAGTCTTCTTGCCATGGAACTGCACCAGCACCATTGAAGTAGATCTTGAATGTTTCCCGGGCTCTTAGAGCAACTGCTGGAAAGCGGTGGTTTACCGGCGCCATGTCTTCGTCCTTTCTGCCTCTTGTCTGACCCAGTTGTGGAGTGCTATAGGCCTCAAACCCATCATGTATTTGAACATAGTTGTGCAAAATGCAAATTGCTTTTACCATTTCAACAGCGTGCTGTACACTTGTCACAATTGACTTGTTTAACAGTCTCCATTTGGCTGTCATTAAGCCAAAAGCACATTCAACACTGTTCCTTGCACGACTCAACCGATAGTTAAAAATTCTTTTCTCATCATCCAGGTCTCTGCCAGGATAAGGTCTCATCAAGTAAGGGAGTAGAGGGTATCCTTCATCACCAAGGAGCACAAATGGCGCTTCTATATTTGTAAAAGGGAGAGGTCTGTCTTCTGGAACATCGAGTTTCTTTGCCTCTAGTCGATGAAAAAGAGAAGATGTCCGAAAATTTCCACCATCACTTTGTCTTCCTGGAGTTCCTAAGTCAATAGCGATTAGTTTGCGATTGGCATCCACAACTGCTTGAAGAAGAATGGAGAAAAATTGCTTATAGTTGTAATATTTTGATCCACTATTAGAAGGAGCTTTCATTCGTACATGCTTTCCATCAATGCACCCAATACAATTAGGAAAATTCCATTTTTCGTAGAACTTATCTGCAACTGAATACCACATATCTCTGGTGGGAGTTGGCATATACTCGTCTGTCAACTTATTCCATAAAACCATACATGTGTCAATAATAGTTTCCGATACTGTTGTTTTTCCCATTTTGAAACGTCCAGCAAGAGAAGTAAATGAGTCCCCAGTTGCCAGGAATCTGTAAGGAAAATAACAAAATTAATTAGACTTTATCACACAATTTCATTCAAAAGTAAAATCTTTATTCTTTACATTCTTACCTACACAGCATTTTTGTTTTTATGTTGCAGTGAATGTTGCCAAAAGTATATGGAAAAATCTCCACGCTTACTTTATGTCCCAGCTTCGTGAGTTGGATAAACCAAGATCTGGAAGTGATGCCTGTATCAAAACCACAAGCTCCTGGGCATTTTACAACCAGCTGTTATTTCTTAAGGATGTTTTGATGTCTTCAAATGATGCGAGGGAAGACAGTTTAGCTTTGACAAAAACTTCAGAACTGTCTGATAAATCTCTGCTAAATGAAATCAATGATGGTTTTAATGCAGAAAATTTTCTGGATTCGTCCGTATCAGAAGTAGGAACAATGAAAGACACAGCCCCTGATACAATTTCTGCTTTTACAATGGCAGACAAACAAATAGCTTCGGCAAGTCTACTAGGAACTTTAAAGGAAAATCTGAGTCCTAAAAATGATGAAGACAGTTCTCAAGCTGGAAAAATTATTGATTCTAGTATCAAAAGAGCAAACATAAATAAACGGAAACTGAACGTCAGAAATAAAGGACCCACACAAAATAGAGGCGAGGAAATACTTGACATTGAGAGGCGGAAAGTGGAGCTACTCGAGAGGGAAATTAGTGCAGATAACATTCCAGATCTGCTTTTTTTCAAAAGTGTTCTTCCGTACATGGAGGAATTTACATCCACACAAAAACTCCGGATTCGGTCAGAAATTCAAAATTTGATTTTGGCAGAGCATGAGGCAGCGCAGCAAGGTTCGGGTACAATCAGAGGTTTCGCCAGTAATCAAACAGGAATGATGGAACCATATCATCAGGCACACTACTATGGTTCATCCTCTGTATCATCTGTGTCTACTGAGAGTGCTCAGTATCATACTTCAACTACTCCGTCTCCTGCACCACAACCGACCTACACCAATATGTCATCTATGGAATTTTTGTGAATTCATTCAGAAGAGCATCAGCTCCTAGAAACTAAATGCTATTTACTCTTTTTTAAATAAATAAGTTTTAAATAAATATCTCATTTGATTACCTTACGGTATATATATATATATAATACAATATAATATAATATAATATATATACCGTATATATTATAATATATATAATATATATATATTATATATAATATATATATATATATATATATATATTATATATATAATATATAATATATAATATATATATATTATATATATATATTATATATATAATATATATATATATTATATATATAATATATATATATATTATATATATATATAATATATATATATATATATTATATATATATATATATTTATATATTAGTTTCATTCAGAATTTGTGGATCTAATCAACTATTTTCTTATCATACAAAATATGTTACTGTACTCTAGTGTAAAATAAATAAAATTATAATTAAATTAATATAAATATAAATAAAATTCACCTTAATGTGAGAATCAAACGCTGTTCTGCAGAAATTGCTTCTCTGAAGTTTGTAGAAATTCTCTCCAGTTTGTCTTGCACTTTACTTAGAAGATGATCAAACGAATCTACACTCATCCGTGCATAGTTAAAAAATCTATCTGGATTATTTCTCATCTTCTTATAAACTCGCAAAAATTCACCATCATAATCTCTGTCTAAGCTGTACTCGTGTACCCACGACCTTTTTTCATTTCTCATCACGTATCCGAGATAGGAGCTATCGCAGAACAGAAGTCATTTGGAAAATTTTGAGAGAGACATGTTCAACTCACATCCGACAGTTTTACACTGGGACCCATGGTGATGGCTAGATTATTCTATCGTGCAGTGCGGCTAGACTATATCCACCCTTCACCCACGAGCTTCCACCCTCTAGCCTCCGAGCTACCCACTACCCACCTGCAGTGCGGCTCTAGGTTATCAGTTCCAAAGGCTGTGTTTTGGCTTAAACTCTGCACTTAGCATTTTAAAATCTGTAATTGACAGAGTGCTTCAGGGAATAGATAAATTTGCAGCTTACCTTGACGACATAATATTGTGAGGTAAGAATGAACTAGAATGTAGGATGGTTCTTATGGAAATTGTAGAGCGTTTAAACAAACATAATATTAAAACTAATTTTCATAAAAGTTTATTTTTAGTACATGTGTAGAACATTGTGTTATAAGTTAGATGGTGCAGGGCTATTTCTTGCAGACAGTAAACTCGAGGCAATATTCTCGGCCCCAGTTCCAGCTGATGTAACTAAATCAAAAGCGTATTTGGGGTTAATTAATTACTACCAGTAGTTTATAAGGATGCCAGCAGACTTGTTACAACCCTTGTATTAACTTACATAGTCGGACGTTCCATGGGAATGGCCTGATAGTTGTAGGGAAGCCTTTGAAATCATTAAACAGCTATTTGCTAAAGCTGTTCAGCTGACATAGTTTAACCGTAAATTACCAATAGTATTAACTTGTGATTCAAGTACATACGGTGTTAGTGACGTATTTAGCCACAAAGTGAACGGGGTAGAGTGGCCTACAACCTTGGGTCATCAACTCATTCTCCGGTGGCAAAATTATAGTCATCTTGAACGGGAGGGTATGTTAATATTATTTGGGTTAAAGAAATTCCACAAAATGCTAAGTAGGAACAAGTTTTTGTTGATAACAGACCACCAACCTCTAAAGTATATCTTTAGTTCGACCAAGAATGTCCCTGTTCATTCTGTTGTACGATTACAGCGATGGGTGATGGGAATGTCACGGTTGCCCCCTCCGAATTCTATAGAGGATGATAATTTTGTTAGTGTCGTTGATGATGGAGTACCGTTCAATTACAGAGAAGTAGGAACGCGTGGCACAGAGGCCCCAGTTATATCATTGGTCTTACAGTACTTGAGAAGGAAGTGGCCCAATAAGATCCCTAATCCAGCGGTAAACGTACCCATACCATTCATGAAGATAATCGTGTGTTGTTGATGTTTTATTTAACAAATAGTTCATAAACTGATTACCATACATACACAACAATATTAATTAATATAATATCCTGAAAATGGAAAAATGACATCTGGACACGGGAATAGAACCAAGGACCTTTGGCTTAGTACGCCAACACTCTAACCACTGCGCTATCCAGGAATTGTCCCGTGCTCAGGATCATTCTTCACTCATATTTTAAGGCAAAGTCTATGATGGACTTGTGGAAATCGTCGGCTACAAATGTGGGATGGTTCAGTTTGTTTAATTCATTTTTAGAAAACAATGAGATTGAGAACACTGAAACAATTTCACTACCATTAAAAAAAAGAAAAGAAAATGGATAATTCAATATTTTAAAATATTTTATTAAAACCAGCCTAACTTTGCTGCAGGAATCCGCACTTCAAATCGTTTTCTGGTTAGAGCATTATCTTGTATCTTATCTCCTGGCTAGTGGGTTGTGAAATGGGATATTAATCCTTTTGTCCACGTGCCCATTTTTAAATAGTTTCATTTTGTCTTCTGCTCTTAACTAGAGCTTTCAGTTAACCAGAAAAAGGTATATAGAAACAGAACAGAGAATGGTCCATTGTATATTTTCTATTTTGATACAAATTCAAAAAAATCAGTTCCAACTGAAATTTTCCAATTTTACGAGACCTGACATTCCGAATGTAAACGAACCATGGAAGAACTAATCCTGAATTTAGTTATTATGCAGCTTTGACACAATTCACCCCAAAAGTATGTTAATGGCGGATGAGCAAGAGTGGCCGGGTTCTATATTTCCCATGGAAGATCGCACGGTTGTCCTCTAGGAGCGCTGATATTCACGGTGTCGTTATAATCCCAGAATTTGTTGAACGGGATGTGCGCCATCTAACCTTCTGGTTCCGCTCGTTCCGTGGAATAGGGGTGGGTGTGGGGGATGATTAGGTGCGGGGGAGGAGGCTGTTCTGGCCAGCTAATAATTGTGACAAGAATAAATTATTCTTTTCGCCAGTTGTAGTGAAGAGCTTATATTCCATCCTACCCCTCCTAGCCAGATTCCGACCCTCATTTTGAGGGATCGGTGGGAGGGGGGGGGTGTTACGGGATTAGCGGCCAACACTCGACTTGGTAATGAATGGGAAATCCCCCAGTGTAATCATCTAATTGGATTATTATTCACTGTCAACTAATAAACCCCACGGCGGTGGGTAGGTAACCTTAATTAATAATTGCACATTTCTCACTATATTTAGTTTCAGCCGAAGCTCTTCCGTGAGTACACACACACATTTTTAGTAGCGGTTTTATAATCCTCTCTTATAGGATGTTATATTTTTGTATTGGCAAAAATTGCGAATAAAGATAGGGATAAAAATATAAACTATTTGTTTTTTTAATTTTTAAATAAATAGATTTAGATTAATCAAAGAGAACACGAGTCATGTGGCATAGAACGGTCCATTTGTTTTCCATAGAGGGGTAATCATTTATCATTGGTAATCCTTAATTGGTTTAGTGATTGATTATCGTTCTCTCTTATCGAGTAACAGGGGTGCAGCAATATAACAAGACATCCTTTCTCCAACATCGAGAATTATCTTAATTAATATATATATTGTACACATTATATATGTTTGTATACTGCGAGTTCTAGGCCTACGCATTTATTACGACATTGAAATAAAGATGAGAAATAGAAAATTTAGAGTAGATGCACACACATTTTGGTTGAGGAAGAGTAGCTTCATTACACCCATCTGGGATTCGAACTTTGATCTAACTATCGCCGGCAAACCAGACTATATGATCTTGAAATGTGTTCCGCGGGACCACTGATGCGGTAGTATGATTTCAATAACAGATTAAAACACCCCGTCTTACTCTCGATCGAGCTATACGACTAAGTACTAATTACGCTAGTTATTTTAAAAATAAGAGAGGTTATAATAAGATGAAGTGTACCAGCATTTTTGTTAATTAAGATTGGAAAACTATTTTAGAAAAACTACCCTCAATATGCCTGAATGATATTCGAACATCTATCTCCTCATCATCGACAGTTTGGTCCATTGCGAGAGTAGCACCTTAGACCATGTGGCCATGGTGCCCTAACAAATGTAGCATTTCCACTCAAGTACAAATCAGCTCTCCTTATTCCAGCTCTAAAGTTTCAAGACGTAATATCCTGCTTGAGCTGGACACCTCCAGTTCATAGATAGTATTTTGATAAACTCATATATTTTAACGAAAATACACAAAATGGTTCCACATTTATCAATGATGATGATAAACATAATAATCTTTTATAATAAGCAAAAGATGTTTAAAATATCTTTTAATAATGATCTTTGTATAAAATCAATTTTATGTAACAAAACTTTTTAAACTTTGTAAAATGTTTAGTTTAAACAATGATAACCAACAATTTTATTTTAAGCTTTTTCTATAATCAATATTTATGTCTCATATAAATAATCATAACCAACAGTTTTATTGAACACTAGATCTGTAATTAGTGTGAAATTTAAATAAAGATTTTAATTTCAGATACTTTTTATAACAGATATTGAAAAACAAGGAAAAATAACAAACATAACGTTAAAAATAGCCTCGTAAGAAAAACATCTTTCTACCAGATATTTTCCAAAAATTGATTTCACTATATCTCAAATGTTTAAAAATGAGGGTTGTCATTATTATCTTCATATTATAGATATAGAGGCCAATAAATACCTTCTTAACAAATGTTATTAGTTCTGTGTATCAAAGCAACTATGTTGATGTCAGGGTGAATCCTTGAGAAGATTAGGGTGCTATGTTGTGTGGAAAACAGGTGCGTGTAGAATCAATAAAAAGCTGTTGTGGCCGCAGTTGGCGTGTAATGCCAGGTCAGTGTAGTGGCCACCAGGGGTCTCTCTCTCTCTCTCTCTCTCTCTCTACAAGACAGGGTTTGGGGGATGAGGGGGGCTAATGTCCATGTTAGTATTCCAGGGGCAAGGTAGACGACCGGGATTACTAGCCATGAGCGTAGGAATATAGTACCTAGGTGGGGATCACTCGCTTCCTTCTGGACGGCTTGCATCGTTCAGCCCCAGGGGTTACAGGTAGGGTGACCACTGGTTCGACACCAGGAATACATTATTGGATTATGTTGTCTTACTTATAACAGTTGAGTCAACAGTAGACCTCACTCCCTCCATTCAATAATTGACAAGTGCAGTACATCATGTTAAGAAGGAATTACGTCATATTACTAACGTTATTACAGTCTTAATATTTCTATTTGGATTAGGTTTTAATTTCACTCGACACCTCGGAGAGAAAGTACTCGTCAAAAAAATTGAACTCAAGATGTTGATAAATGTTGACATTTCATGAACCCTTGAAACAAAAAATGTTGCTCTCACAATTCCAACTGTCTGTCTGTCTGTCTGTCTGTACCTTGGGCTAGACCCTAAACTATTTTACCAGTTGGACTGGAACCCGCCATCTAGGGTTTTCATAAGACTCCCCTGAGGGGTTTTTGGAATTAGATATTAACCTATTTCTAAGGGTGGTTTACTGAAGCACAAAAAGAAAAAAAATTGATTTTATCAAAATTTGCTCAAACGATTTTGATTATAGTTTATATCTAGACACGGTTTATTATTATAAACAAGTTGGCAGTTCTCATTTTCTAATAAACATGACTTTGATGGTACCTTATATATGGCAAATTTATCAAATTTAATCATTTCCCCGTAACTATTTGAGATACGAAATATTTTATCATTGTAAAGATGCAGTACTATTAAAAATACAAATATTTTATTCGACATATATTTTGTATAACAAATAATCTCTGAGCTATATCTATATATATACATACACACTTTTTATTCTTACTTTCTTTAGTGGACAAAGATGTTTCTCTATTCTCAATTCTTCTGTAACAGTCCTCCTAGTTACTAATAACCTAATAACATAGAGGAATACTCTATTTGGCCTTTGTTCAATGAATGTCCTCGAAACATTTAATTGTGATTGGTTCACTCATATGACAATAATCCTGAAAATAAAGTCAAGTTAAAACGAGAACCTTAATTGATGTATTTATGTGACCTGTGTATTGGGTATAGCCTGAGCTACAGACGTATTATATACTGATCGGTGTAGGGATGAGGAAGCTAGAATTTAGAAAAAAATATGTCCATATTTTTATTATTTGAGGAATAGAGAGAGCGTAAGAAAACATTTTCAAATAATAGCTTTTGTGCCCCTTGTTTTGGATTCGATTCCTGACCTCCACACTAATAGAAAACAACACTTGAAGAATCCGTCGTTTGGTCCACCTATACGGATTATATTAATTATGAAAATTTACGGCCTTGAAAATTTCAAGTTAAACATATAAATTAATTACTTTTCTTTTTTATTACAATCACTTTCATAATCTACAAAAATTTATTTAATGTCTGAATTAATTAAGGATACAAATAATATCCTTTATAAACCAAGTAATTTTTACAATGAAATAATCCTTGTGTATCTTATTAAAATGTGATATTATAATTATATAACCGAGCTAAACCTCTGAAAGGTACTGATGCTGATATTTATACATGAAACTAAGAAGCACAGGGGAAAGGGAGGGGAGGGAGTGTGTCATTCTTTTATTTATGTGGGATAGAGACACACAGCCATCGTAGCTCAGGTTTGTCGGAATATTAGCCTGTACTTGGATACTGTACCTATTCCCAGGGGACGCCCGATTCGTACATTATTTCTGTGGAGGCTCTTTCCATGTCCTGATGAGAGGATGATAGTGAATATGAGAGCGTAGAACAAATATAAATTCCTACTAACCAGAACCTGATGACAGTTGGGATGATTCCCCTTTTGTGAAACCAAACAACAAACAACAACGTTGGCAGCCTGGAATAGAACCCCAAACTCCAAGGCTGGTATCTAGGTGCACTGAAAAATATTCCACGAGGCCGGATGGGGGTATAATTATAGCAGGGAAAGAAAATATAAAGGAGAATAGTATTTTAGTCCTCCTTTTTAGATATGAGACGTGCTTCGCTTACACCTTAGAAGAGCATCTACACATATACCATGTTGTCACCATGCAGAACAAATTTAACTTTAAGGAAATGTCAATAGAGACGATGAGGTTAGTATTAACTCCCCAATATATGCGTCAACTCTCATTCACACATAGTGTAATGGGGCATGAGCACAGGCTGATTGGTTAATGCGCATTCCTAATTAGGCTGGCGTCACAATGGACCGTATATACCACTTTAAAAGTTAACTTCAATCTTCAGGTTAAAATTAATTAAATTGAATTAAATTTTTAGTCAGTATTTCCCACCATAGCATCGATTCAATTATAATATTATAGCCTCACATACTAAATTACACTAAAATTTAAAAAATATATTCATCTATTTAGTTTAATATAAAACACTTTGCTTATAAAACCTCATATATAATTATTACACATTTCTTTCAAATATTTTTACTCACGCCACTTCTTTATATCAGCTATCTGATTATAGGTATAACATTTCTTGTATTATACAGACTGTAACATATTCACTGACTGTTATAGCTCAGTGTAGATAAAACTACTTGAAATAATTCCCTTCATTAATAAGAATAAATATTATATTGTTCAGCTAAACACTATCGCCTAACTATCTCAAACATTTAGGCTATATTTCTTTGAGACTTATTTATTTATAAATTCATCAATAACTAAACAAGAAAAGTACTACTCCTAGACCAGTCATTAAGTACACAGCAAACAGGAGCCCCATGTCATACGTTCTTCAACACATTTTAATTTAGTGACGTAATCATTTTTTATAATAGAGGGGTTTTATGACGTTATTTCAGTCCCTGCAAGTGAGGCTATAAATATATATGTGCTTGTTATGTTAATTATAGGCGAACTGACGTTATTTCAGTCCCTGCAAGTGAGGCTTTAAATATATTGTGCTTGTTATGTTAATTATAGGTGAACTGACGTTATTTCAGTCCCTGCAAGTGAGGCTATAAATATATTGTGCTTGTTATATTAATTATAGGCGAAATGTCTTATTTCAGTCCCTGCAAGTGAGGCTATAAATATTGGCTTGTTATTTAATTATAGGCGAAATGTCTTATTTCAGTCCCTGCAAGTGAGGCTATAAATATTATTTGTGCTTGTCAAGTGAGCTATAATAATTGTCTTTATATTATAGGCGAAATGTCCTTATTTCAGTCCCTGCAAGTGAGGCTATAAATATATTGTGTTTGTTATGTTAATTATAGGCGAAATGTCGTTATTTCAGTCCCTGCAAGTGAGGCTATAAATATATTGTGCTTGTTATGTTAATTTAAGTTATTCGTCCTGAGTGACTAATAATTGCTGTAGTTAATATAGCGAAATTATTTCAGTCCCTGCAAGTGAGGCTATAAATATATTGTGCTTGTTATATTAATTATAGGCGAAATGTCCTTATTTCAGTCCCTGCAAGTGAGGCTATAAATATATTGTGCTTGTTATATTAATTATAGGCGAAATGTCCTTATTTCAGTCCCTGCAAGTGAGGCTATAAATATATTTTGCTTGTTATGTTAATTATAGGTGAAATGACTAAGTATTCGTGGTTTATATATCAATGAGTGTGTACTCCCAATAAATAATTGGTTTGATTTGCTGTCACAGTTGAAATGGTTAAAGACCGACATCTCACTTGAGGTGTTTTTACAAACTTTTACTTAGAACATTCAAATGAATATAAAAACTTTATTTTAAGGTTAACGTATTATTTTTATATTCATAATACATAACCGAAATAAAACAGAATATTTTCCGGAAGTTGACTACGTGATCTTGAAAATGCGAGCTATGGTCTATAGACTATTAATCAAGATGTAATTTAACGTTAACATCCCAAAAACATAAACAAAGCTCTCTTAGCTTAATAAGTTTATTCTTCCCAACCAAAGAATATTTGTAAAGTAGGCTTATGCAGGAGAAAAATTAATCCATGTCTAAGAAAGTTATGTGATATTTTTATAACATATTTTATTTGGAAGGCATTTAAAGATTAAGTTGTAATTATCAATAACACTTAAAATACAAGTTGAATTTTTACATTTTTTAAAACAAAACTCTATCTTTTATCCATAGACATTTTATACGAAAATCCAAATTTTTATTCAACCAAATCAAATAATTTTACAAATAAATGTCTTTACCAATATGGTAGGGTGGGGCTATTTGGGTCACTTCAACTTTAATTCAAGTTTTTACCTATATTATGATTGTGGAACTTTTTAAACAGGTATTTATATCTTTAATCATATCTTCTGAACCATATCTAGTAATAGTTTTTTGGAAAAAAAATCTAAGTAGATTATAATTAATAAAGAACATTATCAAGTGAAAATAACATTTTAGTAAAAACGTGGGGCTATTTGGATCAGGAATGGGGTTATTTGAATCGCATATTTATTTTTATATTTTTCCATGAGTATAGCCATTTTAATTTTTTTTATTGAAAGTGTCTACTACTAGCTGCAAACAAAATGTTTATATGCATTTTACACACTTAAACTGTTTTTTCCAAAGGCCCCGACACATACGTCATGAAACCACAATTTGCAGGTTTGACACCTAATACTGTCTCCATTTCCACTTGAATTTTTGTCAAGATAAGTAATTTTACAAAAATCACATAATGCATTTTCTTCTTATTCTTCTTCATCGTCAAAAATATTATTGATATTATAGTCTTCATCTGAGTTGCTGGGTGTATCGAACTCAGATAAAATACGTCTATTAGGCTTCTTAGAGACTCGGTTATTTCAAGGTCATACCAGTGTCACATGGGGTTTCCAGTTCTCCTAAAGTTCTATCTGCAATAAAGGTGTGTGAAGGAAGAAACTTTTCTCCGGGCACTTTATCGCAATTGTAAGGGAATATCCCTGTACATTCAATACCTTTGACCGCATTCCCAACAGTTGCTCCTTTGATCCAAGCAGCATTTAGCTGTCTGCCAAAGGTTAATTTGGTGATTGAGCTATTTGGGTTTTTGTGAATGAATGAATTAGTTTCTTGATGATAAAAAGCTTTAAGCGATAAATAATTAATGGCATATTCTAAAATAAATAAAAACGCAAGAAAATAATGATCCAAATAGCCCCTTGAAAAATGATTTAAATAGCCCCGGAAGCAAACTATTTTTCAATATAAATTAACTCTATTGTTTTCCAATATAATACGCTCAAACTTCTTGGTGATGAGCCCAGAAGAATAAGCTATAGGTTAAAAAAAATTACCTCGAAATCAACAACTATAATAAGGTAAGACCTTACAACGCAAAGACAATTATTTACATCACTAGGAAAAGTATGTCAATCTCACTTCTATTGATCTTGTAAAACAATTTGTTCGGCTATTTAAACGTTTAAAAATTGTAATTTTTTCATACCAATTTACAGCCAGTAGATCATTCAGTAAATTAGAAGAGCTAGACATACAAAATATGTGCAGAATAACTGCGCAGTAGCTTGAATCCTTATTTTGATTCAAGTAGCCCCTTGATACTAATAGCCCCGCTCTACCATAGTTATTAACTTAAACCACTTTGGTGGCTGCATGGTCTAAGGCTCTACTCTCACAATACTACCAATCACTGGGAGACCAGGGTTCAATCCTGGTCGAATGTATTAAGAGTGTTTTTCACCAAACGGGTTTTTACTCTCCCTTTAAGCAAATATGGGTGCACTTTCTTAAATTAAACTTCTCTGATACCTAACACATTAGTGTGATTAATATAGAGGTGTATAACATGGACGGGTAGTAGGACGCGATGTTAAAATATAACTAAACCCTTAACTTACTCGAGTGCTATCTCAATGAATCGGTTCATGGAAAGTACAGTTGATCTAAAGAATATAACTAAACGAACAAATGTTGATAATTCAATACATTAGTTCATTAAAGAAATTAACTTATAAAAAGCACAGTGTATACAATACAACTTTCAAAGCTATTAGAGCTACTAGATTAACTATCACGTATTCATACGTCAATCATGGGTTCGGAAGTTGTCACTTTAGTTATATTGTAACAATACTTAAATAAAAAAACTAGTAAAATAGTAAGACAATATATATTTTGGACCCAAATAGTTTACATTTTCTAAAAGGCCATGAAAATTGGACATGGCAATATATATAGTACTTATTTTATTTAAGGTTATGACAATGAAACAATGAGTGATTTTAGAGTAGTAAGATCGCCCAATACACGTAATATATGATTTTAATCGGTGACGAGGCGGGATATATTTTATAAAGTTTTATCAGATACCTACCTAGATGCCTACATGGTATAAACTACACAATCTCCGATTTGTTTAAAAGGCTACGTATATATATTTTTTTTTTTCCAAAACTCTTATTATTTCTTTTCTAAATACAAGTTGTGACAAAAATTTACTCAACCCAAAACATAACAAAGAATGGTAATTGTTGGTCAATCAAGAAAAAATAATTGTATAGAGAAATAAAAATATTACTATATAATAGCTACTGGATGGGGGTAGGAAGGTTTTATTTGAAACCTACCCCCATCTTGGATACAATGTGATGTGCAGCAATGAAGGAAATGACGTTGTAGTGCTTGGTGGCTCGGTCGAACCTGTAATTGCACAGCGTAACCACACTTCAGATTTGTAACAAACACCCTTATTTCGTAAATATCAATGGGTATTGTTAAATGCCACGCATGTGCAGTCAATAGTTTCCAACAGGTTTGTATCCAGTCTACATTTGGTAAACGTTTGACCTTATTTATTGCAAGATTGGCAATAGTACGTTCATAGTACTTCCCCATTGTATGAATAATTGACTGTCTCATGTTTAAAAATATTATTTCCTCTCACTTTAAAATCTTACTATTGGTAACAGTTTACAGATGTCCTAAAGTATTTAAATTCCACACGCAGATGACTAATTTTACTCTAAAGCGAAAATAAATACCTTTACATTTATTTTACAAAAAAGATTTAGGTAAAATAGTTTATTTTATCGTAAATAATTGAGACATAAAAACGACATAAGAATTTGGTGACATCTATATTAAGAATTTATTGATTTGTATGGTATTTATTTATTTAATAGAATATATGCCTAATAGGCTTTTCTCCATTAAAATAAATGCCATGTTCTTTAAGATTTACTAAGAATTACAATGTTAGCTTGTCGTTGGCTCCTTGTCGACATGTGAAGAGTTAGTTAGTAAATCTAACGTACATGTTTCATGATTAAACTAATAGTCTAATTCTAATTTCTCAGTATTTTTCTCTCTTT
The DNA here is from genome assembly GCA_039000515.1 of Timema cristinae. Lineage (NCBI taxonomy): Eukaryota > Metazoa > Arthropoda > Insecta > Phasmatodea > Timematidae > Timema > Timema cristinae. The sequence continues at coordinate 6,140,026 of JBCFYV010011135.1, forward strand.
CACTCATTTTAATTAACATTTTATATATATATATATATATATGTATATATATGATATTACCATATTACCGACCAAACCTGATTCGAGAACAAACTAAGTTATATCGCACTATGCCGAATTTAAACATCATAATAGCTTCAGGATGTACTAGTTTAGCCTAGTCTGTTATTTAATACATACAGTTTGGTATAGATCATAGAATAAATTAATATAGCCTACAATTTGATTAGGCTAAAACAGGTTTATATTAGATTAGGCTAGGTTATCTGACAATATTTGCGCGTGAACTGTGAATGATGAAACCTGTCCAATGTCGATTAATCGTATGGGTTACGAAGAATGAAAACTAGAACTTCCTTAAAACATCAGTCTATACAAGCTTATCCTACAAGTGGCAGGATGTATAAATTTGGCCTAGTAAAATCTAGTCTGTCCTGAAAATCGGGTTTGGATGGTAATATATATATAAGTATATTTAACTAGAAACTTCTGATTGATATAGAGTTAAAAATATATTTGATTTAAAACATGCGATAACTCTTAAAACTACACAAACTGTAGGTATTTAAAGCTAGTTTTAATCTATTTTTAATAGTCTACTGATACAGTTTGGATGATCCTCTAATAATCGCAGTGATTTGTAAATTAATTTGAAGGGTACTAGGGCTACGTTTTCCATGATACGTAGGTTTTCAAATGAAATTGGACCTTTGACGACATAGATCTGCATCATCAATTAGTAGCACACTGTGTTATTTAGGTTTATGGAGATCGCCATTCATTGTTCCAGGGGCTTCCTCAACATAAAAAACCTTGCTTTTGTCAGTTGAATTGTCTAATTTTCAAATAAATATGTGAAACAAACTCATTGTAATTAAGCATCTTTGCGAAGGGATATTCACTTCACAATTTGAAGATTGTTTTTTAGTGGTCGCATGGGTTGTTCGTTACGTCAATGAAAATAATTGTTGTAAAATATATACATTACCAATTTTCTAACTATAATATATATAAGAATAACATTCTGAATAATCCCAAGTGAGACTGTCTCTCCTAAGTGTTCAAGTTAATTCTGAGCGTCAGTTGATTCACTTATATGTGTACTTGAGATATTTAATGAAACTGCACATAGCCACATTAGTGTGGAACTCGAACACTCTCAACATGATGGGGTTCTGGGGGACATCCAATGATTGCCTCTCTCCAACGCTCAAGAACAGATCGCGGCTGAGCGCCCTCCATCATCGGGATGTCGTCTAAGATATTTAAGATTATCCATCAAGATAATAAACGTAGCTCTTTGAAATATCTATGAATAATTTTTGCTGCATGCATGAAGACAATTGAATAAAGAATACATAATGACCGTGTAACTAATATTTAAATACACTTGCATGCAGTTGTGGGTTGATGATTGAATCTGGAATCTTAGAACTTATCACCGAATCTATATCATCGGGTCTTATTTGTTCCTGAAGTCATAGCCATAATTAAACATGTGGCATTCCTCACTTTTGACACTCCACAGTGTACATAAAATATTTTATTGATTTTAGCATTCGTGCTCAGCTCCCTGAAGAGATATATAATTTTTAAATAGCTTAACCTTCCCCTCTCCTCACACCCCCCCCCCCCCCACACACACACACAAAAAAAGATTTAGTCTTTTGTTGGATTGTTGAAATTAAATACTCAGCGACGTGTATACACAGAATATCAAAGAGAGTTTATTTTCTGTAATTGATACAAAAATATATTTAGATTTTTCTTTTAACTTGAATTTTAAATAAGCAATGTGTTTTAAGGTAAACTGAGTATGCTATGTCAGAGGTTGGTAAAAAAATCCTATCCACTGATATCTTATTCATCGGTGTAGGCTTTGTATTAGTTGAGAAAAAGGGATGTTAACAAAAGAAATAATATATAGGATATTCAAATAGAATAACCATTGTTCACGTGATCAATCTTGAAATGAATGTAAACAAAACAAAACATATACACCTATATAAGTTGTACTGCCACGATCCAATAATTTCATTAAAATTGATTTACACATTTTGCCGTAATTGTGGGACAAATAGACATACAAAGGTTGGTCAGCTATATTTTGGGAAAACTAACTATATCAATTATATAAATTCAATTTGTTAAAGCTCTATTTATACAATCTGATGGCGTTACTGACAACAGACACTTAACCTGGAGGGAGATCTCGATATATTTATCTGAAGAATAAATTTAACGCGAGGATTATCTTCTTTATGTACAATCCATATAGTAACACTCCCCCGAGAGTGATGAAATCACAAACCATCTACCTAATGGACGTGGAACATGGAATCCTGATGTCACACTCTCTCGAAAGAACCCCTCGGCTTTTATCTTTTGCTTTTCACACTCTTTTCATAAAAAGGCAAAATAGGTATATTTAAGCCCTGTCTTTAAGGGAGAGGGTGACGCTGTGATAAGAATATTGTTGATAGTAAGGGGTGGTGTTCCCGGCACGGGAAAGAGGCTAGATATTGGCATGCGAGGGATGACGCACCCATTCTTTCCTCTGTGCCATTACCCCCTCATCCTCCCTAATACAAACCTCAATCCACAGAGCACCCCACTGATTTAAAAGAATTGGCAGAAATGTTGTACATTGGGGCTAGGGGAGGATGCCATAGCGGTAAATAACAGTTAGCAAGTCACTCCCAGTGACATGTATTACATGCGCGTGGGTCTATTACTTGCTACAGGGGGCTCTGGAACTATGGTATCATTCATTTGCAGGGTGTTACAATATATATTTCATAGACTGTGAGGTGATAAAATTGTATCAAGTAGTCTTCTGTAAGTTATTTAATGTTCAGCCACCTCATATTGAGTGAGGGTTTTTCAAATTATTCACATCCTGTTCTGTGAAGGATTCCCAGTTCATTCAAATGATATATTTTTAGTCCTTTCTTTTTATTAGCATCTTAAGTTTTTTTATTTTAAAATACTAAATTGAGTACATTATATTCTGCTAGTATTATGTTTAAATAGTACAATATCAAATTAATGCTACTGTTGATAATCATAAATTAAAAGTAGTGCAACTATAAAATATCTAGGTGTAATATTTATTGAAAATATATATTGAAAAAAGCATAAACTAATCAAAGTACTGACATTTTACGCTACCCTAACATGCTTATAAGACTTATAGGAAAGAAATTAGATTTAAAGATATACAAAATATTCTGCCTTCCAGTATTAACCTATGGCCATCTTCTTCATTTAAAAATGCACAAATAATCATATAATGAGATTGTGACGACCTAATATTAATAAGATGTTGATTTCTGTGTATAGGTTTTTACTGGCGTATAAGTTAAGTAAGTCAAATATGGTCTTTATAGCTATATTTGTGAAACTTTATATGTATTAGGATTATAGGTAGCAAAGTATAGCGTTGGGCAATTTTTAAATGCTGTGATATTGTATTTATATTCAAACTTAAGCCAAGTAGAACTTTTCACTGTCTAAAAATATTCTCAAAATAAACCAATAATTTTCCCAAAAGATATAAATAAATCATCAATATCTAAATAAAACTATAATTCATTATTTTATTCAAATTATTTTTACATCAATTACTGTCTACATTCCATGAACTGGGTCAGTTTCTATTCAAGCCATATATTTACCACTACCGAATTACTAGGCCTGTCGTAGCTTCATGTGCCTTATAATCTAACTTGAGGTTAGGAGAGGTACAACATCCAGTCCCCAGCCGTTTACTTTTCCCTGTGAAAGTGAAGAGAAATATTTAACTAATAATAGATTTTTCTATGGTGCTGGGAATTAAACCCGGGACTATTGGATTTATGAACAGACACGCTACGGACTTTGCTTAGGTGTCGTTTTCAAATTAGATTAAAAAGTAATTTATTTTCAAAATAAATAATATGGCCTATTCACAAAATAAAACTTAGGTAGGGCCTATAAGAATAAGTTCAGAAAAAAATAAAGCAGACAGACAAGGTAACATAATTCCCAAAATGGTAGATTGATCAAGTTCACAAATAAGAAATTTGTAGCATTCACAAATTATATATTTCACGACTAAGTAAATAAATAAAATTTAAAACTTAGTGTAAGCAAGAGCTCTAAAATTAAAAAGGATATAAAATTAACAAAATTAAAAGATTAGTATTAGTACGATTTCAAAAATTATTAGAGTATAAAATTAAAAATATTTAAAAATGAGTGTAAAAAAAGAGTTCAAAAATTAATGTAATATAAACTTTAAAAAAATTATAAATCAGTGTAAATAAGAGTTCAAGAGTTATTCAAATAGAAAATTAAAAAAATTAAAAAATGAGTGTAAATAAAAAATAAATAATATTAGCACCACGTCTTACTACCCGTTCGGGTTATATGCTTTAAGTACTAATTACTCTAATGAATTAGGAATATGGAAGATTGAATTAGAGGAAGTGAACCCGAATTTGCGTGGAGGTAGGTGGAAAACCATTTAGGAAAAACCACCCCAGTTCACCCGACCGAGATTCGGACCTCGATCTCTCCGTACTCAGCAGTCGAGCAGCTCAACACGACAAGCGCGTTAGCCAACTACGCCACCGAGGCGGGTGAGTGTAAATAAGACTTCCAAAATTAAAATAATATAAAATAAATATAATTTAAAAATTAATCTAATAAAGAGTTCAAAAATTAATAGAATAAAAAATCAACAACATTAAAAAATAACTGTAAATAAAAGTTTAAAATATAATACAATATACAATTTGCAAGTCACAAGTTCACAGTGATTTAAAAGCCTAATCTAATAGATTTCTTTTACCAACCTGAATGTTTTTGTTTTTTTGAACCTTTTCAACATTTCTTTAAAATATACTCGGAAATTTAGTAATAAAATCAACATCTAAACATAGACTGCTCTAACCATACAAATGAATGATTTAATAGGTGATAGAAATATTGCTTTAAGCTAGAATAATATTTGTTTTTTAATTCTTAAATGTATCATTGGAAAAATGGCACCTACGAAACCATCCTTTAATACGTTTTCAAAATTTTCCAATATAGGAAGCAGTGGGCTCATCTTTAATGTATTCATAACTAGCCACCATTCAATGAAATCAGTTTTAGAAATGAGCTCTTCTTAACTCGGTAACTGATTAATTTTGTTTGTCGTGTTTGGAATATTTTGATTTTTGATTTTTTCACTTTCAATTTAATATTTTCCTTTATTTATTATCGAACGATTGCCAATTTTCCTGTCGAATATATTTGGATCAATCAATGTTGAAATTTTGTCAAGTCCTTTGTCTAATTAGGTTTCCTATTCCTTTATGTACTCTTGTAAATCATATGTTTTTCGTTCATGTAAATTTATAATGTTAGTCGATGGTAGTGCTATGTAGTACTATTGCCAAGGAGATTTGACATGGTAAGTAAATAAGACTATAACCAACTTATATCCTATGAGTAGCCATGTTTTATATGTTATTGTGACAAGTATAATCCTTTTTAATAAAGTAGTTAATATGTGTTAATACGTTTATTTACCTGTATACAATCCAGTTTACAACAGGTTAAGGGCCCGGAGTTCTTAAAATAGTCTTTGTTTTTCTTCATGTTATAGTCTACAAACTTTCTCCGAAATGTCTAGTCAGCTACCGCTGATCTAGAAGCTTAAAGGCAGGTAAAACTAGGACACATGGAGGTTTGCCGTGCAGACGTATCTGGGGCACGAAATACTATGGGAATGCGTTACAGGTACCGATACACAAGTCAATAAAGGGGTAGAAGCTTGGTCTGAAATAATTCTATTGGTAGAACCCCTAAATTATGTGCATGTGCAGTCAACAAAAACCGTTAAGGAAGCTTGGAATGACATAACTAGTGCTTTCCAAGACACCTGACTAACAAGATGTGTAGGTCTTTTGCGTATCCTTACTATGACAAAATTAGAAAATAGCTTATCAGTAGAGGATTATGTTAATACAATAATAACAACCACCCATAAGTTATCTAATATTGGCTTAACTATAAGTTATGAATGGGTAGGAAAGATTTTGTCCACAGGGCTACCCGATGATTACAAACCCATGATAATGGGTATTGAGAGCTCTGGAACAACAATCAGAGCTGATTCAATAAATATGAAACTGTTGCAGGACATATCGATCGTAAAGAGCGATGATGGGCTGAAAACTCTTGCCATATAGGGTTCCAATGTTACCAGGAAAGGTTTCAGATGAAAAGGAATATATAAATAACAGAAACCTAAAAGTCTTTTTGTCAAAAGTGATAAAAACAAGGCTACGAGACCACAATGCTCTCATGTTTTAAACGTGGGCATTATGCTAAAAACTGCACCAATAAAAGATTTGTCAAACATAATGAGAATTTGTTAACACCTTTTTTCCGTTCAGGCCTCAACAAAACGTGATTCTTGTATTTCAACTCTTGTTGATCGGCCCATATGACTAAACATCATGACATTCTCAAGCATGAGAGGGAATCTGCATCCTTAACGATTACTACCACCAATAATCAAGAAATATTTACTGATAGTATTTCTGGTATTGACCTACCAGAATTAGTTTCAAAGTGGTCTTTGTAAATCAAGGTAAACAATGTTTTCTTCGTTCCGTAGCTAAGGGCTAATCTTTTGTCAGCAAGTCAAATTGTAATAAAGGGCATTAATATTAATTTTGATTTCGAAGTAGCAACATTTTTTAATTGCGGCAAAAGCTTATAGCATATTCAATTAATGAAGATATTTGTTTAGATTGGTAATATTACCCTTCACAGTCAAGGTTCAGCTATATAGGTCAATCCATACAGATAAATATTGAAAATCTGTGGCACAGGTGCTTTGTGCATGTTAATTATTCTAGTTTGAGGAAATTTTAAAATTGTTTGACTTATGGTATCAATTTTTCATTCAAGAACAAATCATATTTTGTCTGTGAGGTATGTGTTTAGGGGTGAGAGTCACCGTTTGCCATTTGAAGAGAGTGATTCTCGAACGAGTAGATTACTAGAGCTTGTACACTTAAATCTCTACGACCCTCTTAAGGAACAATTTTTGTCAGGCTCACGTTATTTTCTTACATTTTTGAATGAATTCAGTAATAACTTCATCGTTTTTTTAAAACCAAAGTTCATGTGTTTAATCACTTCAAGATTTTTAATTTTTTTGCAGAAAATCAAACTGGAGACAATATTAAGTCCTTCAAAACTGATGTTGGGGGTGAATACTGCGGGATTAATTTTTTAAATACGTTAAAATCTGCAGGGATTCAGCATCAGAAATCATTCCCTTAAAAATCTGAACAAAAAGGCAAGGCAAAACAACTTAATAGTTCCATTTTTTTAGAAATCTCATTGTTTATTAACTGAATCTGGTCTTCATAACTCTTTTTGGCAGAAGCCGTTAACACGGCTGATTACTAACTCAATCGTTTACCAAATAAGTGTATTTAAAAAACTCCAGAAGAGCTTTGATCAGGTAAAACACCTACCTTTAAGTATGTTGGAGTTTTTGAGTGCAAGGCACATTCCCATGTACCAAACAATAAACGAAAGAAGATGAACAAAAATCTAAGGCATGAATATTGGTAGGTTACAGTCTTGAATGAAAGGCCTGTCGAACACACAATCCTGAAAAAAAACAGGTTTTTATCTCCAGATCTTTTAGACAGAGAAGGGTAGTTCACTTTTGACAAGAAATCACACTGAAAGTGAAAATAATTTGTTATACTTTCCTGAAGAGTTTACTTAAACAAAAGCGGAAGTTTAGAATACTCGAGTGGTACAGAATTTACCAGAAGCTAATCCTGAAACCTCCTATTCAAATTATAATTGCGATTCTACACACTCTTCTGCCATTCCAAGTAGATGAGAGTGAGTAAAAAGGACTCTCAAGCCTCTGAAAGACTACGTCAGTTATTCCACATTTGGTGAATAGCTTGGTAATCCCACGTCAGTATTTTGAGGATCTCAGCTGCTCAGATAAAGAATCATGGATCCAGGCTATAAATGATGAATACAGAGCTCTGATTGTAAACGGTATTTGGGGGTTGGTGGATCTTACTCATGATAAAAAAAAACCTTGAACTATAAATGGATATTTAAGAAGAAACGTGACGTGTATGAATAAATCACTAAACACGAAGCCCGTCTTGTCACGAAGTCCTACACTCAAAGAAGGCATTTATTTTGAAGAGGAGTACTCTACAGCAGTATCCTAGAGTTCAATTCGGTACTTACTTGCTATGGTCGTGGAGTACGATTTGAACATCGCTCAACTTGATACAGTAACGGCGTTTCTACAAGGTGATATTGCTAAATAAATATGTGTGGGGCAACCAGAATTTTTTTATGAATCCACTAAAGTATGTAGCCCTAAAAAAATCACTGAATGATCTGAAACAAATGAGTCGAGCATGGAACATGAAGTTGGATGCAGGACTAGAGAAAATCAGCATGAAGCAGTCTAAAGTTGATTCGTGTATATGTTATAAAATCAAAGGAAAATAAATTATAATTTTGGCCGGTGATGTTGATGGCATGATCTTGTTTTCAAATTATAAGAAGACAAAATAATATATCAATAGACAACCGGTGAAACATTTCCAAATGAAGCATATTAGAGAAGCCAGATTTATTTTGGTATTCCAAATAAATAGAGATGGTTCAAACAAAAAATTTGGATTGATCCACTTTTATATATAGAACAAATCTTGAAACGATTCAATATGCAGGAATGCAATCCAACTGGAACTTCTCTGGACCCAGGCGAAACATTGTCGAAAGAACAATCCCCAACTCATCCAGAAAATGTCAAGAATATGGAAATTATATCCTTCCAGGAAGATTTCGGGAGTTTGCTGTTTGCTGCACAAAAATACAGGCTTGACTTAAGCTATGTTGCTAGCTCCATGAGTCACTTTAACCATAGTCCAGGCTGCAGTGACGCGTATACTCAGATAACTGATGGAGATCATCATCTGGAGACTTGAGTTCAATGGCAAAAACATCATACTGTGTGGGGTACTGTGATGCTGATTGGGCTAGTGACCCAGATGAGAGGAAATCCGTCATGGGTGATATATTTATCAAAAATAACTCTCCAATCTCGTGGAACACAAAAAGGCAGCCCACCATCGCACTCTCAACAACGGAATCAAAGTATATGGCTTTGACAGCGGCTTCACGAGAGGTGCCCTGGCTACTAGGTTTAAGTCGAGAGCATTGCAGCAGAACAGAACCAAATTTACTTCATGTAGACAATCAAGGTACCGTGAACTTGGCTATGAATGGGCGCATATACAGCACTTTTCAAGCATAATGATGTCTGCCATCATTTTGTAAAGGATAAGATCAGGACTGGACAACTTTCCCTAAAATATTCGCCATCACAATCCATATTAGCTGACTCAACTATTGAAATGTGCTAGAGGCTAAAGGACTTTCAAAATAGGGAGGATGTTAAAGTAAATTTATATTGCTAGTCCATGGTAGCTCGCAGTTATGTTGTCAAAGCGAGTTGCCATAGAAAGTAAACAAGACTTCAAAAAACATACTTCTTATAGGTAGTCATGCTTTATCTGTTACTGTGACAAGTATAATACTTTTGAATATAATGGCTCATATATTGTGTTAATACGCTTGTTTACCTGTAAACCGCCTAGCTTCCAACATTTTTCTGGTAATAAATTTTGGTGGTTTTGTGAATTATCGGATGGTGAACATTCTCAGAAGAAAATTTAGGGTTTTATAAATATCATTTAAAAAAAATTGTCTCATAATACTTTCTGTAATTAAAACCATTTTGAAATTATTTTGTTTTTAATACAAATTTGGCGCTCTTATGAATTATGGGATGGTGAGCTTTTTCACCAATGCCTTTTTTTAATGTTCCTCATATTCCTTATTTTTGTCAAAATCTATTACAAAATCAGATGTGTTTGATAAAAATTGTGGTTTGATGAAGTATCGGGTGGTTTGGCATTTCAATTTGTTTGGATTCTAATTTTTTTTTCTAATAAATTAACTAAAAATAAAATTGGATTTTTTTAATAGGGCTTCCGAAATTAAATCAGATGATCGAGTCATTTCCTCGAAGGACATTGTCACCCCTGCATGGTAAAAAATAAACATTAAATTACAAATCATTTTACTTTAGTTTTTCATACAAACTTAATCAAACCCTTGACATTTTGGTTTGACACAGTACATTCATAGCTTGTGTTAATTTATCTAATTTCTGAAAATGTTGGCACTAATTCTTTTTATCTTGGAATGGAGCACCAACATTTTGAGTTTGAATATCTTTCAAGGACACCTATTATAACTCTTTTAATGCTCTGAAAGAATTGTGTCATTTCCTTTATCATCTTTAGTTCAACAAAGAGAAGTAAATGTCTGACAATGAACAGTTGATCACACGGAAATAGTGGTCACTATTATGTATCTCTCTTACTATCAGGAGAATCATTGGTACTATAAGGTGAGTGGTTCAGTACCTGGAACCCATCACATGAGTCCTAGCAACCATGTTTGACAGTCACATTACCTTCCTTACTATCCTTCACATTACTATCCAATCAAATAATATCATGTGCTGACAACAGAGAAGACATGTTTTGTCGCAGTTGAAGTATACTTCTACATCCAGGGAGAAATCTACCAGCGAACCAAATTAGTCGAGATCGATATCTGTACATAAGATTGTACCGTATCTACATCCAGGGAGAAATCTACCAGCGAACCAAATTAGTTGAGCTTGATATCTGTACATAAGATTGTTCGTATCTACATCCAGGGAGAAATCTACCAGCGAACCAAATTAGTTGAGCTTGATATCTGTACATAAGATTGTACCGTATCTACATCCAGGAGAAATCTACCAGCGAACCAAATTAGTTGAGCTCGATATCTGTACATAAGATTGTACCGTATCTACATCCAGGAGAAATCTACCAGCGAACCAAATTAGTTGAGCTTGATATCTGTACATAAGATTGTATCGTATCTACATCCAGGGAGAAATCTACCAGCGAACCAAATTAGTTGAGCTTGATATCTGTACATAAGATTGTACCGTATCTACATCCAGGGAGAAATCTACCAGCGAACCAAAATAGTCGAGATCGATATCTGTACATAAGATTGTACCGTATCTACATCCAGGGAGAAATCTACCAGTGAACCAAATTAGTCGAGATCAATATCTGTACATAAGATTGTACCGTATCGACATCGCTTTTAACCTTTTTATCTCTCCATATTATAAAGTTAATTAGCGTAAATCATATAAGATCTGCTTATTTTCAGCCAACCTCTGATCATTCATGCAAATATTCTTATTGGTGTACTTTGCCAAGAAACAAAACTTTTTTTTTTCATTGTAGCAATGGTTTGTTTGAAAAGCAATTGCTTATGTATATATATATAAAGATTATATATATATAATATATATTATATATATATATTATATAGAGTAGCATTTACATTCTATCCAATATTTATAATTACACCCTATTTACATCTTGTAATAGTTCCATCCAGTCCACCTTATTACACACTCTCTCTATACTGATCTTGTTCTATCCAGTCCAACTCATTACACCCTATCTCTTTCAGGTACATTCTAATGTTATCATCCCATCTTAACCATGTCTTCCCAATGGTTTCTTTCCACTAGATTTGTCAAAAACTTTGATATATAGTTGCATATAAAATAAAACAAGTTGACTCCTCTAATCAAATTATTTCACCGTTTTTACTTATTGTTCTTGAAATACCCCAACTAAAAATATCGATGAATAATTTTAAGTTAAAACTTGCCAATAATCAGCATACGGGAGCTCTCACAGGTTTGAGGAATGTGAGACTTTATTACATATTTAAGTGTGTGTGCGCGCACGTGTGATAGCGTCAATTTAGGATAAACTCATGATAATTAAACATATTTTTACTGTGTTTCCGTGTTAATTAATACATCTGTATTCAGTTCTAGATTTTCAATGTTATTATAATTATTTTTTGGTATATTTGTTTGGCTTTTAATTTAATAATTTTAATTTTTGGTTAAATTTAAGAAAAGGTGGCTCGCCATCCAAGACGAATATTGCTATTAAACTTAGTATAAGATAGCAACATTAATATTAAGGTCTCAGTCCTAATTCTACGATTTAATTCTTGGGATATAACTTATATAATGACCGGACGTATATTGCTCTAATAACAGCCAGATCCCAAATAGAGTTCCCGATATAAATATTACTACATAGACGGAAATATTTTAAAAACTTTTTGTAAGACTCAAATCTTTGGGCACTAAAACTAAACTAATATTGCATCTAGTTTAGTCTTTCAGTGATTGAGTGGTTGTGGTTCGAATCGTGGTCAAATATATGAAGGTGGTTTTTCTATTATGTTAACCCCTTTATTTACATGCAAATTTCGGTACATTTTTCCTTTATCCTACTTTTTTAATCATCAACCCATTTGTAAGAATAATTGTGTGTAGATGATACAAAAAGTAGTAATTAGATAACAAATACAGTTTATTGTAATTATATTAATTTTCACGGGAAGGAAACTAGAATTTTTGTAGTGATGAATAGACCTACATTAAAAATTCAAGAACAAAGAAAATTTTAGTTAGAGGAATAATTGATGAATCAACTATCTTAATATTTAATAGTAAACCAATAAATTTAAATTACTCGCTTCAGTGAATTCATGGTCTAAGAAATCACTCTCACAATAGACTAGACTGCCGATGACGGGAGATCGACGTTCTAATTGCGGTCGGGTGTATTGAGAGTGTTTTCCAAAATGATTTTCCAGTCTCCCTCAACGAAAATGCTGGTACACTTGCTCTAAATATAACTTTCTTAGTCCCTAAAATCATAGCTAGTACATAAACGTATAAACTGAAGAGTAGTAATTATTTATTTCCGAGATTAATAATATTTAATGATTAATTATTATTGCTGAGAAATGTAAGGGAAGATTGCTGTTATAATCTATTGTCGAATGGATTACTATTCTGATCAAATTAGTAGGTGTGAAATATTGACGTTAAATATATCAATACACACGGTTTATATTTTTTTATATAAAGTCAATTCTAATAGTTCAATTTTTAGATATTATTTGAAGTTGATTTTTCAGTAAATCCCTATGAAATGAAGTCATACTGAATTTATTTAACTGAAAACATAATATTTATATATTTATTTGTGCTATGTTAAAATAATTATACTCTACTTATTTATAATTTATTAAACAACTATATTTTAAATATAATTATTTATATTATGTTTGTATAACATATAGATTAATTTAACTATTGTTTTATTTTGGAATTTAAAATTATATTACGGTAAAATATTCTAAAAATCGTATATATATAATATTATAAAAATATTATATATAATAAAATAATACATTATATTATAAAAATATTTAATATTATAAAAATATTAAATATACATACATATATAAGCTAAAAATATAAAACATATTTATATTTTTTGTTGAATTATTGTACATTTATAAGTAATAAATCGAAGCTGATAAATAATCATAGCAAAATAATATTTTGAAGACCTCTCATACAGTTAATTTAAAAAAAAAATTATGCTGAAAGTATTTTTTTTAATTTCCAATTATTGATTAATTCCACTCTACTATAAATATACAAACACAGTAGGAAAGAAAAATAATCAATACCTAAACGTGCGAAAATAAAATGTAAATTTAAAACTTGTTTAAATAATTTTTTTGATCTTTTTAAACCAAAATATAAGGTTCAACTTACATTATAAGGCTAGTATTATAATAATTTACTTATTTTTGCATTAAACTATATACCTATATGACTCTGCACTAATTACATACTTACCCTCCATTATTTACATAGTTATGTGAAAGTAAATATTTGCTACATAATATAAATGCATAGCTACTTGTGAGTGCATAGCTGTATGGCTGTATACTGATGCTTAATGCATACATACATCTATAATTAGATTAATTACTACCTTTATAATGTATACCTATCTTTTAATCTAATAAGGCTAAAGTTTAGTAAGGTAAGTGTTATTTAATTAGTTTAAATTCATTTATACTTTTCCACAATTTTGTCTTAAGGTGTGTATTTATTTTTCCTAATATGTTTGTTTAAAGTAGGATATTTTAATAGTTTATGCCAATAATATTTTCATAAATCATATTCCAATAGCCTATTCGTAAAGTTCCTTCCAATAAATCATTCCAATTGCTTATTCCTAAAGATTCTTATAGTAAATATTTTTTAAAAGATGTTTCCCATAGATTATTACAATTGCATACTCCTAAATGATTTTTATAATTATTTATTTTTAGATTTATTCCAAAAGCCGCTTCCAATAATTTATTAAAATTGCTACTCCTAGAGATTCATACAATGATTTCTTACTAAGGCTTATTTCAAGAGTTTAGTTCTATATTTTCTTCAAGAAGTCTTTTTAAAAGCTCTATAGTTTTTACCATAGTTTCTAGATAGTTTTTATTTTAAGAACTGACATTTTCCAATATTTTTAATTATCCTTACTATACATTGTATAAGGGTTAACTCAGTAGGCTATGCGACTGTTTTGAACTAAGATTCCAAGGTTTCGGTTTACATAAAGCATAGTAATGTACTATCAGTGGAGAAATTTGGTCTTCCCCTTTCAAGTTGATAAATTGATTGCTCTGTGACTTTATGTCGTATTTTTATATTTTTAATATTTGGTGTGCATGGAATGTGGTGATGTTACCAAAGCCTGTTTAGAAAGTGAAGGTTAAATATTCGTAATAAATATTTTCAACAATGCATTGTTAAACTTTAAGCTATACTCCATTCACGGTAGGAATTACTCTCTGAAAGGTCTTTTTTCCTACCAATATCCTACTATATAATAGATTTCTGATAGGGAAAAAGGCCTTTCAGAAAACAATTTCCTACGCTGAACTAACTTTAGGTCGAGTATATTGAATTTATTTCAAGTTTTCTATTATATTTTATTTATAATAAAATAGTGAATAGGTTCAATAATCTACCATACGAGATATTCTCTGGAAGAGATTCAACAACTATTAATCACATCCATATTCCCTCTTCAGCTGAAGTAGTACAAGGTACCACTTTCTCAATGGGCATAAACACTTCTGGTTGCTTTTGTTTCTCCGGGACCATCCACAAAGTGAACAAAAGATTCCTTCTGCGCTTCTTAAAATGCCTTGGCTTTTCTTACCCGTATTGTTTGGTCCCAGATACTAATAGCCCACATCATAGCTTGTATTTTTTTTTCTTTCTTTCTCTCTATATCTAATCGTGTTTAAATCACAAAGGTACTTTTCCTCCCCTTCAAACACAAGATGCGACGTATCCTCTTTCATCCAACTACTTTTCTTCAAGCCTCTTTCGTTCAGTATACCGACTTTTACGAGTGAAAACACAAAAACAGGCAGAGCCGAGGAAATGGGTTTGTCAATAGACACTTCCTCAACTCGAGTTTCCTTCTGATTCGTCCTCCCATCCAGTGTTTCGGAAGTTGTTTGGAAAGTAGAAGATCAAGGGGGCTGAGGGAGGTGAATGAGAGGTTTCATGTTAGCTTGATTCTTTTTTTTCCCAATGTTGTTGGAATTGGGGGAGGTCTTTGTCGAACCATTCATGCGTTGGAAACTAGGTGACAGCCACATACAATTTTCACTCGATTTTCTAACTTAGATACCGAACCAAAATCTCATCACGGGCGAGGCGATGTTAGTGAATGAATAAAAGGAGCTAACGTGTGGAGGGAGTTCCATTGTATATGGGTGAGTTCTCTTTTTTGGTGAGCCTTGCTAGAAACAAACCAGAGAAAATTAAATACGAAATTCATACTTCTCTGTAAAGTTACGCAGAGGAATATTTGAAAACATCAAGATTATAGCTTTATGTTTCTTAAAATGGATGACTTTTATCCCAGTATTGATATTTATTTAGAACCTACCATTAGCAACTGGAAAATCATAAGAGAATAATAAATGTTGCCTTTGTATTTAAAATGAACAAACAATTATTTTGGAAAATGTTTTATTATAACATGAATAGTTGATTTGATTTTTATTTTATTCATTACTTAAATATATTCTTTTTTATCAAAAGGTTACGAAATCACATATTTTTAATGAAGAGTATTTAGAGTAAGGTTGTGTAAGGAAAGAGTATCCATTTAGTCTTTTTTTACTTGAATTTTTATTTTTCATCTATTTATAAATTAACCATAACTAATGTAGGCTAGATAACTAGAAAATATAGTAAGAACAAGTGAAAATTGATTTTTATCTAAATCCCTATTTATAAGTTTAGATATCCTGGTAATGAATTAATATCCCCTAGATTTTAGGTAATCCTCGTTAACCCAATCCACTAAACTGAATCCCTTATTTAAATGTATCATTGAGCAACAATACTTTTAGTAGTTGTATCGGCGTATGGGTACAGAACACTGATTGGTTGAATTTTGTCACGTGACCATGCCTCCTCGCTCTTTGATTGGCTGTTGGTTTTCCCTCTCCCCTCTCGCACCCACCCCTCCTCCTGACCCCCTTTCCAGACATGTTGGTTCGTGTTCCAAGACAGTAGGTACTTGTATTTTCTTGTTTTATTTGTTTTTTTATGTACTGAGTTTTCCTGATGACTCATACCTGGTGCCAGTATATTTCCATCTGACCTGAATTTCCTCTCTGGTTATTTCCAAGATGACATGGGGTTAGCGACCTGTTGTCCTCCTTCAATGTCGCAAAGGTTTATTTTTTGTTTTCTATGTGGCAATGGTTTTCCCTGATTACTGGCGCCATATTGGCTGTTGGAAAAGACAGGAATAGAACGTGACATTGAATGATGTCGCAAACCTCCCGGAAGTGGGTATTTCCCTGATGACTGGCGCCAGTTTGGGGGCTCGACAAGACAAGCCTCCTCGATTTTGTGACGTAATCATTGCGTGTGATGTCACAACACTCCCGGGTTTCCGATGACTAATACCTGGAGCCAGTTTGTGCGGCTCGACAAGACAAGTAGAGACAGAAATATATTGTGGCCTTGAAACCGTGAGCTAGTACACAAGGTCATTGACCCTGGCAACTCTTTTCCCCTCTCCCCTTTCTATATAATAGTGGGTTTTCCCGGTGATTCAAAAATGGCGACAGTTTGGTGGCTTGACAAGACAAGCCTCCTTGATCTGTGTGACGTAATCATTACGTGTGGTGCCACAACACTTCCCCTGGGTTTTCCTGATGACTCATAGCTGGGCCAGTTTGGCGGCTCGACAAGACAAGTAAGATAGGAATAGTCCATGACCTTGAAACCGTGAGCTATTACATGAGGTCGTTGACCCTGGCAACCTTTCCCCGGCAATAGGTATTCCCGATGAGTTCATCGCACTGTCGCAATCCTGATGACTCATACTTGGTGCCAGTTTGGCGGCTCGACAAGACAGAAATATATCGAGACCCTGAAACAGGGAGCTAGTACACGAGGTCATTGACCCTGGCAACTCTTTCACCCCCTCTCTACCGTTCTATGTGACAATGGGTTTTCCTGGTGACTCATAACTGGCGCCAGTTTGGCGTGTCGACAAGACAAGTCAGGACAAAAATAGATTATGACATTGAATGATGACGCAATGGGTTTTCCCTTATGACAAGCGACAGTTTGGTGGGTTTACAAGACAGAAATGGGTTGTGACCTTGAAAACGTCAGTTAGATCATTTACTCTGGCCACCCTCACCTCGGCAATGGGTTTTTACACAGTGATGTTGCAACTAGTCATCACAATGTCGCAACCTCCTATGTGTTAATGGGTTTTCCCAGCGATGTCGCAACTAGAAAGCATTGACACAGCTCTGAATTATGCGCAATCAGGGATCTCGGAATTCTCAGTTAGGGGCCTTACCCCCCACCACAAAAGTCTGCTAAAATTGGTTGTTTGGTATCGTCTGTCAAGATGCGTGGATGTAGGTATCCGTCATGGACCAGAGGAGTAAGCTAGAAATGTTCCAGGTTTACTTAGAGTGCGGGAGAGTAGAAAACCACCCCCAGTTCGACCAAGCGAGATTCGAACCCAAGAGCTACCCCTGACATAACTATATAAGTGAGATTACCCTTTTTGGCAAAACGTGAGGTAGGGATGATTAATAAAAATGTTCCGAAGGGAGAAATATTGACGGTTTACACCGCTGGGGATTCGATTCCCGCCCCGCCAGAATTAGATGAGCTTGACATTTAAACGACGTGCACACAGTGATTTGAACCTCGATATCTTTAGCACGGCTAATGTCGGTTAGTATGGTCGTAATTCCTACACCCCCACAATTTTCGAAGGGGCTTGTATGCGGATAGCTCATAGAGAAAACAAGATCGAAATTCTCAATATCTAGCTTTATTCCCATTGCATTGTATTGTACAATCGAAGCCCCACCCAACCCAATGCTGTGGGATTATGAAATAAGCCCATGGTTTACAAGCTCAACAAAGAGGGCCTTATATCGAGCTTGATAAGAGGGGACTACAATGTTCACCTGAAACTACGGTTGTTCGACTCCGCGCTATCCTGTCTGGTGTCTTGGCAGAGTGTTACGTAGCTGGTGCAGCAGAGTTGCTTAATGTAACACCCCCTTACTCAGTTCTTTACCTCGTAGGAATAGGTCCTAACAAAAATACTACAAGGATAAGAGGGAGTCATCTAACATAACAATATTAAAGAGAAAATAGAATAAGCACGAGTTAAATGTAAAGAGTAATTTAATTCATTCAAAAAAAATTACAAGCAGTAATTTTAGTGACCTTAATCTCTTCAATTATCTAGTAGAACGGATAAAAACATAGTTGAATACATTAATGCTAAAGAAGATTAATGCAATTAGACCAAGTTAGCATTATATCGAAAGCTAGTAATAAACAGTAAATCAATATCTATCCAAGAAAAATATAAAAAGCTTGAAGAGCTTTCTAAATTTTTACAAAGGCGTCTGATTATCTACAGACATTACGAAAACATTAACCTTTCCAAAGTAAAGTTATATAATAATTTTACATACTTTTACTTTAAATATCTCGACTTTAAATATTAAATTTTACACAAAACGAAAGTACCTTCAAGTACTACAATACATATTTTAACCCACAAACATTACATTAAAATATACGCGAGAATTTAACATCTCAAACCTAATGTAAACTCACGCGGGACTACTTGAATCGGCATCGTTCAACTACTAAACAAAGTCTAACAATGATATTAAGTTAATGAACATTAGAAGATTGCCAAATTTACGTTACACAAAATATTAATAGTAAATAAATGAATTTAAATGTACAATAAAAAAACTAGAATAATACGGAAAGTCCAGATAATTAATATACATGATTTTAGTATATTTCAATTAACATTACGTTAATTTAGACCAGCTAACATTAAGAAATTTACTAACATCTTTAAGAAACAAGCCCTTAGTGGCGACATGAAACTAAATTTACATTTAGTTAAAAAATCGCATTTAGATAATGCCACATCTAAATAACAAACATCAGCCTATCTCGGTTATAACAAAATTAAATTAAAAATTTAGAGTTCCATAATTCAAACAAAACATATTAACAGAGTATTTTAACTTTACTTTACAGTGTCCAGAATTTTAGAAGTCATCTCCTGACGATATAAAATAATCTCCACAGTCCATCCATCATGGCATCGATTTCAAAAGTACAATATTTAATAAATCTAACGGAGGTCCATCCTCGCCGGTGCCGACTTCAAAAGTCTAACATTTGATAAATCTAACAGTGGTCCATCCTCGCTGGTGCCGAAATCAATAGTCGAATAATATCTTCCCAACATCCATATTATATAGTGAGCTAACTGCACAGGAATTTTGGTAGGAATAGTCCATTTTAAGCCGGGTGACGTCGCAGCGTGGAGGTGCATGCCTCCTCCGGCACGTATTCCAACTTGCTTGAAGGTCGCTAATTGGTCATACCGCTTCGTGTAGATGCTTCTCAGGTTTGTTGACAAAACATATTTTGACGAATTGGCTGCTGACGCCAGGTGTGCAGGAAAAATGCCCATCCAATGCATCTAAGACAGCCAGGTCAGAACATCGAGTGTTGATAGTGAATATATTGAAAGATATTGTTTATATATTGCTTGATGTGACATGGCACTACAATAGTGAAGAATACTATTGCAGGCGATTTGAATAATGTCGACGTTTCTTGGAGTAGGTACCATGATTCGGACGATAGTATATGCAGCATCGGGTTGGGTGGGGCTTCGATTGTACAATACAACACTTGTATTTTTACAATTCTCCCCCTCCCCTTGACAAGCGGGATGAGAAGAATCTGCTTCCATACTTTAGGCAATGGTCCATCATCTCGTCATCTCGGTTGTGGTTGTGGCCTTCAACATCACAATGGTCGGAGATGACCAATCATCTTCTTCTCGATCGTAGCAGACTTCCACTTCTCAATACGACACTGGCGTCACCGACTTTGAATTACCAGATACCAGACTCAAAAGGACAGGGACGCAGCTAGACTCACAAAAAAAATTTTACAAGTATGCCCACGGCATTAGATTGCACACTATATCACTCGTGTACACTTTCATTGAGTGTAGAATATATCTCTTCTATCTTCGATGCTTTGTATATTGAGGCACAAGAGTCTTAACACCATTTTATTATGGTAATATGAAAGTCATGTCTTTACCCAGATTTACCATTTTATAAAAGATTACATAACAAATAAAGAATCCAGTTTAAGTAATTTGGGGGAGCGTCCCCCCCTCCACTATCACATTAGAAGGGTTCATAAATCAATACAAGAAATACGCATCTCAGTGTACCTCTACACCTAGTCTATCTCTTTCACATAGTCTATATCTTACACCTAATCTATCTCTTACACCTCCCTTCTTAACCTAGGATCGAGCAGGAGCATGAGATAACAAAAAAAATAATTACCCAAAAATACTCGATTCCATAGCACAATGTCCCCAAGGGATCATTCTATGAAATCAGAACATAATTACCTAAACAACGCACCTATTGGGGTCTAACACATGAGTCCAATTGTAAGCTCCCATAAACCTACAATGACTATCAGCATGGAATAGCCCACAATAGCCGTGCACAAAGATACTCTACAACGCAAGGCATATCCAAGGACTACATGTAGATTCCCATAAACCTACACTAGCTTATACACATGGCTCCTCTTGTTCAAAAGAATAGACCCATAGGGTTTCAATTATCAAATTTAATATATCAATCAATAATCAATTACAACAAGTCAAACATTAATAAAGTTTACCTATCTCTCAATATAAATTGGAGTCCAAAAATAATTATAAATCCGCATAAATCTATAAATATTTATCTACTTGGCTTCAATCATATTTATGAGAGTAAACAATATGTGGCATGGTTATGTAAGTGATAATTTGAGCTTACAATTATTATCCATTAATAACACTGACTGTTATGTCAAATATTCATATACAATATTTTACTTCACAAAAAAATTGTTGGGAAATCCAACGATATAAATAATGTTCCTTCAAACTTATAATAATAGACCGCCAGTTTTTCTCTCTTGATATTTGATCAACTTAAAGAGTTAATAATATCGTATCAAAATAAGTTTAAAACACGCTTACCAAACAGAATAATTGATTCAAACAATTATTTGACCTTAAGATGGTACTAGCTTAAGGTGGCTCACATGAGCACGACGTGTCTCAGTGGGTTTGGTTTGATTTTTTAACCTCACTGATACTGGCGTCAGAAAGGATTCAACAACCCATGGTCCGCTCCATCTGGGAGAGAGTTTAGCAGTAATTTTATCAATAGCCGAACTCTGGGGAAAACATCTTCACACTACCAGGTTACCTACATAAAAATTACCAGGAACACGACCTCGATTGTAGACTTCCTCAACCCTCCTTTGAGACTTCTTCAGATTCTGAAAGGCAGCTGAACACCTTTCAGAATAAGAAGGATCACTGGGAGTTCCTAGAGAGGATCAACGTCCCAAACTGCAAGATGGGGATGGTTCAGATCCCGACCTAACAATACCGAGGCAGGAGAAGCACCTATTGACTCATGTAAGACCGAATTTATGGCCAGAGACAAAAAAATCTAAATCATGGTCCCAGTGGACTTGCGACTCGCTGTGATAGATGGTCAGAGCTAACTTAAGATTTCGATTAAATCCTTCTACATGATTAGGGGAGGGATTAAAGGGGCTGGTTGTAACATGTTTAATACCCCAACCAAAACACATGTTCTTAAATGATTTTGACCTAAAACATGGGCCATTATCACTAACTATCTTTCGATGATGTGGGTAAATTTACGCATGGAGGGCCAAGAAAGAGATGGGAGGATCAGACAACAGATAGTGTTCAATGGAGAGGAGTATAATGTGATAAATTAAAGTAGGAAGAGTGGTCCAAAGTATTGAGGAAGATAGAGCCATTTTACTAAACTGACCCGGCCACAGGCTGGAAATAATTTGTGATGATGTAACTAATAAAATAATAAGTATATCTATTTATTAGTCAAAAATTTCTTTTTCTCTAAGAACCACAAAACACTGGTACAAACTAGTATTCCCTTCCTTCAAACCTTGGTATGAAAACATTAGTTTTAAAATCTATTCTTATAACGCTATTCAACATATTATCCAAATACAAGTTAACTATTCTGTTGACTTAGTGAACGAATAAATAGGAATCTACCATCGCTGGGTACGTGGACAAAGATTCAAGCACATCAAGTCAAACTTACCATTGTAAGGGTAGGTAGAATTTTTATTTACACGTTCACATAAAATAGAGAACAGAATCTGCTTAAGTTGTGCAAAAATTCACACCATGTATGCTGACACATAGTGAATTGCCACTCAAATTGAAAATAGATGATTATCATCTATCACCATATTTTATTTTCTACTTTATAAACATATATTTAGGTTAATCCCCCGATTGATGTTTTCAATTTACAACGCTGTGTCGTGTCACAATCCAATACATCAACACACACGCTGCACATTAAAGGGTTATTTCTAATCTCCCCGTGAAAACCAAAGATGCTGTCTGGTTACTTCTAGCTCTAGAGCGCATGCGCACTAATTTGAGAAATTTTATTTTGATATGTTATGATTTATTCTCCCATGGCAAAGATATCAGGCAGTGTTGCCAAACTGCATATGAGTTGAAATCTAGTAGATGAGACCGCACCGACGAGGAGGATATGTTGTGATTATTTTAAGATCATCACTTGACTGAGTTTCTGTTCTGCGCTAGTTTTTAGGCTAACATGTGAACCCACAGTAAGGTTTGAATCTCACATTTATGCTTTGAAAGTATTCTTTTCTCTAAGTAGATACCCACTTTCCCTTCACGCAGATCTGGCTACACTTACCCTGTATTCTACCTTCCTCATCCAAGTGTAATTAAAATGATGTTATCGCGTATGTTTTGGTAGGAAGAGGCGCGAAAACAACCAGGATGTTCCCTAGAGTGTGCATTATACTCTGAGTGCATGCACAATGAAGCTCACCATCAAGAGACGCGGTTCAGTAATTGGAATATAAAATGCAAGCAAAACGAGGGGATGAGGGAGGTTTAATGGATATAAGTTGCTTGTTTTACGAACGCACTGAGGGGAAAATAGTGGGGTATAAAGGAAGGGGGGGGAAGACTCCTTGCGCTGAGTACTCTTTTAAACTTCTTTACACGAGCTTTAGAGGGGTAGCGGCTTAAGAGTATTTACAGCCTCTTGATTGCTCGAGTTATCTAAGGTACCACTCTTGCTGGGAGTGTTGTGGTTCGAATCTCAGTTAGGTGTATTGAGGTTATTTTTCCTTCAATGGTTTTCACCTCTCACGTCACAGAAATGCGAGCACATCACTTCCTTTAAATTAAACAATGTTAAACCATATATGATAATATCCCGACGGGTAGTAAGATGGTGCTAAATAAACAAAACTAATTGATAGTATAAGTGTTCAATGTACTGTACAAAGCACACAACTTGTGCATTCCACAATTATCTTGATTTCTTAAGTAATTACAAGATTTATCTGAAAGACATTTCAAAGAAACAATATTGACATATTAATATTATAAGATTGTTTTCATTAGGGCAGTCCAAATGGGTTTTAAATTTATAAACAGAACATTTTCTAGATATGTTTCTACCGGAAAGATGAAACTTTATATAAGAGGCTGTTTTTCATTTTAAATTACCATCATAAGAGGGAAAATTATCAAGTCTAATGAACAGGATTAAACTCTTCTAATTTTTTTTATGACAGATTAACTAGCATAGCTTTTATATTTGATAATAAGGGTTATAGCCAAATATATATAAGTATTAATTAAAAATTAAAATGTCAAATAAATTATTTCCTAATGTATTGGAAATGTTTAACAAGACAGTGTAGAAACAATGTACAGTGATGTAAAGTAAGTGATAGTGAAGGAAGTCAACCTGAAAGGATAATTAGGTTAGGACAAGATAGAAATAAAAACACTTCTCTCCTCATTTCTTCTTAACATCCCTCTTCATTTTTTCTTACACTCTTCAAACATCCAAATTTTTCAGACTTCCACAGTTACACATAGTTTTGAATTTTCGAAAATATTCCTTTTTAATAAAGAAGATACACATTAGAATCACACAAACACAAATAAAGATATTACATTAAACATATAATTGTTAATTGAATAATATGAAATATAACTGAAAAATTGAGTCAGCATCATGTACATAATATAAAAGTGAATAGATATACAGCTTGATGAAAAATTTACAATAATTTACTACTTGAAATAATAGTAATTATAAAATATAATAATAGTTAATAAAATAATAAATATATAATAATAACAGAATAATTTAAATTCAATTTCAATTTCTTTTATTATATACTGGCCAACAATCTTTATCCATATGACCGGCCAACAATACAAGCACATATAACAAAATGAAGTAAACAATAATAGCTAAATAATGATACATACTGATGTACAATTAATAATAACAATAATAATAATATTTAAAAATATAAATTGTTTTTTTTCTTAGCATATGGCCATACTGACCGGGAGTCCATGACATCCAATTTGGTCCCCTGCATGTAGACTATTAGCCACTCTGCTGGCACAAAGCGTTTCCCAGTGTACACAATAGGAGGTTGTTTACACGTACCAGCAATGAGATGGTGTGATGATAGTGATTATGAAAGTGAGGGCAAGTGGTAGTCTCAAACCTAAATTAGTCCTAATCTACCAACACCCGATGACCAATGGGATAAATCCTCTTAAAAGAATAATACTCAATGTACCCGCCAGTAATTGAGCCCAGGACCCCTAGGTTCGTAGCCAGGTGCACTGAAAACTATATCATGGGGCCGAGTGGTTGAAAAATAGACCTTGTCTCAGGGTTCAATTACTGTGTCCAAGTACAATTTATTGATTTAAAGAATACCTTACATTTATAGTTATATAATTTAAAAAATCCTATGAGCGACCACCCTTAAAATATGTAAAGATTTTTTTATTATGATTTTGACCACCCCTACCACCATGTAAGGGATCTTAGGATTTTTCATCCCCCCCCCCCCAAAAAAAAACCTTTATTTTACGTAACCTTTTTTTTTAACATTTGGCAAATTAAATTATTATAATATTTTAGCTATTTTTAGACATAAGGCTTGTAAGCAAAGCGATTGATATGACATTATATAAAACTTAATTTCAGTAAGTAATTGAAATTATAGTGGCAATTTTATTAATTTTATTTATTTTATAATAACTTTTTTTTCGATTTTATCTCACTATAAACATTGATAAAAATCTTAAAAAAGATAGATTATTAAATTCTGACCCCTTCTCACCATTTAAAACCCCTTGCGTAATTTAAATATGGCCCCTTGTGGTGAAACTAACTCGTTTACATTGAGGTTTCCCGAGAAATGTCTTAGTCCTGATGTCAAAGTAAATACTTATAAACTGATATCAGATATCTAGTCTTCCTCCAATAGGTCTCGTCACTTTTTAACAGAGTTAAATCAGATCATTTTAAAATATTTGAGGTTTTTTTAGTAGTTTTAATGCTAAATAACCTCCATTATCGTAATAAACACTTGAGTGCTAGATATTTCTCCTTAAGAAGGCGGCACTATGAAGAACTATCGAAACGAATGACAATATGTTCAATCACACATGTTTCAGTTAAAACATACATAGAAATACATTCTTAGCCTCTTTATCCTAAAGGAAATTCTCTAGCAGTTTGAATACAATTGATTTAATAAGCGTTTGATTTGGTTTATCGACCCACTTCAGTGGTCGAATGGTCTAAGGCGTCACTCTCACAATAGACTGGACTGTCGATGACGGGAGGATTGGACTTAAAATCCTTGGGTGGGTGTAATAAGGGTGGTTTTTCATAAATTGTTTTATCACTTTACCTCCGTGCAAATAATTGGTATAATTCCTTTCCATCCAACCTTTCTCTACCATAACACACAAGTGTAATCAATTCATGTTCGTATAACCCGGATGGGTAAGGAAACGCGTTTACAAAGAAAGCACGTTTATCACGAAAACTAATTATTTGATAATATTATCTATTAGAGTTGCATACACAGGTTCAGAGAACTCAGATATTTATCGACCTCTTTCCTTTAGAAATAATAATTATTTAAAAAAATATAGTAGAAAAGTTCGGAGCTATTGATATTTGGGTTTATGTTGAGAGGTACTCGTGCATTTGGTCGGTAATATTTAGAGAGTGAGGAACCGACCCTTTGTCATTTCTTTTGGGGGAGGAAGGAGGGGGGCACTGAGATGAAGAAACAGAGCTGCCGGCCTAACAAGAAGTAGGAGGAAACAAAGAAGTTTCTGGCACCATCTTCACAATTTGAATCTGATACATTCCCATTGGTGCAAATTAAAACAATGTGAAGAAGGGTAGGGATATAATGACTGTTAATACGTGGTCTAACACAGTTATTTAGTAGGGTAAGACCAGGTAATCCAGGCACTCTTGTTGAAAACAATGGGGACATGGGGGATATTGTATATGCTTATGTTCCAATATTTGTGGCGGGACTTTGTTTCCAAATGTGGCATCAATTTTTTTTTAGCAACTGTAGTAGAAGTCAATTATATTTCACATTATAATGTTTTAAATCATGTTTAATTTGTTAAGTGTGTAATTATTTTCTAAGTCAACTGTAAAATGTATTTTTAACAAGATATTGAACGCAATAAAAGTTTAATCAATAATATTTACACTATACGTTCAGTATTGTAATAGCCAGATAATAATAATAATAAATTAGGGCCCATGCCTTTTGAAAAATTATGTGTAGGCCTCCACTTATGTACTTTGAAAGGTGACAGTCTTGCCTTGACAGACAGTACTATTTTGCTATTTTATAAGCTACACAATAATATAGTCCATTAAGGTAAGCTTGATACATTTCAAGTTAAAGAGAGTGTAATTACATGAAAAATGATCTTTTAGGGTAAATGTATCTCTTTTCCAAGTGAATACTCTTTCCTCCTCCATTGATTGTAATAGGAACGCCATGGTAACTCTGTTGAAAGCTTTGACTTCATTCAGTAAAGACCCGGCATGATGTGTGGTGGTTGCAAGAGCCTTTGTCTGGAAACTCAATTCCCTTATTCATGATAAATACATTAACATACGTTTCATTAACATAAATATACACACAGTGGTTTCCTGTTAATTGGGGCACTGGATAGTCAGGGAAGTCGTTTGTTTGAGTCAAATTTAATTTGAAGAACAAATTTTTTTTTAATTTAAGCTGCATTTTCTCCGCTTATTTTGGTCAAATCGACGCTTATTTGGGAAAGTGAAGATCGTGATCGAAAAACAAACTGTATGTATATGGCATGCACGATATAACATATATATATACTAAAGGGAGCAGCCGAATCATTTGTTGGCATGCAGTACTGTAGAGTGGTAGTCTAGCGGTTGTTCTGTGTCGTGGTCTTCAGATTCTGATATAGATTTTGGTTATTGGTGAAAGTGACAAACCTCGTTATTTCATGGGAAATACATTAGACAGTTTACCAGATTCATTTTATGAAAATAAGAAGGCATGAGGACGATGATTTATAGATTACTTCAGGCAGCATAACATTTGGCATGTTTAATGAGGTTAAATATTTATTTACTATTTTAACTAGCATTAACGATATTATAGTAGAAATTAGGAAAATAATACATTCACCAAATGTGTGCTATTACTCGGTCAATAAGTTAACATATCACCTGATTTCAATGAATATAAAACTCAACATAAGCAAACAATTATTAAATTGTTGCTCTAGATGGTTGTGAAACGTGGTCTCTTATTTTAAATGACAAAAAAAAAGGGGGTGTTTGAAAACAAGGTGCTTAAGAATAAATTTTATCCAAATACCTATGTAGATACTGGAGAGAGGAGGTTACATGATAATGGACTACATACCCTGTACTAATCAAAATACTTAGTTATGAGAATTAACCAAATTTCAAAGATTATGGTAGACAAGACATGTAGTGCGAATAGGAGAATCTTGAACCGTGTCCTGGGTACTGACTGGCAAACCCATTTAGAAGATAAAGACGCAGATGGGAGTATAATATTAAAACAGGCATGAAAGAGATATGGTCTAATTAAGTAGAATAATAAATATAACTATTTCAAGGTAGGAATACTTGGAGGTGGCGTACTTTTGTAAATGCGGCAGTGAACTTTCAAGTCCCTAAAGCCATAGAATAAGCAAGTAAAGAAGGAGTTGAAGACCACTCATATTTTTGAACAATGGCTAATGAACTGGGACAAGTAACATTAACAAAGTTTTAAAAATATATATATTCATGGAAAATTGCACAGCACACCCTAATGTGTTTGATTTTAAAATATTTAAGTGGAGTTTTTTACCTCTTAGCATAAATTTCTTGATACAATCAGTTGGAATGAGGATTATACATAATATGAAGATATATTATCGTGGAAAGCTAAGGAGTTGCGTGTTCGAGAGACTACTGATGACGAGACTGATACAATATGTTTATGAGGTGGGCATATTGGTGGACGAGCAGTTCAGCTTTCGGGAAGGACACACGGCATCTCACTATCTCAGCCAACTCATAGAGAAGGTCATGAGGAACTTCAACATCAAAAAGCTTACTGGTGGGTATTGCTCAACGTGGCAAAGGCTTTCGACTATATCTGGAACGAAATTCTCCTTTTCAAACTCCTTTCTTTGAACCTACCCTTCCATCTAGTTAAGGTTGTACAATATTAACTACCCCACCTCACCTCCTACACTACCTTTAAGAACGTCACTGCCCAAGTCAGAAACATCAGGGTTGGAGTGTTGCAGGGTTCCCTCGCGGGCCCTGTTCTCTTCAGTCTGTATGTGAACGTCATACTCAATTCCTTAAACACCAAGTTATCACTTTATGCATATGACACGGCTCTAGTAGTATAGTCATAGCGAGGGCAGCTGGTGAAAAGGACACTCCAAACTCACCTGGTGCATTTAGAGGGGTGGCTAAACCATCCGGAGGACACGTATAAACGCGTAGAAGTGGAAGAGAAAGTATGCCTAATACAGGCTATTCCCTCTATAAATTTTCTAAGACCATATCAGGTGGTCGAACAGCGTTAAGTACCTGGGACTTACGCTGGACACCAAACTGACCTGGGGACTGCACTGCACTAAAAGACCCAACAAGGTGAGGCAAAGGCTGGGAATCCTAGGCCCAATATTTAACAGGCGAAGCACCCTGTCTACAAGGAACAGTCTGACACTGTACAATCAGTTGCTCGATTATGCGCGTCCCGGTTGGGGCCACCTGGTAGACACCTATATGAATAGGATGAAGGAATCTAAGAACCAATGTATGATGATCATTTTGGACGCTTAGTGACTCGTTCACATCGAGACTCTGCATCGGGAAATGGTATTGCCCCCCAACAAGGACCACTTCCAGAAGCTTGTGCAGTCCTTCTTCGAAATACTTCCTGTATTCAGCATTAATCTTATTCAGGCGCTTAGGAAATACGTAATTGACCCTGATGGGTGTCACCAACGTTCCAAGGCCCTGCTTGGATAAGTGAGATGTGTAAAACAGTGGTCAGTGAGGGCACTCATCCCCCATAGAGTAGTGTCACCGCAAGCTTTTCCAGAAACCCTTATTCAGCTTACCATTTTATGTCCACGCCCCCAATTTTTTTATACTCTACAAATATCATCTCATAGCCTGTCTTACAATTTGAAAGTTCCGTATGCTAATATTATTCTAAATATTTTATGGGGAGTAGTACAAATATGGTGACTAAACGTAAACACTTCTTTTTAATTGCCTAATACTTTTTTTACAGTTTTGAATAAAACAAAATATGCTCAATTAAAAAAAAATTGGCTTCCCAATAATATAAATTTGTGTTTTTGTTTGTTTTAGAACCTTCGCTATATGCGACATCCCGCGATTAGTTACAATCAATAACACGGTGTGACCAATTGGTCGGTACGTGCTATAATTCACTATAGTGCTCCTGAAGGGAGAATTAAAGTATGTAAACATGCGTCTGGTTGAGATATTCACAAAGGAAATAAAAAATTAAAATCAAAATAACTACAGTATATTTTTTTTACTCTAAGGCAGCTGTTTCAAAATTCAACGGGTTACGGTCACTACACTCAAGACACGCCAAGTGTTTGGTCATACTACTAGGTACATTTTATAAAGAGAAAGGAATGTTTACAAATGTTTCATGCTCTATGGTTGGCAGCAGTACTTCTATTGTTTTCTTTTGTTAGATCATTGTTATTGGTATTTTCGTGTTGGATATAACAGTATTGTAATGGTTGTAAATCTAAATTTGTACATTATGAGAAAATATATTAGTTGTAATGGTCAACATCATTACAACAACAACATTTTTGTCCTCCGGGTTCAGATAACGAGTCAGTTTTTGTTTCTCCACAGCTCAAATAACAAGTCATATTTGATTAAATGTCGCAGTTGTTATTAAGTGCAGTTTTTAATCAGTGCATGGAAAACAAGGCACTTAGATCTTCAGATATGTGTCTCGTCAAGAAACAAACTTCTTCAATTAAGTGAGTCCAGTCCAATTTAATCCCGTCCTGTATCTATTGTAACTACCTTCCTCTTTTTCTTTCATTATAGCACGTCTCTATTATTGTAGTTTTGCCTGTGTTTAAACGCTTTGTTATTTCAACATGGCCACAGACACAGATATAAAGGGCCTTGTAGCAAAAAGGGGACAAATCAAGGCTAGAATCACAAGATTTAAAGCGTATTTTCAAACATTTGATATTCAACAAAGTTCATTAATTCAATTAAAATTGCGACTATCAAAATTAGATCAGTGTTGGTCAGAATTCGATTAATTGTAATCACAAATAGAATTGGTCGATGACAGTGACCTACATTTAAATGAACGTGAACATTTTGAGAACACTTATTTTGATTTAATGGCATCAGTTGAAGAATTTATTCAAACACACTCCCATGATACCAGTTCAACTACCACAACAAATTTACAAACAAATATGTCGGTTAAACTTCCAACTATAAATCTGCCTTCTTTTAGTGGAAGTTACGAAGATTGGTTACCATTTTTTGAAGTGTTTAATTCACTTATACACAACAATGAATCACTAACTGACATACAGAAATTTCACTATCTTCGCTCGTCTTTGAAGGGCGACGCAGCCTATGTCATTCATTCTCTTGAACTTACATCAGCCAACTACACAGTAGCATGGAATTTAGTACAAGAACGGTTCCAAAACAAGAAAATAATTGTTGAGAAACACGTCAAGGCTCTCTTTGACCTACCAAAGGTGGAGAGAGAATCGCCCACTTCTTTGAGACAATTATTATATTGTACTCTAAGGCACATCAGAGCTCTCAAGGCATTAAATCAACCCACTAATAGCTGGGACACATTGGTGGTTCACTTACTTGGTTCCAAACTAGACACGACTACCTATCGTGAATGCCAATGCGTGGCATCATCAGATCAGCTACCAACATTGTCTGACCTTACACTCTTTTTTTACAGCGTAGGTGTCAGGTACTTGAAGCTATTTTAACTAATTGTCTTCAAACCAGCAAACCACAAACAACAATGAATACATATAAGCCGTTCGTGAAGGCGAGTTCTGGCTCCAAACCATTTGGAAACACATGTTTAGTGTCACAGTATGCTGCATGTAATTTATGCAATGCTCAACATCCATTGTTTCATTGTAAACAGTTTTTGAAAATGTCTATTGAAGATAGGTTCAAGCAGGTCAAAAAACTTAATTTATGTCTGAACTGCCTCAAGCCAGATCATAGAGTAGGTCAATGCAAGTCAGGTTCTTGCAAAATGTGTGACAAATCACACAATACTTTATTACACTTTTCTGAAAATGCAACAATGGATAGAAAATCAATATCTCTCAACAATGAAACTAATCAATGCATTGACCCCAACTTGCAGTCACAATCATCAGTGACTATAACTCATTCTTCAGGCACTGTCAAAAAACCAAGTCAAGTGCTTCTCTCCACCGCGTTGATTGACATTGTAGGTGCTAAGGGGACTTAAATTACTTGCAGAGCACTGTTGGACTCTGGATCTCAGTCAAACTTCATAACTGAGGCATTATGTCTACGATTGGGTCTTAAACGAATCAAGGCTTTTTTCACATGTTACGGGTATAAATGCGTCTACAAATGAATCTACATATAACGTCATACATCCATCAAATCCAGATTCAATGCCTACAAATCGAATCTAGATTTCCTTGTTTTACCAAAAATTACAGAACAACTTCCAACCACACGTGTTGATCTTTCTTCTTGGACAATTCCATCAAAAATTACTTTAGCTGATCCTAAATTCTATGAGCCATGTAAAATCGATGTTTTGCTTGGAGCTGAGATCTTTTGGGATTTTATGTGCGTAGGTCAAGTTAAACCGTCCAACGAATCACCCATCTTACAAAAAACAAATCTAGGTTGGATTGTGGCAGGGAAGGTGTTTCGCGAATGTTCATCACCAGCAACATTTTGTCATTTTGTTTCTACACACAATATTGATTTACAACTTCAGAAGTTTTGGGAGATTGAAGAATGTAATGCTACACACAACTACTCTGGTGATGACTTGAAATGCGAAAGACACTTTTCGGAAAACATATGTCGGACAGCAGAAGGAAGATACATTGTTAAAATGCCATTTAAAGACAATTCAAGGGAATTGGGGGATTCAAAGGAGCTAGCTACAAAAAGATTTGATCAATTAGAGAAAAGGCTGGCTAGCAACCTGAAATACATGAGCAATATTGTGCATTCATGCGTGAATACGAACTTCTTGGGCACATGGAACCATTGCAAGATCAAGACATTTGTTCACAATCAAGTGTGGGATATTAAATTCCACATCACCCAGTTTTTAAAACCTCGAGCACAACAACCAAGCTTCGCGTCGTATTCGACGCATCAGCAAAAACTAGTTTTGGATCATCGTTGAATGATATTTTGATGGTTGGCCCAACTGTGCAAGATGATCTCTTTTCTATTATCATACGCTTCAGAACGCACAAATATGTGCTAACGGCAGACATTGAAAAAATGTACCGCCAAATCAAAATGGATTCGTCGCAATTGAATTTACAGAAGATTATCTGGAGAGAGAATCCTAGAATGCCTCATCAAGTTTATCACTTGCTGACAGTAACATACGGAACAGCTTGTGCACCATATTTAGCAACACGAACTTTGCAACAATTGTCACGAGACGAACAAGAACATTATCCCATGGCGTCAGAGGTGGTAAGGAAAGACTTCTACGTCGATGACCTCATGACAGGAGTGGACACCATTGAAGAACCTGTGACCCTTCAAAATCAGCTGATAGCACTTTTACAACGTGGCGGATTTCATTTAAGGAAATGGTGTGCTAATGAGGAAGAGCTGTTGGCCAAAATTCCTCCAGAAGATAAAGAAAGCAATCCGACTCTTCAAGTTGACCAAAATAGCACCATCAAGACATTGGGTCTGCTGTGGGATCCAAAGCATGACACTTTTCACTACTCAGTTAACAATGTGTCACAGAACGTAGTAAATCGAGTCACAAAACGAACAATTTTGTCGGTGACAGCTCATATTTTTGATCCATTAGGGTTGATCGGACCAGTCATCCTGAATGCCAAGATTATCCTTCAGGAATTATGGCAGTTAAAATTAGGTTGGGATGAATCGGCCCCAATCAGTTTGCACTCAAGTTGGCAACAATGCCTTTTATCTCTCACAAGTCTCGATAAAATGCAAATCAGAAGAAGAATTCTAGCAGGTGACACAACCGTCCAGTTGGAGATTCACGGTTTTTCAGATGCATCGGAGTCTGCTTATGGCGCATGTTTGTATTTAAGAAGCACAGACTCAAGAGGTTGCGGTACAGTCAACCTCATTTGTTCTAAGTCCCGTGTAGCTCACTCATAAAATAATCGTTGCCAAGACTAGAATTATGTGGAGCATTACTATTGGCAGAACTTACCCATCGTACCCTATTAGCCCTTAAAAAAAACATCACCAAATGTTTCTACAGGACAGATTAAACTATTGTGTTAGCATGGTTGGCATCACCATCATCAAATTGGAATACATTCGTGGCAAACAGAGTTGCCAAAATTCAAGAAATCAATGAAATTGAAAATTGGCGACATGTTAAAACGAATGAAAACCCTGCTGACCTTGTGTCTAGAGGTGTGTCCGCTGATCAGTTAGTTCACTCGAGTTTATGGTGGCATGGTCCAGATTGGCTAATCCAGGACTCTAGCTTATGGATGAAACCTATTTTCTCTCTGGAAGTTCCAAATGAAGAGGTGCTAGAGAGGAGGAAGAATAACACCACGCTGGTCAGCATAGTTCCAGACTGTGCGTTAATTGATAAATTCTCATCGCTTAACACACTTGTACACATAGTTTCATACTGCTTAAGATTCATTTACAACACCAGACATACTAACGAATTACGTCGAAGGGGATCACTTACAGTGAATGAAACCAAGCTAGCACTAACAACCATAATTAAAATTGTGCAACATCAAGGGTTCCAGAAAGAACTTTCGGATCTAAGATCACATCATCAAGTTAATCAAAAGAGCAAACTTCATTCCCTGAACCCTTTTCTAGACAACAATGGAATCATCAGGGTGGCGGACGTTTACAAAAATCCAACCTCACACCAGATCAGAAGCATCCAATTGTGCTACCTCAGGGACACAAACTGACATAATTAATAGCCAGTAACGAACACTTGAAACAACTTCATGCTGGCCACAAGCAATGCTCAGTGCGCTAAGACAAGTGTATTGGCCACTGAATGGTAGAAACTTATGCAGGAAGATTGTGCACAATTGTATTAAATGTTTCAAGGCCAAGCCCAAAGGCGTACAACAAATGATGGGAGAACTTCCCAAGAGCAGAATAAAATCTTCTCGTCCATTTCTGCATACAGGAATTGATTATGGTGGTCCAATACCAATACTACAAGGAAGAAGAAGAAGAGGAGCGAAGAAAATAAAGAGTTACATAGCTCTTTTCGTATGCTTCGCTACCAAGGCTATTCACCTTGAACTGGTGAGTGATATAACTACAGAATCATTCTTAGCAGCCTTGCGAAGATTCATGGCACGGCGAGGCAAATGTCTTCATATTTATTCTGATAACGCTACCAATTTTGTCGGAGCAAACAATGAACTTCTGGAACTTCTCAATCTACTTACTTCTGATGACCATCAAACGTAAGTGACATCCACTCTAGCCAAAGACAACATTGAATGGCACTTTATACCTCCAAGAGCACCCCATTTCGGTGGTTTATGGGAATCAGGAATTAGGCTTGTCAAATATCATCTGAACAGAATTTTGGGAAATGCCACGCTTACATATGAGGAACTAAACACGATTTTAACACAAGTAGAAGCGTGTCTAAACTCCCGTCCTTTAACGCCTCTGTCCAGTGATCCTTCTGACCTTTCTGTTCTTATCCCCGCTCATTTTTTGATAGGAGACTCACTAGTGACCACTCCAGATCCAAGCCTGGCATCACTTCAGATGAATCGACTATCACGCTGGCAGCATGCGCAAAAACTTTCTCAGCATTTTTGGGCCAGGTGGTCCAAAGAGTACTTAGCCGAACTCCAGCAGCGGAAGAAATGGAGAACACATGGCCATAAAATTCAATTGGGAACATTGGTTCTCATTTGTGAGGACAATTCTCCTCCGCTCAGTTGGAAACTGGGTCGAGTACTGGAATTACATCCTGGCACAGATGGAATAGTTCGTGTGGTCACTCTCAAGACCGCAGGTGGCTCGCTGAAGAGAGCCATCACAAAACTATGTCCACTTCCAATGGAAGAAAACTAAGCATAGATGTGTACAGACTTGTGTGTTATAGTATTCTGTTTGTATGCAATAGTGATGTACTTTTATTTATTGTGAACCAACTGTTGCTTAACTCATTTCACTTGCTTAGTTTATATCTTAATTATTTTTATGTTTCATTGAAAGTATATTTTCAAGGTGGGCGGAATGTTTGGTCATACTACTAGGTACATTTTATAAAGAGAAAGGAATGTTTACAATTGTTTCATGCTCTATGGTTAGCAGCAGTACTTTTATTGTTTTCTTTTGTTAGATCATTGTTGTTGGTATTTTCGTGTTGGATATAACTGTATTGTAATGGTTGTAAATCTAAATTTGTACATTATGAGAAAATATATTAGTTGTAATGGTCAACATCATTACAACAACACCAAGATAAATTAAATTATGTATATTCTTGTTTTATATTTTGTTATATCAATTATCACAAATGTATGCTAAGTGAAATTATTTGTAGCTTTTTGAATAATTAGATTAATGTATTTTATACTACAAGCTAAATGATAGCTTTTATCCATATATTATTATTATTATTATTATTAGCACCGCGTCTTATTACCCATTCGGGCTATACGCACTTACGCTAATGTGTAAATGGTTGGGTGATTGTGAGATGAAATGAAGGACCTACAGTTTAACGTGGAATCCGAACCACGGTGGAGGCCTGGCATTCCCCACATTCACAAGATGTCTTGTCAGAGGTGGAGGAAGGGTTTGGTAATCAGATAAATCTTTGCCGGGACCGGGGATTGAACCCCGGATGCCAGCACAGAAGTCTGACACCTTACCCCTAGACCACCAGGTCACCATTTATCCATATAATAATTACTGTAGTTTAATTCCCGTTTTGGTACCCTGATCAATGTTATGTCAACAAAAACTCTTCACACTAGACTTACACCAGAGATATGTGAGAAGGAAACTTTTATATTTTTGAAAAAACTAGTAAAACATTTCCCCTTAATTTTTTCAGAAAAATATTCACCTACGTTTTTAAGTAAAAAAATATCAGATATTAAACCATAACAAATACAATCAAGATAACCCAAGTAAAATCCATCCTAATAACGTCAACACCAGTGACAATATGAAAAGTTGTACAACAATGCACAAAGAGCTAGTCCAATACTCTTATCACAGCGCTTGGTGGTTGAATGTGTAACTAACGCCAGGGTCTGCTACTGACCAAATATTTTAATACTTGAATATTATTATCAAAGTATTAACGAAAACCACGCCTTCACTTTGGATAATTTATCTGAATAGTTTAACGCATAATTTTCCTCTCTAATTGCTATTCATTTTGTATTTATTAAGCGCGAATAGCCTCTTCTCCCCCTATCCCTTTCTTTCCCCTTCACCATCCCACCACAACGTATATATGTTTAGGGTAGTGTACTAAATTTGGATAGTGATGAGATTATCTGGGAGATGTCAGCATTATCCAAGTGCAGTGGATATAGTCAGAGATTTAAAGTAATTTAAAGCAGTCTATCACTTTTTTGACCTTATCCGGATAAATTCGACACTATCCAACAATACTTGGATAAAGTTAATAAAATATTTGTAAAATTAAGCACTTTTCCCACCTACTATATTTTGGAACGTTATTTCTATATGGGACTTGAAATTGAATCATGGCAGTGCACTAACATTCGAAATGTCTCATTTTGATGATACCCTAAACAAACCCATCTTAACCTAACCTGATTGAAATTAATCAAACTTAGACCAATCTCACTTAACCTAACCTAACATAGCCTATCCAGTCCAGGAGGGAAAAATAACCCTTAGCCTGAGACGGTCAGTGGATATCTCAGTGGTGTGCTAAGCCAAAGGTCCCAGCTTCAATTCCCACTTTCAGTTGTCATTTTTTAAATTATTCGAATATGATACAGCAACGGCTGATATCTGTAGTTGTAAACTTTCATTCCCTTAGCTTCGTTTTTCTTGTATACTTAATTGTATGGCGTCGCTTTCCTCCATGTTTGAAATGTAGGTAAAAGAGGCTTTTCAGTATATGGCTATACTTGGATCTAATATCAACTCTTAACTGTTAAAGCACTTGAAACGGGATTTTAAACATTTTATCTTATCACTAGCCAAGTAACTTTAATTTCTATTGGTTTGAAAAATA
This sequence comes from Timema cristinae, assembly GCA_039000515.1. NCBI lineage: Eukaryota > Metazoa > Arthropoda > Insecta > Phasmatodea > Timematidae > Timema > Timema cristinae. The sequence continues at coordinate 6,178,763 of JBCFYV010011135.1, forward strand.
TATTTTAATAAACGTCCAAAATGCTATGGACTTATAAACAAAATTTAAACCACATTCTCCTTAAAAATTCAATTACTAAACTTTACTTTTAAATAATCCAGCCAGTATCATAAATGTACGACTGTAAAAACATTGCGGAGACCACAACATTTTTACTGCAAGTTTTTGTTGGCACTCAAAGCCTCTGGGAACTTTTTAACACATGTACGAATATTCCCATCACATGTGGTGGGAAGGGTTTAGGAGGGGGAGGGGTCAAGAACAGACTTAACAACCTTGCTCCCCCCTTTCCCCCTTATACTACTTTATAAAACCACATTTCTGAGGGTAATAGGATTATTTTAATAAAGGAAGAATCTTTTGGTTTTTGAAAAATAAAGCTTTCCCCCTCCCAGTTCATATATATACCTTTATTGGCTTGGTGGAGGATCCATTAATTTGGGGGGGTGTGGGATGAGAATATAGTTAGTGTTATTGCAATGTTTTTACCACAAAACTTTTTCTTGTAGAAACAAATCCAATATTGATCCAGTAGAATCATAGATTTTAATAGTCTTAAATGATATCAACAGTTGATGAATATCTGTCTTGAGCATAGTGGCAATGGACGAAAAACATTTAAATGAGGAGAAAATGTTATTAAATTCCAGGACAGCCTTGACAGATATTCAACCATTGTTGATATAATCACGTAAAGAAAATAAACACATCTCTACTGAAGAACTTGAAATTTTTGGCCAAAATATGTTAAAACCTACACAAATATTCATATAAAATCAATAAGATTCGGAAGTAGATGGGAGAATATTGAAGACATAGGGGGATATTATTTCTGCTGCCCCTATTTTTATTATTTACTGGCAGCAATAATTCTGCTCTATAAGAGTTTTGTTTAAAATGTCTTTTGGTTTGAAAGTGACATTTATTCTATTTTATTATTCACGTTACTTAGCGAGAATTCAGTTTATACTGTATAAAACTTAAATAACATACTAGTTTAACTATTTAAATAATTATATATACATCCAAACGTTAGTATTTATATATTTTACATGCTTAAAATCACCATCTCCAACACAGATTACTACTTACGCTAAATTTGGCTCAACAATTTTAACGCTCATCCAGAATTAGTGGCCAAGATAGGAACTAGCCAATGCCCCACGTACCTATTTCAAACCTTGCGGGGAATGAGCGTGTTTATTAAATAAAAAGAGGTTGGGTTTCCTTTATGGAATGTAAGGGTCTGGTATTGTTGTGGAGAAAGAGAGTTTTTTTCTAAATGGGACTTACTTTGGCATCGTTTAATAAAACAGAAAATAAAGTCTACGGCGTTATATTATAAGTGAAGACATAAAATTAAACCACAAATATTTTAAAAGTGAGACTAAAGCCAGGTAACCATTTTGATGTATGAATCTCGACTGAATAACTACTATAATGACGAAGGTATTAATTCTATTTTTGTTTAGTGAATACTTTTTCAAAGTGCATACAAATATTCTGAATTGAAACTATAAAAACTCAAATCCTATAATAATATCAATCATATTCGTAGTAAGGTTCCCCCAACTCCCAGTTATAGACTCAGTTATCAAACAATTTTTCGTGAAATATTTAAATATACATTCAGTATATCCGTTAGTTATAATCAAAATAGTTTTGTTGGAAGAGACAGGAAAGCTTTGAGCGTCACATACATAAGTGTAGATAATCCAAGTTTGTGATCGTGAAAAAAATTATCTTCAGATTATGAGGAATTTTTAAGTTTTATCTGAAAACAAACCAACCCCAATATAATACATTTTACAATTAGGTATGTTTCCATGACTGTCTGTCTGTCTGTCTGAACGTGGCCACGGATCCAAAGCAATTAATGAATTTTGTTCAAACTTGATATTCAGATTTTATAGGGCTATATCATTAATGGATAATTGAAAAAAGAATATTTTTTGTAAATGGCTCAAACGATGACTGATTTTTCAAAAGCTTGAAATATTTTACACATGGCTTTTACGATTTGGTTCCAAATTGTTATCTCTGGAGTGCTTGACATTATAAATAAAAATGTATACTTATTTTCGGGATAGAAAATCATTTATGGGTAGTTTAGTGATGGCTGATTTTTCAAAAACTTGAAATATTTAACAAGTAGATTTAAAGATTTGGTTACAAATCGGTATCTTGGTAGAGTATGGAAATATAGAATATTATTGTGTTTGGGGTCAGATTTCATTTTTAAGTAGTTCACTGATAACTGATTTTAAAACTTGAATTATTTTTTAAATGGCTTTAATGATTTGGTTCCAAGTAGGTATCTTAGGAGTGTTTGAAACGACAAATAATACTGTTTTGTTGTTTTAAGGGTAAAAAATCATTTACGGGTAGCTTACTTATGACGTGTCCTGGTGGGTTGGTACATCGTCTTACCTCCTATTGGTAGTGATACGGGCAACATCATATTGGCCTAAAGACAGACTCTATAGTAGGAATACTGGTTTTAAGGAATAGTGTTCAGGGTAACACTGAGCAACAGTTGTACTTGTGGTACAGTGGTTAAAATGTGCCAACACCAATCCGTATAGCATTATTACCGTGAGCAGCTAGTACTGTCATATGTGTGGGTACGTTCAAAGCTAGTAGACTGGTCTACTCTAAACTGGTTACTAAAATAATCTGTACAATATTAGCATATAATGGGCAGCTGAGGTTAAAATTGAAGGGCCCATCCGTTGAAAAGCTTGCAATAACATGGACTATTGGAACGTGGAATGTGAGAGGAGTGTTTGGTAAAGAGAATTAATTTTTAGAGGAAAGGATTAGAAAAATATTTTATATTCTGTGTATGTGTGAAATCAAGCGGGAAGGGAAAGAGGTTTAGAGGACGAGGTATGGAAGCCTGGCAATGTGGTCAGGTGTGTATGAATAAGGGGAGGTCAAGAATAGGTTTAATACTAAGCCCAACAGATAAGTTATTGCGAGAAGGTATTAGTTGGTGTCTTACACATTTCTATTGGAAGGTACATTTTAAAATAGGCATTCTATAATTATGTTGGTTTTACTGGTTATGCTCCAGTGGAGGGTGAGGACAAGAATGTAAAATTTAGTTTTGTAACGAGCTCAATAAAGTCTTGAATTAATGCAAGCATTATCTTGTAAGTATACATGAATGGATGGGAAGGTACCCAAAGAGAGAATGCGGAGAGAAAGTTAGGAAGGTATGGTTGTAACAAGTAACAAGCTCGATCAAGTGTGAGAATACTCAGCCTCTGTCCTGTTGAATTCTAACTCCTAATCACGTGCCATGACCTCCTCTTTCAAACACAAATTCTACGGACTAAATACAGAGATGATTCAACTGTTTTGCTCATGAAGGAAGCCACACCAAGAAAAAACAACAGACGGCAACTACGCGCGTTTAGTCTTCGTTTCGTTGCCGTGTCGGCCCCAGATGGGGAATGGAAATGTAGCTATCACCTCCGGACCAAATCTCAAGAAAGAAAATTCTACCAATCTATTCCCGGACTCACATTACGCTATCACCTACAAGTAATCATTACTACTATACCAACCTACCTTATCCCCCCCCAATAAAAAAATCCTTCCAAACCCCTAAGACACAGTGACATCATTCATAATCACAGCCATTACACTCACAGGGTATTAATTTATATTATTGTAATTTATTACAGTATCACTCAACGGTTTCACCCATTCATTGTTTCACCCTAATACCATGAGAATAAGGGCTAGCGACTGCTGTCTGTAACTAACAAAGCATAATCAGACCTTTCTCTGATGGCTTAGTTTGGTGCTTCTGTCAAGATGGATATTCAGAATCGGGCAACAGCCGAAAGGCGTAACATCACTTATTGTATCACTGGCTTGTGAAGGTGAGAGCACTGAATTAAGTTTAGATTTAATTATATTATTCAAAATTCTATTTCAGCTTAAAATCGAGGAAATATCTTCAAAATTATTGTTTCGGATTTATAAAATTTAATTGTTAACTTTTAGATGGGTTTCTTTCGGGTTTCAACGTGTTTAATTTGTAACCACAATTTATTTATATTTAATTGTTTGGGGAGCCAAATCTTTGTTCATAAGTGAACCTTGTTTCTATTCTCGCCACCAGGCGGCTAACTTTGAGTTGCGCTCTTACCGCCTTTCTATTTAATCATTTGCATGATTAGTAAATGGATATATTTCAGGAATGTTGGCTTTGACATAATTTTATATATTTTATTATTATATGAAGAGAACTCACTTGAATGAAACTATGGTTACCTTGGCTGCCTTAGCTGGTGAAATAGGAAGATGACCATTGCATATTTGTGGGATTTTGTACGAGTCTATCTCTATGGGATACATCGCTAGACGGGGTACTAAATTTGAATCAGACTCTATTTAATGTCTAATGCGTGCTAACTTATTAGTGTTAGTAAGACATTTTCTTGGTGTTGTACTTTGTTTCGTCGTTAGACAGAGCATTACCACAGAAGGTGGGAAAACTTTATTATGAATTTATTATATAAGCTGGGGATCCTTGTCATTACTGTGCCCGGGGTAATTACATCATTATTGGCGGGCTCGATTTATATTATTGTCTTTTCCTTTAGAGTGGTCTGGGAAATATATATTTATTTTAGTATTGTAGTGGCTTTGTGAAATATTAATATCCTTATCTTTGGGTTGTATAGGGAACTTCGTATATTTACGGCGTCTTCTCATTTATTTTGGCCTTATGCAGTCTATAATAATAGGAACGCCTTATTGATTATTGTTTCTCACATTGAACTATAGTCTATTTTCATATTTATGTAATAATATGTTAATATTAAAGTCTCTCAATATAGACCCGAGTCTATTTTCATATTAATCGAACATTATGTTTAAATTAAAGTATCTTACTTGAAACATTCTAGTCATTTTGGTATCCTACGAAATATTATGCTCAACTACAAAGTCTTCAACTTAACTGGCTCCAAGCGATATTACTGCATTTGTAATTTTTATTGTGTATCATTCATTTCTCTTATTACAAACAAAATCCATACTGTTATTCTCTGCTAATTCCTTAACTGTTATTTCTCACACCTTGATTCAAGTAAAGGTAGTTACATGGCGATTACAGGGTAGACGATAATGTAAATGAGCAATTGAGTATGTGTTTAGAAAAAGGTTTATTTGTGTCAAACACATGGTTAAGGAACAAATATATTCAGTTATTATTATTATTATTATTATTAGCACCGCGTCTTACTACCCGTTCGGGTTATACGCACTTAAGCTAATGTGTAATGGTAGGATGATTATGAGATGAAATGAAGGACCTACAGTTTAACGTGGAATCCGAACCACGGTGACGACCTGACATTCCCCACATTCACAAGATGTCTTATCAGAGGTGAAGGAAGAGTTTGGAAATCAGATAAATCTGTGCCGGGACCGAGATTGAACCCCGGCCGCCAGCATAGAAGTCTGACACCTTACCCCTAGACCACCTGGTCACCTAATATATTCAGTTGTATGCATGCCATAGGGACGATTCGAGAACGACGATTGATTTTGTGGTATATTATGAGAGACTTAGAAGTTTAATATGTAATATAAAGGATGTATGTGGAGCTGAAAGCAGAAAGGATAACTTAACAGGGATCTAAGTAACTGAATTAAGTAGGAATTTTTTTAATAAGCAGTGTAAACATATTAAACAAGTAGAATTGAAAGTGGAAGAATTGCACGATACAAGTGTGAGAGTGCAATTTAAAAGGTGGTTGGGCAAAAATTAATTTACGAGAGCATGAATGGAATGTCAAAATAATGTTAATGATATAGAAAATGCTTGAAACAGAATAAAATATGTTGTAATTGAGTGCATGAAAGATGTGTGTGGATAAGTAGTGGTGGGACACTTAAAAAGAGATGCATGGTGGTATGAACAGGTGAAAGAAGATGTGAGAGAAAAGAAAGAAGCATAGAAATTAACGATTGTTCTGAAGAGTGAAACAAAACGTTAGACATTGTGGGGCATATGCAAAGAGAAAAATATGAAACAAAGAAAGTAGAAAAGAAGAGTAAATATAAATTTAGATTAAAAGAAGAAAAATAATACATAATCGTTTTCAAGAATATAAGAAGCTTAGCTGAAAGAAGGTAAAGAGAACTAATCAAGGATCCTCAAGGGAAGACCTCTGGCATTCAGAATGAACGTTGTGAAATGATCTTCGATGAAAACAGTGCAACAGAGTGACGGAGGAATTATTTAAAGAAATTCTATGTAGAAAAGGTAGAGAAAGTAACATAAAATAGGTTAAATGTTACTATGATTTAAAGAATAAACAAGTCTCTTAAGTGATAAAACCATAAAATGTATTAAAGAATAGCTAGACTGTGGGCGTAGATTGAATCACAAGTTAAATGTTAAGTGCTTAAGTGTAGGAGCATGGTAATACTTGCCAGATTGTGTGAGTGAATAATTGTGTGTGACTTGATTGATAATGTTTAAAATGACTGCAAGAATGATGTTATTGTTATTTTGTACAAAATCAAATACAATATGAGTGAATGTAATAATTATGGGGAAATTAGTTTGTTCAGTATTCCAGGAAAAGTTTTGGAGAGAGCTGTAATTCAAAGGGTCAGTAAAACACGGGGGTTAAGATTTGGTGTGTGAAATGTGGTTTCACGCCAGGTAGAGTTTACATAACCAAATATTTACATTGCAGTAAGTTATTAAAAATAATGGCAGAAAGGAAGAAAGTTTATTGTACATTCATTGATCTGTATAAAGTGTATGGTAGGGTTAATATGAATATGCTATGGAATGTTCTTAGAGAGTATGGCGTGGATGCATGGTTAGTAAATAGAATTATGGCCGTGTATGATGGAGGTAAAGCCTGAATTAGGATGAATGGAGATTTGAACGAATGGTTTGACATTGAACAGGGTTTTTGACAAGGTTGGGTTATGTCTACATGTTTGTTTAATGTATTCATGTAAAAATGAAGGATGCTTGTGCATACGTGGTTGGTGTACAAATGGACAATGTGAATGTGAGAGTGCTCTTATATGCAGATGATGCCGTAATAATGGCTGAGAATGAAAGTTACTTGCAGAAAGCATTAAATCATATGAATATAGTAAGAGGCAGAATAAATGTTTGTATAAATGTCTCCAAAACTAAGGTGATAATTTTTAAGAAGAATGGTTCAAGAAATTTCAGCTTATTATAAATGGAAAACTGTTAGTACAAGTGAGTGGTTTTGTTTATCTGGGAATAATGTTCAGTAAAAATTATAAGATAGACTGTGAAATTGACAGACGTTTGAATGCATCTAGGAGAGTAGTTGGATGAATGGGACTATTGCAAATAACTAAGAAGTATATAAAGAGGCAAAAAAGGTACCATTTATAATTGTAACACCCCAACATTATTGTATAAATGTGAAACGTGAAATGTGGTAGATGAAAATGTGAAAAAGATAAACAATGAGAGCTTTATGAATAAAAGAGCATGCGTGAACCGGCGTATGGATGGTATTGAAGCTAAGGGCGTATGCAAAGATAAGGAAGTGTGAGGATGGATTTAGTACCGAGGTGTTTTTCGAGCTATTTACGCACAATTTATTGCCTACTTTATTAGGTAACGTCGTGATTAGTTATGAATATATGTACCATTGATTAATTTTTCAAAAACTTGAAATATTTAAAAAATGGTTTAAATGATTTTCTTACAAATAGATATCTTGTCAGTGTTTGACAGGACAAATAACACTGTACACTTGGTTTTGGGCAAAAATTTGATAGAGAGCCGTTTACTTAGAAGCGATTTTGGAGAGTTAGAATTAATTTGAAAATGCCATAACGATTTTGCTTAGATGTATATTTGGGGACTGTTTGACATTAACATTACAAATAAAACTGTATCTTGTTTCTGTGTGAAAATTTGATTATAGGTAGTTTACAAATATTTGTTTTTCTTTGGTTGAATATTTTCAAAATGAGCCTTAGGATTTCGTTCAAAATTGATATTGGGAGACTATTGGGTATGTATATATAATAATGTATCTTTTTTTTATCTAAAATAAATTAATTTAAGGGTTGTTTACTCACAAAAAATTATATAAAATTTGAATGTTTTGAAAATTGACCTTGAAAAATAAATTCAAAATGGAAATATGTGAATTATTTTTCATAATAAATAGAAATAAGATTTAATTCATTTAATTAATAAATAATTTAGGCTATAGTAGAAATAATTTATTTTTGAAATGTTTAATTTGTTAAATATATTAGAACAGTTTGGTTTAAAATGTTATATAAATAGTGATTATCGTAAAAAACAAGATAATGTTTTTTTAACTAAAACTTATTTTCGAAAATTTTCTCCGAAGCTATAACACACAATATAAGAATTTTAGTTCGAATAAGTCCTACCATTTATCTTTTATCACATTCACTTAATTATTTTTATTCTCTGACTCAGAATTTAACCTATTTTTGTTTCATTGTTTAGAATTTATATATTTTGATTAATTTTCTATTCTTAATTATAGTTTAAATAAATTTGCTTGAAACTAGTTTTTCTCTTGATAATTATTTTTTTAGTGGCCATTTTGGCAATAATATTAGAGCCCAATAAATAACTCAGCTGCAAGAGTAGGCCTACCTGTATTTATGAATACAAATATATTTCTACTTAGGCAGATTATAACTATTGGGCACTCATATTCGAGTAATATAATGTAACTTATGTAAGATCTCTCATATCTTTGTTTATTTATTGTTTTTCAAAAATAGAAACACAGTTGTGATAACACAGGGGATACGTTATAAAAAGAGGAGAACATTTGAGGGAATTCGTAATAACAGATTCTTTAGTTAAATTTAAATTAAGTTATATTTTTATTACGACTATTAAATATAAAAACTAACTCCATGGTGGCAGCCCCCAAGCGAGTTTTACCTACCAAGTGGCCGCCACCATTAGCGATGATAGTGCCAACATTTGCGGATAGAGAAAGTCATGTGGTCAGAAAAGTAAGTCCTCCTTTGTTTAATCTCAGTTTTCAAGATCGAGCTGCTACTTATATATTTCTCCTCGTGAGATTGACCACTGCTTCACAGACAAAATTCTGTATGTCAGGGTTTCAAACCGGAACCTCTGGATCTGCAGCCAGGAACTCTAACCACTGCACCACTGAGGTGGTCTAATATATATATATATAACTTTTTTTAGGGTCTAATATTTATATTGCGTCTGTTTAAACTCTCTTATCTTATTTCATTTTATTTTCAACGACTGCTTGCTAGCACTATACCATCATATAAAAGGACTCTTCAATAAGCTTCATCTCATATAACTGTGTAATTGATTTCTACAAATTAATAACAAAATTTTCCTTGATAAAGTTTAAAAAAAATTTTTTCAAGCTACGTTTTTATGAGGCTCAATGTGTGAGATATTAAATACATAATATCCTAAATATATTAAAAACTAGCAATCCCGCACGGCATTGCCCGTGACTTACTGTGATATAAGAATTATATAAACCTCCCCCCATCGTCCCCCATGGGGCCCAATTTCAAATGGAAACGTTATTCTAAGCCAGATTAAAAATATATCTTCTTCAAAAATTTGTTAAAAATAGCCTAATTAAAAATCTAATTCAAAATTCAAAAATTCGGCTTGGAAGTGCATTTGGACATCCTTTCGTCCACCTATCTTAAAAATTGCAGATCTCTTTGTGCCGTAGATTTCGCTGGGTACCGCAAACACAAAAACAAACACACACACACAGACAAACATTTAATTTTATCATTAGTAGATATGCAATATGCATAGTTTCAGGCACACATATAAATAACACACAAAGTAACTTGTTTAAACACCTACTAGTTTATATTAAGCGTATTCCACTAGGACACTCCTAGGCATTTCTTGAGCACTACTGGCAGTGGCGGTTGTGGGAACATGTAGGTGTGGTTACTTCCTATTGACGAGATGGTGTAATGAGAATGATTATGATTATGTAGTGCTAGTATAAGTCTTAATCCTAACCAGACCATGGTGACCATAGGAACATTTCCCACTCGGTAAATATATCCATAGTACTGCCGTGAATCGAGCTCGGAACCTCTAGATTAGTAGTCAATAATGCTGACGTATGTGTAGACGAATAGGGCAGCAGCATACTAATGTTATACTTCGTTTCCTAATCAAAATATTGAAATATTCTTCTATATTATTATAATTCCAAATAAATTTGATATATTTTCTGAAATTAATCTGCACGTACTTAGGAATAACCTACCGGGAAATATCATGGTAAACATTCCGATACATTTGACTAGGGTATTCCAAAACTCGTAGAAATTCCAGGCACATTGATGTTACAACGAAGAAATCTTATCCACGAGTCAAGATTGGGAAAAACAATTTGTGTTCATGTGTGAGCTCAATTTACAGAAGATATCGTTGTGATTTGAGCTTAATATAAATCTAGAGTATAACGTATATTCATACAGCTACAAAATACACATTTAAAAATTATTTTAGATAAATAGTCTTAAAATCAATAATGTTTATATATAATTGTTTATTATTCATTGTCCTTGAAAAATAGTATTGGTGATTCTTACCACACATTCTTGAACTAAAAAAAAATATAAAGTTAGTTCCTCCATACGTCTTATTAATCATTCCATCTTACAACATTTTCATTACTAGTTCGGGACTAAGTTTTAAAGCCAACTTAACCTATAAAGTACTCTATTGTTACTCTATAAGGTACATCTTGAGACATAACTTAAAGTTTTATAGTAAGGGATGGAATAGTTTTACAAAATAAGGGCTGTGTTTTGTTTTCTTGTCAATATAAAACCCAAACTTGGTACAAACATACTTTTAGCTCAGCTACCTTTGGAAGCTTTTAGTTTTTATATTCTTTTCGCCAGACACAAATGTCAATCAAAATAATATTTTATCTGTGTCTTCAAATAAAACCTATCTTTTGTTTATATCATGTCATTTTCCTGCTTTAACACGGTTTTAATTCTTATAAACTATAAAAAGTAGGGCTGTTTCTTGCGGGGCTTATAAAAACATCTTAACAGTTCAATAATATGCCAACTGTTTTAAAAGATATAAAATGAATGCCTAAGAAACCAACAAGACTTGAACGATCATTATTTTTTTATCTCCATTTGTCGAAATGACCCTATAATGAAGACTGTAGCAAAGGCCACTTTGATGTAATGGATCCCCTAAAGTAGACTGAAGTCGTAAAAGGAACGAAGGTTTTTTTTTTAAGTCATCCGCTAACACGGGCTGTTTTTTGTTTGTTTGTGTGTGTGTGTGTGTGTGTGTGTGGTTATTGCTTGTCCACGTGTGCGTGAAGATGCTAGCGCTCAAGCCCTTGCAGTGGCGAGAGCAATAAACTACTAGAGGGCCCTAACACCAGTGTAAGTGTGGGGCCGGTACAAGACGCCATCTTGTGTCCGCAATACGCGCGATGAAACTTTGATGAACTTGCGACGTCTTCCCTTTTGTCTTCTGGGCTCCTCTAAGTTGTGAAGGGACAGTAAAAATACTGCCAACTACACTTTTGTTTAGTTTCGTTGTGTTTCCTTTTTATCCTCCCGTTTCTTTGTGTGTGTAGGATGACAATTTCCCTAGAGTTTTCCTTTCCCCATACTTCATTCTTCCCCCTCCCATCACCAGTCACCCTTTATTTTACCTCCCCTCTATCCCCCATTTCTCGGTTGTATCGATGTCTTATAGGTTGGCAATCTCATTAATAACTCATGGTTTCTTCTTGGAGCCATTGTCAGCTCGAGGTAGATCTGACCAACAGTGACCTAACTGCGATGTCTCAAGTTAACCAGAAACTAACTTTACTTAAGTTGGACATTTTTATGTGATATTAGATATAATTGAAATATGACACCTGGATACAGGAATCAAACCCTGGAATCATTGACTTGGCACGACAATATTCTTCTTCGGAGATAGTCAGGGGTAGCAAAAAGGTTTTGTGCGTCATAGGAAAGACTTAATATTGGTGCTCAAGTCACCTTCTGTACGAACCATAATCTTACCTACCTATTCCCACCCATTCATGATTCATATCTAATATTTATCTGCTTGGTGTATATTATTATGGTGTAGTGCTCAGTGAACTTGTCTACGAGCCCAGGGGTTCCGGGCTCAATTCCCAGCTGGTTTCTTGGGTAGTTTTTCCAAAAGGATAACTATTCCAACGGTCATCATGGTTTGATTGGCTAGGCTTATGTTAGATTAAGAATTTGCACTGGTTTCACACCCTCATACTCACTATCACCTTCATTCTCACTATCACCCTCATACTCACCATCACCTTCATACTCACCATCACCCTCATACTCACCATCACCCTCATACTCACCATCACCCTCATACTCACCATCACCCTCATACTCACCATCACCCTCATACTCACCATCACCCTCATACTCACTATCACCTTCATTCTCACTATCACCCTCATACTCACTATAACCCTCATACTTACCATCACCCTCATACTCACCATCACCCTCATACTCACCATCACCCTCATACTCACCATCACCCTCATACTCACCATCACCTCATACTCACCATCACCCTCATACTCACTATCACCCACATACTCACTATCACTTTCATACTCACCATCACCCTCATACTCACCATCACCATCATTATCACTATCACCATCATACTCACCATCACCCTCATACTCACCATCACCCTCATACTCACCATCACCCTCATACTCACCATCACCATCATTATCACTATCACCATCATACTCACCATCACTATCACCATCATTATCACCATCATACACACCATCACCCTCATACTCACCATCACCATCACCATCATTATCACTATCACCATCATACTCACCATCACCCTCATACTCACCATCACCATCATTATCACTATCACCATCATACTCACCATCACCATCATTATCACTATCACCATCATACTAACCATCATCCTCATAATCACCATCACTGTTTGTGCATTGTTTATTGTTAGATCAGTACCATTAGTCTCTACTTCATGTTTCTGTCCTCTATGCTATCTCTTTGGAGAGTGCTCCTTTATGTAGGTTCTCTATGCCTCGAAATTAGTTAGTTATTGTTTTGTTTTGGGAACTGATTGCCTTTTGTTGTGGTTTAGATGGTTTTTTGGTCTTTTCTTATATTTTTTGACTCCTTCCACCTTCATTAACCTTTCCTCACTCTTGGAGGCAACAAGAACATACCTGGAACCCTCTAGGTCTATTGTTTTCCCGCCAAGTGTCGCTGGCGCGGTTTTTCGCTCTGCCAATTTTAGTGAGTCGCGTGCTGAGACTTGATCGACCCATAAGTGATGTTTATAGGTTCCGTGAATTTTCACCTGGAAGCGGTCCAATCTCAGTTATTCGTGTGCGTGTGTTAATCAAATTGACTGCTCCAAGACAATACCAATCAGACAACATAAAGTGAAGGCGAGCTGCCTCTACCCATTCCCATTCCACCATACAGTCCATTTCTTCGATTTCGTAACACTGGTCTTCCAGAGGTTTTTTAGTTTTAGTTCTGGTGATTTACGCTACATAATTTTGACCTCTGGGCCCAATACGTGTTTCAGTGTTCCTGGCTGTTTCTGTGTGTTAGGGTGGATAGAACAACTTATCTGTTTTGTTTGGTTATATATTGTATCCTTTGTTCACGTCATATTTCGGCCATGTTGGGTCAGTTGGATTAGTGATGTCATCACCTCGATATATCTTTTGAGTTACCATTCAGTCGCTGCCATATCGACTGTGCATCGTATCTAATAGTGATCGAGTGTCGTCATTTCTATATTGTTCGAGAGTCGGATGTAATCGATGGCCGTGTTTTGACTTTGTTTATGTTGGTAGCTAGTCTTGTTTGCTTACGTTTGTATGTTTAGTTCCCGTTTGTTACATTCAATTTGTGTTCATTTTCTATCATCATGTATTATGCACAGCTCGAAGCTAGGTTTAAGATGATAACTGGCCGGGTTAACAGACTTTACAAGCTGTCAGAACAAGTTGAAAATGACATTACCAAAGTAGAGCTATCATTTAAGGAGAGATTTTGAAGAAACTCACTTTGAGTTAGGACTCACGGCAAGCAAATCAAAGAGGGAATTTGATTTTGAAGCACATGACAAGCTGATTGAAGACTTTTACATTACCTACTACCAAGTTAAGGAGATTTATGTACGGATTACTAAGCCTTCATCCACGTCGGGTAACGATAATGGATCTCCAGTAAAGGCATTGTCAGCAAAATTGCTAAGTTGCAACTGCCCACATTTAGTGGTATAAACACTGACTGGACAACATTTCATGACTTGTACGTCTCTCTCATTCATACTAACAAAACCTTAACACCAGTGGAAAGGTTTCAATATCTTTTGACAACATTATCTGGTGAGCCGCTAAGTTTATTAAAATCGTTACCAGTGTCAGAGGAGAACTACCCGTTGGCCTGGACGACTCTTACAGAACGTTACCAAGATGTGAGGTCAATAGCTACTACACAATTGAGAAGATAATGCGTTTCCCGGGTCTAACCTCAAGGTCACCACAGAACTTAAGGGCGTTAGTGGACACATTCAAGGAGAACTTGGGTGCACTAAATGTGTTAAAGTTTCCAGTTTGTGAGTGGAGTTTTATCTTATTAAACTTGACACTGAACAAGTTAGATAGAGAGACACGGCTGATGTTTGAACTTGCGCACACGGCTACCAAATTACCAAGTTTTGATCAACTTTTGGAATTTTTTGAAAATCAATGCAAAGCACTGTCATCTGCAAATCAAGGTCTAAAGCACTGTCAACTAGCGCGAGTACTAGACATATAACAACCAACAGGAGGATGGAAGGATCACTGAAGTCACCTGTTGGAGTGAAAAGATCATTTTATATTCACGCAAATCAAGGTCACTTTACTGTGCGTCAACCTAGCCACAGTATTTATAAGTGTCCAGGGTTCACGAGCAAGACACCGATACAACGCCGGGATTGGGTAAATAAAATAATTTGTGTTTTAATTGTTTAAAGTAGTTGCACCAAGTAAGGGAGTGCTCCTCAAGGTTCAAGTGTCCGCACTGCAATCAAAATCATCACACATTGTTGCACATAGGGTCAGGTAGTCAAGGCAACACTAACACTTGCGGTCAAGGATCGTCTAGCTCAAACCAACGTTTTACCAGATTTCACATTGATCACACCCATAAGATAGTAGGTATATGCAAGGGGATGCTACCCATCAGGCTCTTTCACTAGGCCATGAAGGCACTGTTACACGCTGTGAACACATCAACTCACTTACCACCAGTTCTGTGAGCCTTACTACAGTCTTGTTGGAACCACTGTAGTGCATGTTAAGGATGGGCATGGTGCTTATCAGAAGGTTAGAGTGTTGATAGATTGTGCGTCACAATAATCATTTATTACTGAAGACTGTGCTCACCGGCTGTGTCTACCACGTCTCAAGTTGAAAATTCCTATTAGAGGGATCTCTCAGTCAACTGTGAAAACCAACAGGGGTGTTGTGATATGTGAGGTGAAACCGTAGGGTGTTTATGGACCTCATTTGGCCACCGAGGCCATAATTCTAAGTAAAATCACATCGGGAATGCCATCAACCTAGCTTTCTAAGGATATGGTTCAGGAGTTTGCTCATCTACAGTTGGCTGACCCTCATTTTCATGTACCAGGGCTGATTTACATTCTTTTAGGTGCAGATGTATATCACGAAATCTTTGATGGTGGGCGGTATTCAACTGCACCTAATTGTCCCTCGGGATTGCATAGCATCTTTGGCTGGATCCTAATTGGGCGAGTAGGACCTCAACCACTTATTACTTCTAGTGTCTCGTCGTTTTTTGTTGCTACTGAACCATCGCTTGATAATGTTTTGCGACGCTTTTGGGAGGTGGAAGAGTTACCCGTGACTAACCACATTGACCCTGATGAAGCTATATGGGAGACACACTATGTGACAACACACACTCGTGACAATTAAGGTAGATACATTGTACGGCTACCATTCAAGGATGCACAACCAGAGTTGGGAGAGTCGCGTCAACAAGCAGTCAAGAGACTCACTCAGTTGGAACGCCGCTTAGTTCGTTACCCACAAGTGAAGAAACAGTATGTGACCTTTCTAAATGAATATGAAGAACTCGGTCACATGCAGTGCATTGAACCATCAATGATCCATGACATTAAATACTATATCCACATCATTGCGTATCCAAGTAATCTAGCTCAACCACCAAACTAAGAGTGGTATTTGACGCTTCTGCAGCAACATCATCAGGTCAATCACTGAATGATACATTATTGAAGGGTCCCAAACTGCAAAGGGAAATTGTGGAAATTGTTATGAATTTCGATTCATCCCACTGTGCTCACCACTGATATATGCAAGATGTATCGACAAATACTTGTCATTCCAGATGGCGCGAATACCCCTGATCAACAGATTCAAGAATATCAATTGAATACTGTGACTTATGGTGTAACTTCAGCTCCTTACTTAGCGATTCGATCCCTGCGTCTGCTCGCTTCTGATGAAAAACTTCGTTACCCTCGTGCTACTCAGGTCCTTTGTAGGGACATTTTTGTTGATGACATAGTCACTGGTGCTGATTCATTGGAATATGCTCTCAGTTTACAAACCTAGTTGATTGAATTGCTAAGCCTAGGAGGCTTCCAACTTAGGAAATGGTCTAGCAACCAACCTGAAGTATTAAAAGGGATACCAAATGAACACCGTGAAGTTCCCCTCATGTTTGAAGAAGATGGAGATCAAGTAATTAAGATATCAGGGTTTGAATGGGACCCCACATAAGATTCATTCTCTTATCACTGAGGTTACAGTAACAAGAGGGCAGTTCTCTCAAATATTGCTAAATATTTGATCCTGTGGGGTGGCTATCTCCAGTGGTGTTCTGGGCTAAGGCGTTCATGCAGACTTTGTGGACCCTAAGACTTGATTGGGATGAACCACTTCCACCAGAGCTCGGACAAGGGTGGCAAAGGTTTTGCTCACACTTTCATGTTCTTACACATGTCAAGATCAACAGATTCATATCAACCAGTGTTGCTATTAATTGTCAGCTTCATGGATTTTGTGATGCATCTATCAAAGGATATGCAGCAGTCGTCTATCTTCGAATTACTACGTGTAATGGAGAAATTCAAGTCAATAAACTTATCGCCAAGTCTAGAGTAGCTCCGGTTAAGAGTTTATCTCTTCCTAGATTTGAGCTTTGAGGGGCTCACCTCCTAGCCACACTTATGGAGTGGGTGCAGCAGAACCTTGAACAACGATTACAGGTGTCAACTGTGTATACTTGGTCAGATTCTAACATCGTTTTGGCATGGATTCAAACTTCACCCCATCTTTGGAAACATTTGTTGCCAACAGAGTAGCCCAAATTCAAGCAGCAGTACCAGCACAACATTGGAGACATGTCCCAACTAATTCAAATTCGGCTTATTGTGCATCCAGAGGCTTACATCCTGAAGAATTGACAAATGTCCACATCTTGTGGACAGGACCAGTTTGGCTGAAACAACCCATTAGTAGTTGGCCCAAGCTCCCTGAGGTGACTTGCCAGGTAGAGATACTTGAGTTAAAGATTGTAATGGTTACCAGTCTAGTAGCAGAAGCGAATACCTGGTGGGCTGACCTGCTCAAACACTTCTCATCATAGGTAAGGCTGTAACGAGTCATCGCATTTTTAGCACGGTTTATTCATAACTCCAAAGTGAAGAATCAAGATCGTTGTAAAGGCCCATTGTTATCCAAGGAGCTCAGTACAGCCTGAATGCTATGTTTCAAACAAGTTCAACAACAAGCCTTTGAGTCAGAACTTGAAGAAATAAAGAAGGTCCGGGAATGTTCACCCCACGTGAGGGGCCTTAACCCATTTCTCAACCAGGAGGGACTACTGAGGGTAGGAGGTCGCTTGCGACACTCTTCACTGCAGTATGACACAAAACATACTCTTCTGTTGCCGAAAAATAGTCACATCACCGATATCATTGTTAATCACTACCATATATCTCATTTTCATGCTGGACTTCAAACAACCCACTCACTCATTCAAGGCCAGTATTGGATTCTTTCAGCACGCACTGTTATAAAGACCCAGATCTTCAAGTGTATGAGATGTTTTCGATTTAAGGTTCCTACTCTCCAACCATTCATGGGGGACCTCCCAGCGATGCGTGTGCAGCAATCAAGACCATTTGTCCGAGTTGGAGTGGATTATGGAGAACCCTTCCAGTTAAAAACATCTGAATTGAGGAAATCTAAGGTGCTCAAGGCTTATTTATGTTTGTTTGTGTGCTTGACAACTAAGGCAGTGCACCTTGAGGTGGTATCAGACCTAAGTACAAGGGCCTTTCTTGATGCCGTTCTTCTTTTTATTTCCCGTCGTTGTATGTGTTCAGATATTTATAGCGATTGTGGCATAAACTTTGTAGGTGCCAATCGCCATTTTACATAACTACAAAGGCATCTATAGTCCCATACTAAAACCAAAGTGGTAACAGATAAACTTTCAGTCCAAGGCATAACTTGGCATTTCAACCCACCTTTAGCTCCACATTTTGGTGGACTATGGGAAGCTGGTATCAAGTCGGCAAAAACTCACCTAAAACGAGTGGTGGGTGATCAGACACTTACCTGTGAAAGGCTATCCACACTCTTCATTCAAATTGAAGGAGTGCTAAATACCAGGCCTCTTTGTGCTCTCTCTGCGGATACAAATGACCTTGATCCGTTGACACCAGGACATTTCCTAGTGGGTCATTCTCTCACCAGACCACCCAAGGAGATCGTAACGGAGCTGCCGACCAACAGGTTGAATCACTGGCAGTTGATACAACAAGCCTATCAGCACTTTTGGCAAATATGATCAACGGAATATATCCATACTCTCCAACAGCGACAAAAATGGGCTACAAACAAGGCCAACTTACAAGAGGGACAGTAAGTCTTGATAAAGGAAGACAATCTTACCCCACTCAGGTGGCTGATCGGAAGAGTAGAAGAGGTGTACCTGGAAGGGATGAGATAAGGAGAGTCATAAGTGTACGCACCAAGCATGGGACCCTCAAACGACCGTTTGTCAAATTATGTCCACTTCCTAATCGATAGAAGGGATACATTTTTTTTGTAAATATTATTCTGTACATATCTTTGTTGTGGGTTTGTTGTTCTTAAAAATTCACTTTAGTTTTTGGTGGGTGGTATGTTTGTGCATTGTTTATTGTTAGATCAGTACCATTAGTCTCTACTTCATGTTTCTGTGCTCTATGCTATCTCTTTGGAGAGTGCTCCTTTATGTAGGTTCTCTATGCCTCGAAATTAGTTAGTTATTGTTTTGTTTTGGAACTGATTGCCTTTTTTTGTGGTTTAGATGGTTTTTTGGTCTTTTCTTATATTTTTTGACTCCTTCCACCTTCATTAACCTTTCCTCACTCTTGGAGGCAACAAGAACATACCTGGAACCCTCTAGGTCTATTGTTTTCCCACCAAGTGTCGCTGGCGCCGTTTTTCGCTCTGCCGATTTTAGTGAGTCGTGTGCTGAGACTTGATCGACCCATAAGTGATGGTTCCGCAAACTTTCACCTGGAAGCGGTCCAATCTCAATTATTCGTGTGCGTGTGTTAATCAAATTGACTGCTCCAAGACAATACCAATCAGACAACATAAAGTGGAGGTGAGTTGCCTCTACCCATTCCCATTCCACCATACAGTCCATTTCTTCGTGTTCGTAACACTGGTCCTCAAGAAGTTTTTTTGTTTTTAGTTCTTGTGACTTACGCTACAATTACCATCACCTCATTTCATCGGGACTTAGAAAGAACCTCCACTATAGGGATGTACTTTACATTCTACACTTATTAGTACTCAACATTCGGGCGTCCCCTGGGCCACGGTACTGTATAATCTTTCCACAAACTGGGTTACAAATTGATGTATCTCCTTTCGCCGCTTGTGGCGGTATCTGGCATAGCTATAAGAATTCGAAGAGCCATTACAATGTTGGCATGAAGTAATCTAATTTATCGAAAAAAAAACCACCTCAATAACACCTTTTGTAGTGATCTCTCTTGTAACTATCTCAGCTCAATCTTTCAATCAATCTTTTAATACTAATGAATCACTAAGAGAACACCCATTGTATTTAGAACCGAAACCATTATTTAAAATCTTCTAGACCTTGAGATATCGTTCAGTAACTAATTCAAGAATATCATGAATAAGCCAAAGATTTGACTTAGTCGTTCTATTTGTTGAACTCTTTATTTAACTGATGTAATAATGGTTTCCAGAATTGAAAAGTAAAATCCCACTTTGTTGAATAATTACTCTTCAAATATAAGCATACCAGCTTTTATTTCTTCACTGTACTGTTATTTATTTTATCAGCCATCAAACGAGTATATATTACTGATTAACTTTTGTCTAGTAACTACTGAAATTAATTTATCACTTTGGAGACAATAAAGACAAGGACAAAGATTAAAAGTCTGTTAAACGCAACTGAATAAAAAAAAACGCGCATGCGCAACAACACAAATAGCCATAGACGAAACAACAACTACATATATCTCATCAGTCTTAATAGTCAATAACTAAATAATGTCAACACACTTTAAATCTCCATTGTGGATCTTATAATTGCTCGTCCCTTGTGTCATAATTATGCTTTTTCTTTTCTTGTTCATTTCTCCATTTCAAAAGATGTGGATGATCGTGTGCTGTCTACTAACTCAAGTGAGTCAGTTATTGTTTTTTTTAAATTCCTCTTTGATTTAGCATTCTTCTATAAAATATGTGTTGTCGAGTTCAGTTGTTGATGCGTCAAATAAATGTTAAATTATTTTTTATGAATGATTTCACTTATAACGTAAATTTATTTCAAACTAGTGTGTCAGGTAACAATGTTGAGAGTTGGCTGAAATCACCAGCAATATACAATGTTAACCATACACAAACACCAGTTCACAACAAGAATGCTATCAACAATAATATAAGATACCTGTACCAGGCCACCAGCTCCAGGTGTCAACTTGGTACCCCTTTCTCTCATTCAATATGTTCATAGTATGATCCCTTCTTTTCTTCCAATTAAATATGTTCAAAAACCTTATCCCTTGTTTTCTCCATCGTTATATAAGCTCAAAATATGATACCTTATTTTCTTCCTATTAAATATGTTCAAACATATTAACCCTTCTTTTCTTCCATTTCTCTCAATATAATTTGTAAGCTTTTAATAAAATATCAAAGGTTTGCGCTGACAAACCGACCTCGAACGTCACAAAACCACAAATAGGATTATTTGGTTGAGCTTAGTTTAAAAAAATATAATTTTAGTTTTAGATGTTGTTTCTTTATTTATAAATAACTAGAAGCACGTTTAGTTTAAATATTTTTTCATCAACTAAAAAAAATAATTTAAATGTACCCGAAAGAGCTTTGTGCCCTGGTCGATCACCCCTGGTCACATAGTTAGAAATGGTCCTATGCTGAGGATCATTCATTCATTACTCATGGCTTAAGACAGAGTCTGTTATGGACGTGCGGGTTCAGTGGATACTTAGAAGCTATAATTATCTTTTACCGGTGACTAAAGGTCAAGCGTTTTGCTGCCGACCACACAAGCATTTAAGCTGGGCATGTAGTGAACGCGAGTTAGGGCAAGTTTCTTTTTTGCAGTTTTCAGATCCAAACCATTTTTAATCAAATATATCAAATGATTATCTGGTATAAATATAGAGTTTAATTTTCTCCGCACGATTATATCAACAGTAATTGTTGAATATCTGTCAAACGTGTCCTGAAGCTTAAGGATCACTTTTCTCTTCATTTAAAATGTTTCTCATCTAATAATGCTCTTCTCATGGCAGATATTCCACAACAGGGGGACAATAACAGAAAATAAACCTGTGGTTGGATATACATTTTTCCCCACCATTCTTATTTAGGCTAGGTTAAGATACATTAGGCTAGGTTAGGTTAAGCTAAGTTAAGCTAGGCTAGGTTAAGTTAGGTAATGTTATAATATGATGTGTTTTTGTCATGCTGCCCATCACTTGAGGTTTTTCTCTCAGCTAGAGGAAACCTTTACAACCATCCTAAATAAAGCGCCACAACAGCTGGGGTCGAGTTAGTACATCAGTACGTCTTGATTACAATTCCCAAGAAGGAAATCGTTAGCCAACTGTAATGTGGGATTAACGGTAACCTCTTAAACGCAGTTCATAACAGGTATACCCAGTACAAGTGTAAAATACCCATTTGATATTTTATTACCGGTCAATGCGTTATTTAATCGAGAACCAAACTATGTTTTAACGATTCGTCCAGGGATTAATATGTACCCTAAATATAGGTGTATAAGTTATGTGGGGTGGATCTTTTAATATAATTTCATCTTAAAATTCGTCTTATTTATTACATTGATTTTGGAGAGTTCAAAATTGTATTCCTGTCTTAAAAATTACAAAATATTATAAAACAAATAATATTATTCAAACTGACGTTTAATTTTGATTCAATAAAAACTGTGTTTTGCCGCTGCACGGTCACCAAACTGATTTACCTTACGAGATACAATACTTTCAAAATTTTGTACAATTTATAGGAAACTTTCTTAAATATAGCTGAGCTTGTGCTAAAATATAAACACTTTTTCCTTGAGTTCCATAAAGAGTTATTCTTCTTCCTAATAGAAATGCTTACATTTTGGATTTTGATTTTCACTAATATCTCAATTAATAAATTAACTAATGGAATGGTGCATCGTAAAGAATGTCTCGTTTTCTTTTATAAATTAATATTCTTATAACTCTTAAAATAATTTATGTGAAACGAGATCATGCACATTATATAGAACCATATTGGGAAAAAAAGAACCCTGTATTTCACCAAAAAGGATGTAAGAAATAATAGTTAATAATAAAGAAATGTATTGATATTCTAAGTATTTAAACTCCCTATTTCCTAACGCTCTGTTTAAATTTATATACAGGGTGTTCGGGAAATCATAGCCCCCAACTGCACATATAGTTTGTTTGAACCAAAATAATAATACACAATCCCTGTACACTTACATCCAGAAAACTATGCTAATACCATTAAATTGTGTTCAAAGTGCCAGGAGAGCAAAGCTAGTAAAGAGTACATTGTTGTAACAATTAATATATTATATTATATTATATTAATCATAGTCTGACAGTGACCTTAGTTGGTATGAGTGTGAGTGCAGTGCTACCACCTGACCTCAGACTTAGATATTGCGTATTGTGACGTCATTGTTGGGCAAAACTAAAAACTACCTTAAGCTACCGGTAGCTGCGATCTACTGTTGGTTGACCACTGTATCATTTAATCATCATTATCATAATCACATAATCATTATTATCATTATACTAAGCAAATTTGCATGATTATGCTAATTCTTACGCAACTTTTAAATAATTTAAAAAGTCTAGAGATTAAATATAAAATATATTTCCGACAAAATTATTATTTAATTATTTAAAAATGATCAACAAACTTAGCCATAGTTAAACTATTTCAGTTTTAAAAGTATTTAAATCCTAATTCCAAGATAGTAAAAAAATTTAATAAATAGTTAGTAAACAGTGTATTATCAAACGTATATCCCCTGTAATCTCTGTAGGTCAAATTTAAAGTCCCTTTATTTCCCTAAAACAAAGGCAAGCAAGAAGGAATATACAACTGTTCCTTGATAATTTGACCAAAGGGGTTTTGCTATAGTGGAATAGCCTAGTTACAGATGTGATTATTATAATTTATAGCTGAATAACTTTGGTACATATGTGATCATAATCATATGGGAGTAACCATTATATGGATGTTGATATTATAGGGAAATAACGAAAATATGTGTGTGGCTATTATAGAGGAAGAACCGTCATAAATAATGTGTGTTTATTGTGTAGGAATATCCTTGCTACTGATGTGGTTATTATGTGGGAATAGTACTCCTATATATTTGACAATGATAGAGCCTTGGTAAATATACAATTACTATAGAAGAATAACCCTGGTATATTCAACGTGCTTGTGATAGGAGAATAGCATTGTTACATATTTGATTATTTTCGTGCTACAGAGTTAATTTTTCATCTCTTAGGAGGATAATCTCGAACACTCCCTCCCCCTTTTGTCGTCACTTCGATCCTATCCTTATTGAAACTCTTTAAGGGACAGCTGGTGGTGTCGACTTCCCCGTTATTGAGAAGTATTTCTTCCTCTTCTCTGTTTACGTGTTGTCTTCAAAGAGTGCAATATAAAGTTTCAAGCCAAACAATATTGCTCAAGAGGTTTAAACGTTAAATTGAAGGAGTTGTATTGACTAACAACGAGAAATATTCAATATATCTTGGTGGCCTATTGTATTTGATACTCTCTTATGCAGCACTGGCATTGAGAAAGAGGATATGAGGAAGTCCATTAGTTTTATCCCCTAATTAACGGGAATTAAAACATGACTTCTTTTGCATGGCTTTATCTTTGACTTGGCTGTAGCACACAACCGTACATAATACAATGTGTCTTTTATGGATTATGAATACCTGTTATGTTTAAAGTCTTAAGTTCAATCCCAACTGAGATAATAAAAGTATCGTTTAGTTATTTCTATAAAATAAATTCTGGAAGAATACAAAATCCCTAAGAATATTTAAGAGTATATACATAAAATATACATTGATTATAAAATAACCATCCCACTACTTTCATAAGAGTAACCTATAAAATATTATTCGTAAATACCAATTATCCTACATCCAAAAGAGTAACTGCCTAAATGTAAATCCTATTAATAAAAGCTTAAAATATGTACTAGATCATTGTATGTTTGAGTATATAAATAGTAAATAAATCCATAGAAAAAAAATTATTTATGAGTAAATCTATAAGGTAAAGTAAATAAGAGAAAATATTTAATCAAGCATAAACAGAATTAAATCCATAGTAGTACAGTTTATAAATTATAGTACATCCATAATAGTAGATATAAAAGAGCTATTCCATAGAATATCACTTTCAAGGACCTTCAAGATTCTAGTGTTAAACACAACAGCGCTGTGGTCGCGAATAAAGCTAACTCTTTTTTTATTGCAATCTATGAGTCGTACATAATATGGCGCCCTCCTCCAAGACGCTTGCAAATAAATATTTCTAAATAAGTTTTTGAATTAGGAACTTATTACAAGTAGCTGGCTTACAATATGAAGATTTTTAAAAGGGTTTTGTAACATTCTTATATTTTAACTGGTTGATAATTCGTCAAATGTAATGGATCCTCATTTGTTGGTTTGAGGTTTTAAATTGAAAAATTATCATATTAGCTCAGATAAAATGTTTATAAAATATATTAGCGGATTATTGGGACATTTTAGAATTCTTATTGAAAGCGATGATGATCTTTCGGATTGGGAAGATAAAAGTTTTATTTCACAAGACGATGCATTCATCAGTGAAGACAGTTCTTATGAGTATATTAAACCTGATGAACAAACACAAAACAAATTAGGCTATATTCATTCTTTAAGGGGAAGTATTGATGCCCATAATGAGTCTGTGTCAAAAGTACATCGCACACTCCTTTAGAGTGAAATGAAATGGTAAAATAAAAAAAAAATAGATTTAGTTTCTATAATTAATTTGGTTGTACATTTTTAAGACAATCGATTGAAACCTTAGCTCAGTCAGTAACGTGTCTGTCACTTAATTAAGGATCCCGGTTTCGATTCCTGGTATATATGAACAGTTATTCATTGGTGAAATGTTTATCTACCCTTTAACAGTGATGAATTAATGGCTGGGGACTAGATGTTGCGACTGTCTTAGATTGAAGTTAATCTATAAGTTGTGCGTTCTTATATAAGTCAGTTCATTGAGTCCACGTTAAACACCTCAAATAAATGAAAAAATAACAAAATTAATAATATTTAATGTTTACTAAGTGGGCCTACTCAACTGTACTGTGCCACAATTCACTATCCTGATTATACCGTTTTAGAATGCAACTAGGACCCCCATGGGAAGAAGTTTTCACCACATATAAGGAAAAACTAAAATTAATATTTGAATTTCTAATGGAATATGTCCCATCATCATTCTGGGAAAATCACTCATATAAAAATAATATATTTAAATAGTAAACAAATTTGCCCTTGAGATTATGATGAATATTGACATTTAATGTGCCTCCAAACCCAAAGAGTAAATCTGGAGATTTGGTCTGTGTGTATCTGGTGTACAGCCAAAATGGTTTGATGGATTTTATTCAAACTTATTATTTAGGCATTAAATGGTATTGACTTCTGCAATTTTTTAAATTTTAATCCTAGCCCTAAAAATAAGGGTTGTTTATTGATCACTATTTTTGAAAATTATAATTTTTGATAATAGTTCTAAAAACTTTGTTTAAAATAATATCAGGGGTGTATTTGATATTACAAATACAAATGTATGCCTATTTTTTGGGAGAAAGTTAACATTAAAAAAAAATTACCTTCAAGAATAATTTATTCATGCTCGAAAACTGTATCAGCTATTATATTGACTGAATCGTTAAACATTTAAGCCATCCATTTTTCACAATTGTCAAGGGTGTGGAAATTGGGGGGCTAGTGGATATGAACTTCACTCCCCTCTTCCCATAAGATTTTTCAGTCAATACCTAGCCTTTCACTCTGCATATCCTCCTAACAGTAATCTGTGAAATTTGAACATAATGATAATGTCTGGTAATGAGTGCATGGTATGTAAAATATCATTAGGTAATTTATTCCCCTCCCTGCTATCCTTATCTCTTTTTGTATCAACATGTTCCTGAGTACTCTGTTTTCGAACATTCTACACTTCTTCTCGTCATGTAAGTTAAGAGACCCCACGTATCACGATTATAGTGAACAAGAGTGTAAAAACTGTCTCATCACGTCTTAGAACATGTTCGGCTTTGAGCATACATTCAAGTCGTTGATTACTTGGTGAGCTAGAAGCTATTTGGTGAAGTAGGCTGCATCGTATATTAACTAATATAAGCACTTTAAGGCCTGGTTTACATGGGGCTAGTTTACTAGCAAGAACTACTACTGGCTAGTAGCCCTGTTACACGAGGTTAGTCCATTTATGCTACTATCTGCTAGTAACTAGCCCTATGTGACCGAGGCTTGAGCTCTGTTACATTCAGACGCCAACGTAAAAGATTAAAATAGATATTGGAAAATGTGCATTTAAAGCGTAGATATCTGTTATTTATCTACCGAAACTACTTACCCTCATCCTTAACACGTAGAGACACTCACTATACTACAGGGTGGCCCACTGAAAAGTAGACCACGTTCTATATCCAGCAGGCGCCTCACTCTGAATTGGAGGAGGTCAATCCCCTTCCATCCATATTGTAACATGAAGAATGAGTCAATACAGCTTTAGACAAACAGTTCACTTGTTCATTCTTCATGTCACAAAATGGGTGAAAGGGGATTGACCTCCTCGAATTCAGAGTGAGGCACCAGCTTTTTCGTGGGCCACCCTGTATTTACCGTAGGAAAGAATTGATTTTCATTTAAACATAATAATAATAATAATAAAATTTAGCACCGCGTCTTACTACCCGTTCGGGTTATACGCTTTAAGTACATTACGCTAATGGATTGGGAATTGGGAATGTTGAATTAAAGGAAGTGAACCCGAATTTGCGTGGAGGGAGAGTGGAAAACAATTTAGGAAAAACCACCCCCAGTTCATCCAACCGAGATTCGAACCTCGATCTCCCCGTCCTCAGCAGTCGAGCTCAACACGACGAGCGCGTTAGCCAACTACGCCACCGAGGCGGGTATTAAAACATATAAATTTTCTAGTTTTATATTCCTGGTAATACTTAACAAGGTTCAATAATTATCAATCCTAAATTATTATCGAGCACCACATTAGATAATAGACCTCATTCCAATATTTAATGGAATCCATATTATCTAAGTTAATTTCTGGAATAGCCGGTCCCAAGATGTGTAGTGGTCAGTGCAGCTGGCTAAGAGCCAGGGGTGTTGGGTTTAATGGTTGAGTGTGAACCATCATATTACTCACTATCACCATCACCTCAGCTCATCGGGACATGGAGAGAGCTTCCAAGGCAAGGTGCACCATCACCTCAGCTCATCGGGACATGGAGAGAGCTTCCAAGGCAAGGGTGCACCATCACCTCAGCTCATCGGGACATGGAGAGAGCTTCCAAGGCAAGGGTGCACCATCAGTACATTCGGGCGTTCCCTGAGCAATAGCACATTAGTACTGGATAATCTTTCCACTGCTGGGCTACAAATGATGTAGATCAGACACGCAAAAATAATAATAATCTAGAATTATATTAGGTTTATCAATACAGTGTTATGTTAGTCAAAACTCTTATCCTTGCACCAAGTTTTGAGATGAACATTTTTCGTTAAATTTACAATTAAAAAACATTCAGTTGAACATTTCCGATAATTGGATCTGACGGGAAGGAGAGCAATTCGTAAGGGCTTTAATAATATTGAGGTGTTAGCGTAGCTTCTTTAAAACAGATTTACCTGCTTTTGTGGTCACATGGTCCAAGGCGTCACTCTCGAAATAAAGTGGACTGCCTATGAGGAGGTGAGGGTTCGAATCCTATTTGTATGTAATGAGGGTGATTTCTACTAATAGGTTTTCCACTTTCCCTCCAAATAAATGCGGGTATATTTCATGTAAATTTAACATTCCTTATTCCCAGCCTATTAGCGTAACTAGTATATTAGTATATAATATGCGTATAACCTGAACGAGTAGTAATATGTGGTTATAACTTAAACAACCACAACAAATAAAAACAGACGGGTGAACCCAACGTCTGTGACACTTGACCACAAATCGTGTGTGTAGTCCATACGGGAGAATGATAAGAGAATATTAATTACTGTAATGATTTATTGTACTGTATCTAGTTACATGTTTCTATTGTTAACGTAACTAGACAAAACTTAACCTAATTTTACCTCCTCGGTAAAAGATAAATTGCCACCCAGACGTTCAGCTCTAACGCAATATTTAATTATATGCATTATTTCAAAATATGGCTCCCACCAAAACAAAGTCAAAATATACCAACAAGACTCTTCCTCCCCCCCCCCTTTTCCAATCATATAGTTTGAGCTTTGTAATAAAGGTGGACCGCACATACTCTCTCTCTCTCTTTAATCGTAAGATAGAAACATTTATTTAAAACGGGTGTAATTCTTTAAATTATATAATATACACTGTTACAGAAAAAAATCCTTCAAAGAAACTAAATGAAATAATACAGACTGTTAAAAAAAATCAAGTGAAGAGGAATATCTCTGTCTACCAAAGAACATAACAATCAAGCTAATATTCAAAGACCTGAAAAAAAAAAATAAGATTGGCTCATAGCTCAAAAACTATTGATTTAAAGAATAAATTTCAAACAAAAGTGTTTTATATTTAATATTAATACATCTTTATATTGATAAATAATGATATTTTGTAGTTAAATGGTTGTGGATATACAGGCTCGCTCGTTATGGGCAACGTGCTGAGGTTTATTTGATGTCCAGTGGAGCTCACCTGAGAGACATTATCTTCAAAAAGTGAAAAAGTGTAGTGTGTAGATTTCTTTGATTTAACTAGTGAATATTTACTTCCCAATTAAAGTGTTAATTTTCAAGTTACTGTACTTATCGTCTAATTGTTTCAATTCCACCCTGTAAGATCAAAATTGAAAATTTATGCTTAATTAAAGTACCTTCGAAGTAATTTTCATGGAAAAATGAAAATTTCTATATTATTTTGTAACATCTAGATAAAAATGTATCTAAAATCGCAATAGTGAATTTTAAAAAAATCGATTTTATCTCTTTTACATTTCCTCGATACCACGAAGAGAAAGTATTGTGATCGTCAAAAAATTTGAACTCAAGATTTTTAAAAGTGTTGACGTTTCATGGCCCCTGAATACAAAAAAGTAGTTTGAGCTGTACCTTGGGCTGGAGCGAAAACTATTTTACTGATTGGGCTAAAACTTGGTAACAGGGGCTTTCATAAGAATCCCCCGAGGGCTCTTTGGAATTAGATATCCAAACCCCAAATTTAAGTATAGTTAACTGAGGGGTAAAAAAAAAACCAACTCTATATTCACTTTAACAATTTTGATTATATTTTTTTAATAGAAACTGTGCATCGCTATTAACAAGATGGCAATTCTTATTCTCTCATAAAAATAATTTTGAGGGTACTTAAGAGGGGAAATTTTCCAATTTTGATCAATTTTTCCGCAACTATTTGAGATATGAAATAACTTATCGTTGTTGTAATACTATTAAAGATACAAATCTTTTATCTTAATTATATTTTTTTTATAAAACCAATTATTTCTGAAATATAAGCATATATATATATATATATATATATATATATATATACTTTTCTATCCAGGTCTTTGAAAATCAATTTTATTCTTATTCTATTTGTTAGACAAAGATGTTTCTCTTTTCTCAATATTTCTGTATCTGTCATCTTAGTTCCAATTACCATAGAGTATGTAATTAACAGTATATATTATTTAATTAATGATCTTTGGTGTAGTGATATACAACAATATATAGCCTTATTATTTTGTTTCACAAATTTTATGAGTGTTTAGTATATATCTCTCCTAATTAAAAGTGGGAGAAAATTTGGGCGGTGCACCGTATCATTTATTTTCTTCAGTAAACTACACTACAGTTTAGGTTTATACATCTAATTTCTAAAACCCCTCGGGTTTAAGTATATACCAAGATTCACCCCGATTGGTACAATGGTTTCGGCTTTCATCCGAGATGCATACAGACTGATAGACAGACAGACGGCATCTTGAAACCACTCTTTCGGTTTCATGAGGTAAAAAACGGAGACATTTAATCAAAAAATTTAGATCAATTTTTTTTACAATCACAATACTACTCTCTCAGAGGGATCAAGAGAAAGTAAAATATTGTGGAAATGTAACAATCTAATTTTCAAAGAGTTTTTAATCATTTTGGGGGAGCTATGAGACTATACTTGATGAAAAAGGACTTTATATTAAGCCATCTTCTAACAAATAGATTACATTTTTATTATGATCACAAATAACATTTTAAGCTAGTTGAGAACTAGAAACGAGTTTCCCTTTTATCATGAGAAAAGAGCTTTCGCTGTTTATTTCTCCTCGCTCTTATTGACAGAATAAACAATTGTTTTAGGTAAAGGGCGAAAGGGAGTACAAGCTCAGACAAAACAAAGAGCTAGTTACAATAAACAACATAATGTCCTTGTGGCCCTACCCTGATTGATCATTTATCGCTGACCGAGGTGACCACCTTAAGTTTAAGCGTTAAAAATTGATATATTTTTATTGTGTTAGTTCCATTAAATAGTTGTAATATTTTTGAAAACAAATTTAAATAAGATGTTCCTCAATATTTCCATATCATATTTCTAAGCAGGAGTAATATTTTCGTCTATGAACGAACCAGTAAACAAATAGTTATTTATTAATTTTAACATGGTATCGAGTCAGGTATAAAAACTATTTAAGTACGGCTTGGAAATTATTTTGGGCATCTGCCCGTGTACGCGTACAGAAATTAATGTTTGCGGGCAAATGTTTATCTGCATTTGTATTCCGTCTAGGATGGTAAACACACGCATTTGCTCACGTGCACAGCTGTGTGGATGGCCGTGGCGGGCAGGAGTATGTTCACTGTTCACTCGTGTATGAAGTATTTATCGTCGTTTTTAATTCCTCTGTGTGTCAGGTTATGGCAATGTAGGGTTTTCGATAAGGCTGTGACGCAACAAGGCTTCCTCGTAAAGATATGATTGATTTTATCAACTAATTAATTTGAAAATATAGTTTATGACTAACCTTGTTCTAAGGATTTAATGAGGGCTTCGCTCGCAAACATCTGGCACAGTCGCAGAAACCGAGTGCTTGGAAATTCTAAAATGGTACCGTCACTCTTAAGTTAGTTTCCTTTACCAGACATCAGGCCTTTAAAGCTGAATCAAAGATTCAATATCGGTGGATGTTATCTTCAAACTTCAAGTCATTAAAGACATTTTTGGCATACTCACTCACTTCTGAAAACAATTTACGGTTCCACCATCACTTTGGTTCACTTCAACAACAGAGGCTAAGTATATGAATCTGGCAAATACCCCAACAGATACCTCACTTAGAGCTATTTAAACTCGTTTAACCGTGTTTTATCCGTGTGGACACTGTGCCCACGTACAATTGGCCAAGATATCTTGTATGTGGCTCTCATAAATACAAGTGTAACTACACAGTGCTTTTGTTCGCAGACATTTATGTGCAGGTGGTGTTTGTCAATGTGGACAAAGGTTAAGATACCCATTCTGTAATATCAATCACCTTGCATAGATTCTCATTTACAAGAAAGACTGATTTGATCGGCGCTCATAAAACAATACGATCTATCATATGAGAGCTAAAATTATAAAATGGGTATGTGAGGGTATGCTGCGAGATGGCTGAGATATATTTCAACCCCCTCTCACTCAACCCTCATTCGTCCTCATAGCCCCCTCTCCCCTCCTCTTTCTATACTCCCGACCTCCCCAATGGGCTCAGAACAGGAAGAAGTGCGTGAAATATAGATACAATCCCATGTACAACTAGAGCTCGTGAGATTGCCGTAGTTTGCCGGCAAAAGGGGGAGGAGGAGTAGGAAAAGTGTAAAATATTTAAAAAGCAAAGACGCCTGCAAATTCTGGACGCGTGGCTGTTGTAAATGGCAGCCCTGGGAGCGGAGCTGCTTGGTGTCTGCGGGGGCCGAGGGGATGAGGGAGGGTATGGCCCAGGGAGTGCCGGGAGGAAGGGGGATGGAACACGGAGAAGGGTTCAGGTGGTAGAGGTATATGGCTACCCCAGAAATATGCAGCACATGTTTCCTACCGTCATATAGTCTTCCTTGGGGTGACAACTACCTATCGTCACATTTACAACCCCCGACGAAGAGGTCTCTATAAATATTCCTGATATCGGGGACAATCTTTACTATACAAACGGGGACCGTGTACAGGCTGAAATGGAATAACTAACTCCCCTACAGGGGATACCTAAACGTTGATGGGACTCCTCAAGCTACCAGTCTCTTCCTCCCAACGTGAAAGGACTTCTTAGTGGCCCGTTTATTGAGAACAGGAGTTGTCCCATTTCTGTTCCTTAAGAGAAAGAACCCCTCCTTTCCCACGATGTGGCGTCTCTTGGAGCGACGCTTCAAGAATAATAACCGAGAGGCAGTGAACCTCCTCTATGCTCGAGTATATATACATACAAACATATGCAGGACGTACATGCTGTTGAGGAGGTAAACAGAAATACCAGGAGAACATGTTTCGACTAGAGGTAGACTTCATTATTACTCGTACCAATTGGAGAGGTGTCAGGACATACAAGTGCCATATGTGTTTGTGTGTCCGTTCAATGGATACTGTTGTTGAGCATAGGGTTGGGATGACTGTTATTATGAGCATAGATGGTAGCTCTCTATAATATGACTAGAACAGGAACATGAATGATAGGTGCTAAGTAAGATGAATTAACGCTATCAACTCAGTGCAAAAGTGTAATAAGTACTAAAGTGCAATACTTTACCAAGTACATTTGTAACTGGTTATATCTTGTATTAATTATTACATTAACTCGAATTTTAGATCTCAGAACCTAATGCTCAATGGCAAATGAGGGAAACAGCAGTATGAGAATATATTCACTTCTTTGGGAAGTTAATGTAGGTTAAGCCACTAAATGTTTGTTTCAAACACTCTTATTTAAATGGTTTGAGTAGGTAATAAATTCACATTAGCTAACAAATCTACTAAATATTTTAATAGGTATTCGTTCAATGATAAATACAAATTTGTAAACCAAAGCCTGGCATAGTTAATGCTTATAGCGTTCTCCATTGGTGATTGTGACATAGCTAAGTACAAATTTATAAACACACATTTTAAAAGCGCCCAAACTTAATATTATATAGAACAAACTCATAAACGTAATAAAGACTTATTTTAAAATTCAATTTTCACGGTTTTAAAGCAACTTATAGGGAAAATGGTGAATGCAGATGAATTGATATTGTCTATCAAAAATTAGGGGAAACGACATCTTAATTCCTCAACAGTAGCGCTAATGCCTTTGGCAGAGAAGCTAACACTATTTACCCTTACCCCTATAAATATTCCACGCCAAGATAATCAGTAAGATCCCTGACATCGGTAAGAGCAACTAGGGTTCATTCCCAGAAAATAGTTGCAATACCAGTCCATTTAAATATCCTTAAAATCTCTTCATCGGAATAAAAGCCAATACTATCCACGTGCTATAAGTTATTTTGAAACTATTATCTGAATCAAAAAACTATATTTGTGGGTTATGTTTTCAACACTTTGTAGTTTTGTTGGATCCAATTAACTCTGATTATATCAGGTGGAGGGGGGGTAAGGATATGGGTTTTACTAATTATATTACAGATTCTTAATAATAACACGTCCTTTTATACTATTACTATAATTAAACTAAGAACTTACGGAAGAGGAACAATTAATTATTGACAAAATGTTGTCTTTTAGATCATATTAGGGCTAGTTTTAACTAAACATTATTATTTTAAATCTTCAATAATCTTTAATCATTTGTAACTGCATTTTCACATGTTTATATTATTTGGGACTAAATCAATATAGGTCAAGAAATCCTTATTTTATAAGTCAACTAACTTTAAAAAATATATTTAAATTAACATATATGTAAATACTATCAAAATATATAAAAAATTATATTTGTTTAAGAATTTTTTCTTAATAAGTCTTCATGAAGATACACACATTCTTTGGTGCTGTAAAAGTATATTGTTGAGAAAGATAACACTGATATAATTAATTATACATTAATATTGAAGCTTAGGAGATCGAAATTGTTTATACTCTCTCAAATCAGAAGAAAGTTTTGTAATCGTGAACAAATTGAGCTTAAGATTATGATGAATCATTAGGTTTTATGTAAACCCGAACCCAGAAAAGTGGATTTATATTTATATGTATGTATATATATGTATATTTATATATATTAACATAAACAGTGTCTCTGTAGTCTAATTACTTGGATGAATATAGACAAGTTTAATTAGGGCTGCATCTTGCTCAAGGTTCATTAACAAGATTGATCACAAAACAGCTCTAGCTTTGAGGTTGAAACTAGAACTGACAATATACCATAGCTAAACTGCAAACCAAACCACTAGGTCACAAATAGTACATTTAGATATATTAGTTGCGGTAGCTTCTTAAAGAACACGCCTGGTCCACACTACTATATACAATGCTGCATGGGCAGGACAAACATTATTTTAGTACGCACAGAGTCTCAGTTAAACAAGGTACTAAATAGTACGATAGTACGTTGGAACATAGCTCCCTTGGAACAGCGTTGAGCTCTCGTCACAAAATGTAGTACTACTAACCTAATACTAGCAGAGCAGGTCTAACTTTTCTAAAATTATTTACGGTAGCGTTTATTTGCAAAAAGGAAAGTCAACAGATATCTTCAACAATAACTATTTCGCTTGCAAACAAGCCCGGCTAGGATGAAATCATAGCAAATAAATAACCAGACATAAACCACGGGAGGCTAAGATCATTACATAACAATAATAAGGCCTGATCCTAATTACGACCCAAACAAGCTAAGTCCATGTGAAACACCCCCATTTGACTGGACAGTAAAAAAAAGGGAGAACTTAAATAAATTAACACTAAGTGGAGAAGGTATATTAGAAATAAAACAAATAAAGTCCATATCATGTAAACATAGTTTTGGAACAATAGATATTTTATTGCTAAATAAGAAAATAAACAAATAATCAGATAATAAAGTGTATCCAGAAGAGGACACTAAGAGCAACAACAAAATAAAATATTAACTTTGCACAAGGACTGAGTTTTAACAAGGAAAATACTTCAACTAAACAAAATAAATTCTTTAAATAAATAAATCATGTCGTAATAAAGACAATACAATAAGGTCAGAACTATATAAAGAGATGATAATCAGATTAGTAACAACACAAATTATATCAAAGTCATTCGCCTATACGAATTAGGACCTATTCGATAGTTTCAAAAACGAAAGACACAAACTTCTATATTTCTATACTCTATGATAGAACAACTAATTCAATATTTCATAAACTTATATTTAACAGCAAAGCCTAAATTCTAAGATCAATTTTACCTTGACAAATTCTACAGAAAATCTCGGTCTCAAAAGTGTCAACTCAAATGCACTATAAGATGTGCAAGTAGAATCTTATTCCTGAAGGGACTTTACTAAATATTTCATATATTTGACTTTAGTATAGTTTATTAACTACGATCTCCGATAGGGAATAAACAGAGTTATAACATTGTCCTATTGGGAAAACATTTGTATATCATAACTATTATTATTATTAGCACCGCGTCTTACTACCCGTTCGGGTTATACGCACT
This sequence comes from Timema cristinae, assembly GCA_039000515.1. Classification (NCBI taxonomy): domain Eukaryota; kingdom Metazoa; phylum Arthropoda; class Insecta; order Phasmatodea; family Timematidae; genus Timema; species Timema cristinae. Next base: position 6,215,467 of record JBCFYV010011135.1, read on the forward strand.
TACGCTAATGTGTAATGGTAGGGTGATTGTGAGATGAAATGGAGGACTTACAGTTTAACGTGGAATCCGAACCACGGTGGCGGACTGGCATCCCCCACATTCACAAGATGTCTTGTCAGAGGTGAAGGAAGGGTTTGGTAATCAGATAAATCTGTGCCGGGACCGAGGATTGAACTCCGGCCGCCAGCATAGAAGTCTGACACCTTACCCCTAGACCACCAGGCCACCTATATATCATAACTAAATCATAGTATATTCCATGAAAACTAACATCTATGGTTAGTTTCTTCATTTGGAACAACCTATAGTTTACTTGAATAATCCAAACAGGATGTTTTCCTGAAGGGAAAATATTCAACAAAATACAAAAATAGATATTTATGAAACATTTGAGATTTCAAAAAGTTAATAAAGAGACTAACACAAAAAAGTATGTTTCTTCTCAAGAAATATTTCAAATTTCACTAACGCTAATAAAAATGATTTTAACAAAAAGCAAGGATATTGTCCTTTTGGGAAAATAATAATAACGTCAAATACAATGAAAATAATTACAGTGTAGTTGAAAATAACATTTCTGTCCCGAGATTACCACAAGTGTAGTGCCTAAGCTATTTTACATATCGGGCTAAGACTTGGAATCTAGGGTTTTCAGAGAGTTGCTTAGAGGGATTTAGGGAATTGGATATCTAACCCTAAAATTAAGGGTAGTTTACTGAAAGGAGAAAAGAGAAAAACTAGATTTGATCAAAATCAGCTTTAACGATAGTGATTAAATTTCATTTATAAGCATCGATAAATATTACAAACAAAATGTCTACTCTCAAATTTCCGTCAAAATGACGTTAACCGTTCCTATATTTTGAGTAAATTCATATTTTGTTTTATCATATATCCATATATATCCATTAAAATTAATTTTAGAGTTATTTAAATAGACGGAAAGTTCCGTATCTCCGCAACTATTTTAGATACCAAAAAACTTATAATTGCAAAATGGTTGTAATATTAAAAATAAATGTATTTGAAATATATTTTTATAAAACCAATAAATACTGAAATATTAGCCAATATATTAATACAATTTTGTAAGCGTTAGTTGTAAAAATATACTACTTAAATTTTAACGCAAACATTCTTTAATTCCATAGAATAAGTATATATTAGTAAGTTTCACAAAAAGTTGATGATCTTTTTCTTTAAACTCTTAGGGGAAATTTTTGTACAGCAATGATCTAGCTCTATCATTTTAAACTCAATAGTCACTATTTAAAAATATATATTGGTTTAAATTTATAAATGAGGTGTTTAATAGCAATGCGATAACCATAAGATGTGCTACCACTGATAAAATGTTGAAAATTTTAACCGAAAGTCAAAATTTTAATACGAGGTGTAGACCTTTGGGGACCCAATATCGATGTCTTTTATTGGTCCTAAAATACAAATGAGGAATTTAATTCTCTATAAAATAAAATTTAAAATCGAGAGTTAAAAACTGTTTTACGTAATTATAGTGATTTGTTTTCACGCCTACTAGTGTATATTATTTTGTTTCACATGTATAACGAGTTTTGAGTAAATATCTCCATTTGTAATCAATGGAGTGATAAAGTCCTTATGGAGTTCTGTACAATTTATTTATTTCTTAGTCAATGGTGATTTCTCATAAAGCATGACGTGATGACTTGATAACAGAAAGCCCTATGCTTACATCATATTTTACGTAATGGTTATCTATAATAAAACATAATTCCTTTCTACCAAGCTAAGGAAATAATTGCCCCAAAAAATATCATAAAATTGTCACATAACAGGCATTTGCAAATATTAGCGGTTTACAATTCATAGACATGTTCAAACATTATTTTGCTGATGATAATTGCCAAGTATCTTGGCAAGATAATGCCAGCAGTAGAAAATATCCTGTCTAAATGTCACTTCAAGAAATAATTTTTTAAATCAATACCAATCTTTGTACTTTTAAAATTACAAACAAAGGTACTAACAAAACATACTTACTGTTTCTCTTTAAAACATTCCCGTTGTCTTTCAATATATTCTCTTTCACTAATCCGTCCTTATAAGTTTATATATTTTATGCAATATAGGTGAGTTATGTTTAAAAAAAAAGGTTAATTAACATTTAATCATCTTGTGCAGTAAGATAATCAAATTTTGGTAATGGCCTACCCTTTGTAAGTGACGCGAGAAAGTATTGGGCACGATCAGTTATGTCAGTTGTACTGATTACGACAGATCTTAATATATATAAGTTCGGCAAGACACTGTCGCAACAATAGGACTGAATATATAGTTATAGATAAATATTAAACTGGAGGTACAACTGAGACACCTCCTCCTCTGGTAAGTCTCTTTCACACGAAGATGTCGTAGTCTTCAACAGGTATCTTCAGTGTTAGTGTATTATGAGTGTCGCTTTGTTAGAGCTACCATTCTGCTTGTTCTTATTGTTAGTGTTTACTGAGTGTCACCTTGTTAGAGCTACCATTCTGCTTGTTCTTATTGTTAGTGTGTAACATTACATTACATTATGTATTAGGACCCGCTCCATGCTGAAATTTACGGATAACTCTCTGTAATTCATACTTCCCGCTCCAATTATACCGACACTAATATAATCCCTACAAAAGTACACTTTTTTATTGTAGTTCACGTAGTTTGATACGACATAATAAAACCATTCTGAACAATAATATTTTCTCTGCATAATCAATCTCTACATAATAAAACTGTTCATGTACTTACCGATTGAATCTTCTGAAAATAGCTACCACCAAGACTGGCCTACACCTATCATCCTAAATCGACGAGTGGGCCGAGCGAGCTACGATGTTCCAACAAGCAGACGTCCACTCCATCCTGTTAAACTAACAAGTAATCGGCCGGCCAGTATTGGACACGACTATAGAATGATTATTCACCTACTCACCTGCCCTCTGATGGTAGAGAAATGAATAACTTTCAAAACATCAGGCGATTGAAGAAACGGTTTTGGAAGTCGGATGTAGCCATGACAACAAATGGTCTACGTGATCATCCAAAGCTTCGAGAATGCCGTATTGACGTCACCATAAGTGTGTTCAATTCTCCCGCCTTGATTCCATTGCGATGAAACCCACTTTATATTGTGATCTGCGTGTATGCAAAAATAACTATTTATTTCAACTCTTGACCAAGCGTACATTGTCTTGGACCTAAACAATGTATCAGGATATATTATATCTTCATAGAATCTTAACTATGGCGATTTATTTTTTTACTCTGATTTAAAATTAGATCTTAGTGTCGGCATGTTAGGTGTTGTAATTTTCCTATTATCAAAATCTATTAATTTTTACCTGATCGTTAAATTTGATATGAGGCTGTGTATAGTCTGTCGCCACTGGGGTGTTAGAGTCTTTTGGAGTGTTAAATCTTTTAGATAGCCACAATTGTTAATTGACTTGGAGTTGAACAAACTAAATGTAAATGGTTTTGAAATTGTGGATCATTGTAATTATTTTGTAAACATTAAGGTATCGTTTCTTATTTTTGTTTACATTTTGAAATATAATTTAATGGAAAATAATTTTTTGATCATTTTGATTAATTATGAAATTAATTAACATTGGTATATTTTATAAGGTTTGCTTCAAATATGATATTTTCATTATTATTTACTAGTAGGGTTATTGTTTTCATGTCCTAATATTGTGTCAGAATCGATAGTCCCGAGGGAGTTTGACTAAAGTATATTAGCCAAACTCTCGCGTAATATAAAGTTACTTATATAAAGTTAACATGTAAAGTAAACGTTTTCGAAGTCAATATTCTTAGTTATGAAAAATACACCTTGGTAACATTTTGAAGGTGCCCATTAGGCTCTTATTTCGTCTTTATGTATTATCCTGATGTATATTAATATTTTTCATTTATTGTACTAAATTAAAACGTTACGGGTTGTTCTGTCTCTTCAAGACTGACCCATTTGAATATTGGATATATTATGAGTTTTATAAAACCCTCTTAAGTTATCTGCGGAATTAAATATATTAAGTCATTATCTATTTGTTTGGTTTTCCACATATCTCAGTTTGATTAATGAGAGAGAACATGTTAAGTTTTATGCTCTATTGTTATTGTTTTGAATAAACCTTCATATTATTGCTTTTAAATATTGCTAATTATTTTCCTTGTCACTTGTTCCATAGATTACTCCCGCTACCTTTTATCTTATTCATGGTCGTAATTAAAAGTTAACAGAGTGGGGTGTAATGTACTGAGTGTTTTAATTTTTTAGTGTCACCTTATTAGAGCTAACACTCTGCTTGTTCTTATTGTTAGTGTTTAATGAGTGTTGCCTTGTTAGAGCCACTATCTTGCGTGTTCTTACTGTTAGTGTTTACTGAAATTCTTGTAAATCAAAATAAATGCAAACCGATCTTAACTATGACTTTCTTACAATAAAAATATATTTAAGTTGTAATAGTTGCCAAAATTATTTTCTAAAAGATTATATAATGAATTAAGTATGAATTTATCACATACATTTATAAGATATTGGAAGTTTTTTATTTGTCCACCAAATTGTTCTTTGATTCAATTTGAAGCCAAACTGAAACCATCAATGAAACCAAGGAGTCAAAAATTAACAAAAATATCATAAATTTACATAACATGATCTATTAATAATTTAATGAAATATAATTTATTTTAGCAAAAAAAATCAATATTATAATATGGTGTTGCTCTTAATACATCTGGCTTCAAAGTTAATTATATAGTTTTATTATTAATGTAAACCTCTCATCTAAATATAAGGAAGCGTGGCGGGAAAATCAGTCAAGAAGTTTATATGAGAGTAACAATTTTGTTTTATTAAGAACAAAAAAAAAAATGAAGATACATTACGTTAACATAATATAATGAAATCCCGTGAAGCACTTATCATCCAAGATATAGTAAATTAATCCATTAAAGAATGGATGTTATCGACTTTACAATACACATCAAAATAAATAAATATTTAGTAATTAAGCTGGCCATCAGAACCACTAGTGCGTTCTACATAGGAATGCAATGAACACAATTATAAATCCCAACAAATGAACATATAGCGTCAGCATGGAAGTCAAAGGTTCAAAGTTTGTTTAACTCACGCATATAGTGTGAATGCGACAGAATCCACCATAAATCTTAAACACACAACACCACATATATATAAATATATATATATATATATATATATATATCCCTAACATTTGAATAAACAACAAGGAGTTAGTATAACATGCATCTTCAAGTGAAATGCAAAAACACATTAATTATAAATCTTGACAACTTAATATGTGGTCTTTGCATATAAGCCTATAGTTTAAAGTCCGTATAAACGCGCATCTAGTGCGAAATGCAATAAACTTCATTATATATCTCAACAAGCATATATATATATATATCTTTAACATTATAACTAATAAATAGAAGTTATATATACATGCGCCTTTAAGTGAAACGCAATAAACCCTTCAAAATTAGAAAAAAGACCTATCTTTGGACCAAGTCCGAAGACTTATATACAAGTACCCTGTGCTCAACGTTAGGAAGGTTAATTAAAATAATCCCCCAAACAATGCTATAACTTAACGATAACAAAGAAGGGACGGGTAATAAGCCAGAGACTCAAGGTTTGCCATAGGGCGGCCAGAATATATATCAAATAATGAATTATTATATAGAATTGTAATCTCACATAAGGAGACTAGAAGGTGACCGCAGTTGCAATGAACCGCGTGAAAAGTAAAACATGACAAAGTTAACATTTAGAAGAATTTAAGTTCAAAACAATAATTTTGACAAAGATAACCTCTCATTACCACCGAAAATGAATGTTGGTTAATAAATAATAGATCCCAGCTTTAAGTTGCCGCCCTCACTTTGGTCAGTCAACGGTACAATGAGTGACCATTGAAAACAAACGTCCCAATATATACCCATAACTGTATTCACAGAGAGACGGGGCAAGGGAAGGAGGGAGGAGAAAAGAACACAAACACAACAAGCAAAGAAGGAACAGGTAGCTCGTAGAAGGAACCAGAACGTTCCAGTGACGGAACTCGCAACTCGACTTGGCCACGCGGAACCTGATTCTTTTGTTTCCAGCATGTATGTATGTATGTATGTATGTATGTATTATATATTATATTATATATATATATATGTATGTTGGATTAATTAAAATTCATGGAGAACTATGGCCTATATTCTTATTTTAAATAAAGTTGGTATTCTATTGACCTAATCAAGATAATATACATTGTGTATATACCCTCTATATAAACATATATTTATATATACCTTTTATATATATAAATATATTACTCTTTATTGTAAGTTTTATTTTGTGAAAACCCTCGTTTTTACATCAACCCAGTAATTACATCTGGGCGTGGATTGGTTCCCGAGTAATCTGTCAAACGAATGCTCCATTTAGTTGAGTAGAGTGTCAGAGAGCGGTGGTCAGTCTACGTGCTCTAGGGCTGGAGTTCATCAGGGGGAGTTTGGTGAGTGTTGCCCCATTTGAATTAACTTGAACTTGTAACTCGTTATATTAATATACAGAAGATTGTACCGTCTCAGTGTCACTTTCAATCTATTCCGTCTTTCCATCTCAGTAAATTAATTAGAATAAATTATTTAATCTCAGCTTATTTTCAGCTAACCTTTGACGATTTATGCAAATAATTGTATGGGAGTATGTTGCAAAGGAACAAAAATTTATTTTATTTTCATTATAGCAATGGTTTGTCTATCACGTTAAGCTGCGTACCACAGAAAAGGAACTATATAATTTCATTTGCAGTGCTTAATTTTGAAACATCATCCATCTATTGAGGGAATCACAATGAAATTCTTATCACCGGGTCATTCCTGTTTTCAGGACATAGCCTCAGTGTATAGCTGCATAGCTGCATAGAAAACGTGTTGTCAAAAAGTGTGTTTTTCTTTTCCATTTCTTTGTTGTGGTTGATACTAAGAGTGAAACGAAAGAAGCCTACAAGTTACTACACATGGTTAAGACATATTTTAAAGATTTTCAAACATGTGATACAAATTTGAATTTCATACAAGTGACTTAGTTAAAAGTAACATCTCTAAGGTTCACTCAATCACTCACTGAAATTAAATATCGTTAGTCTTATTTATCTGAGTGGTATACCAATGTTAATTTAAAACAAAATAACATTAGACAGTCAAGAAAATCTTCAACTGACTGTTGGTAGTGATGATTTTAAATCTTCAACCATACTTCAAACACCCAAAGTCAGTATGTGTGGATTGAAGAATTATCATAACAGAAGAAAAAGTAATTACAAGAAATGTTAAGGTGGATGCCACAAATTAACATAGAGTATAATAAATAACTCGTAATTTATTTCAAATTGTTATAAATATTTTTATTATGAATATGGTAAATCTGTTTGTTTGACAAAAAAGATATTTATTAGTAGTTAGTCCTTTTTCTGTTTAAAATGTAATTTATACATTAACTTGTGTGTTTTTCATTATGATTTAGATTCTGATATAGACTTTGTTATGAAACATTTAATAATTTAATTTAAATTTAAAAAATAAATAAAAATTTCAAGCATAATTTATTATTATTCTGTATCTATTTATTAAATGCTAGTTGTTTTAATAGTTTGTACCAAACTGTATTATTGTAAGAAAATATAGATAACAAAGTTGAATGTGACATTAATTATATTAAAACATTTTCTTTGGAGTTTTAAAGTTGCATGTATAAATTAAATTGGCAATAACAGCTAAAAAAAATAAAGGGAAAATGTTCTAACGGTATGTAAATTTCACATAAATAATAACATTATTTTGCATAAAAACTTATATTTCTTCTAACTATAATTTAAGAGGGTAACAATCATAGAGAACATTCAAGTCCATATATCTCCAAACATTTTTGTGTTCACATATAACCTTATAATACTAAGCTGATGAACTTCTATTTTGCTTATTCACGAAAATCTCTTGTAGGCGTCTTCCTGCTAGGATGTATATTAAAAAGTCCAAGGTATAAAATGTCTATCAAGAATAGGAAACAATAAAAAGCTTGATTTAAAAAGCAATACAATGTTTTAATACGCAGATATAATAGCTACTTTGTAACTTCGTTGGAGGAAGAAGGAAAGTGTTATCAGTGGGTAAACAAGATGCCTCTCAGAATGAGTTGATCATTTTCTTCCTTCTCTATCTATTCCGTAGATTGGTGTCAAAATGTGATAGTACATAGATTTATTTGTTGCGTCAAGCTAAGATACAAACTACTTCGCAAAATAACTTCAAAATCTCCAGGCAGAAAACGCCATTAGGGATGGTCGAATCCAGTTTTTAAATCAAAACTTTTTGTTGGTCAAAATATATCAAATATGTATCCATTACAATCCTATAGTTTAATTTTCTTCACACAGTGATATCAACAGTTGTTAGAACCAGCTCGTGACCTTTTACCACCTTGGTAATGAGCGAAAATGCCACCCCAGCCTTTCAAATAAAAAATAACTAATTTGTTATGTGTTTAAATAAGCATCAATATTATTGCTATGAAAATAATCACACAAAATAACAATTACATCAAAGAGTAAGAACAATAAATTGTTTGTATCTACTGTTTTCCCACGTTGTTCTTGAATGTACAATTCATACACTACTTGTGCAGGTTAACTTGTGTCACCAGATCCTCACATCACCACTTTCCTTTCTTTCGATTGGTTCTGAAAACAAATAGAAAAGAAGAAATAAAGTGGATTTTAAGTTAATTGTATATTCATTTTTTAACAACAAACTTTTGCAAATAAAAACTTACATTAAGAAATTGGACAGATCTAATACTTTATAATACAAAATCTAATTTTAAAGTTATAAATTCCCAATGGGTAGTAAATAAATTAAAATCAAAAAGTATATCATCTCACTTTTGCCACCGCTCGTAATTTGCTACTTTAAGCAACTGCCTACCCTGCCTCAACCCCATCTCTCTAAACCCGGCCATGACAGTTGTTTAATATATATCATGAGCATAGTGGCATCAGATGAGAAACTTTTAAATGAAGAGAAAATGTCGTAATTAAATTCCAGGACACCCTTGATAGATATTCAACAATTGTTGATATCACCGTATGAAGAAAATTAAACTTGTATATTTCTCCTGGACCAATATTTGATTCATTTAGACCAAAAAACTGTTTTACTATAAAAAGTTCTTTTTCTCGTATCCCCTAAATCCTCAGCTTTAAGAGTGAAGGTGCTGCGAGCTTAGATAAAACAAATGATTGAAACAAGATGTGTTGACTCAAAATAAAAATAAAAGTAAAGTATTGAATGGATAAACTTTCAGACCACGCTAGCAAAATGTACAAAAGTAAATTTAACTCTATAACACACCGCTAGAAAAAATTGTTAAGACGGTGTGACTGAAGGGTGAAATGGTCACAATCTTCACTTATATTTTTTATAAGGTCACGTGTTGGTAGGGAGGGGAGAGTAGAAGAGAGTAGAAGAGAGGAAAAGAGAGAAGAAGAGGAGAAAAGAGAGGAGAAGAGGATAAAAGAACAGAAGATAGGAGAAAGGAGAAGAGATGGGTGGAAAAGAGAGGAGTGGAGGAGAAAGAAGAAGTTAGAATAGAGTAGAAGAGAGAATAAGAGTGAAAAAGAGATAAGAAGATAGACGAAGAGGAGAGGATAGTTGAAGAGAGGAGAGTAGAAAATAGGAAAGAGGAGAGAAGAAAAATAAGGTGAGAAAAGATGAGACGATTGTATAAAATAGAAGACGAAGGGGATATGATTATAGGATAAAAGGATAAAGGAGAGGAGAAAGAAATAGGAGATAGGAGGATAATATAGGAAAAATCAGGAGATAATAGAACAAGAGAGTAGAAGAGAAAAAGGAGTGGATAAAAGAGGAGGATGGATAGGAAGAGAACAGAAGATAAGAGAAAAGAGGAACATAAAAAGAGGATCAAAGAAGATAGTGGAAAAGAGGAAAAATAGGAGAAGAGAAAGAGGTGGTGAGAAAAGAAGAGGATGCAGTTGAAGATATGAGAGAAGAACAGAGGAGAGAGGAGAAAAGAAGAAGAGACTAAAATAGGAGAAGATAGTAGAAAAGAAGAGAAGAGAGGAGAATATAGGATAAAAGAGAAGAAAAGAGGATAAAATGGGAGGATAGAGGAGTGGAGAAAAGAGGGGAATAGAGAGTAAAGAGGAGAATAGAAAAAATGGAAGAGGAGAAGAGAATTTTAGTGACAGATAAATATTTAATATATATAAATGTGAAGTAATTTCTTTTGAATTCTAACAATAATTCCCAGAGTTATACCAAACCAGTTTTCATCATTTTTGTATTTAGACAAACAAAAGGTTATACAAAAGTTTGTAGCCGAATATCTCGAATTTCAATAGTAAAAATATTATATATATATTGTGGAAATCTGAAGTTAATTATGATCTAAAAATTTATTTTTACACCAATTTCTCAAGTGAAATCAAAATTAGATGTAACGAATTTTCCTAATATATTACAGGTGTATTTTTAATTAATAAATCGCAAGATATCTATCAAAAGCTACGATTTAACGGTTATTTTATATCGATATATGGCTTGTTTATTAGGGTCTATAAATTAAACTGCTATTGTTACGAGTGAACTGGAATTGTGATAAGATTTAAAATGGCTGTTATTCTGTAATATTATTCTCCGTCGCTTTTAACTTGTTAATGCATTATTTTGAGGTTGAAAATCAATAAAGTTATATATTATATACACTTGAGTACCGACTATCTGGCCCTCTGTAATATCCAGCCCAATTCTCGGTGTTAATTAGTGAATTTTAAAATAAACAAACCATTACAAATTAATACAAATATCGATGGCAAATGCCTTACAACTCTTACATTGGAAACAGCAGAGTATAACTGCTCCGCATGGAGTTGGCCTATAATACAGACAATTGGTCATTGTATATATCAGCACTGTTTTGATGTGCCTGGAAACAGAAGTTCTGTCAAAGTTGGTGTATATAGCAGCACTGTTTTGATGTGGCTGGAAACAGAATATGTGTCAAGAGAGGTGTAGATAGCAGCATTGTTTTAATGTGGCTGAAAACAGAATATGTGTCAAGAGAAGTGTAGATAGCAGCACTGTTTTAATGTGGCTGGAAACAAAATCTGTGTCAAGGGAGGCTTATATTACATGAGGCAAACCTATGCTGAAAATTATTTACACTTAGATTTCATATAATCCGGCCTAGAATTCCGCCACGTTAGGCCGGATAATTGCGACTCTAGTGTATTTAACATAACCAGAGCACCTCTATTTCAATATCTTAGTTACCTATAATCTGTTAAACATAACGTTTTACCTGAATAACAGTTTAAAATTATATGGTTAGGTTTTGTGTTGCCAAAATTTTTAAAATATCTCCTTTGTTTTAAATGATAAGTTTTTAGTTACGAATTATATTTATATTAAAATCAAGGAAACTTAAGTGTTATCAAATTATTTCATTATTTTTAGTTTATTTCTTTTTATCCTATCCGAAAGAATATTATAAACATTATAAGAAGTACCTATTCTTTGTTTTTCTATGTTATCTATAATGTGTAATATGGTTCATATTTAATACTTTTTATACATGCATTGTATTTACCTGGAAAAAAGAAAATACTTTAAATTTTTTAAATAAGATAACTTATTTTATTATTATATTTATTAAAAAATATATATCTTAATAACATATTTTTATCCACTGCCTAGGAGTATCGTTGTAAGGAGCGTTTTTGTGTCATAATCAATTCCATTTTAAAAGCTATTTTCTTTAGACCTTCTCTGAAATTGTTGTAAATAATAATTTTTTAAGTCAAATAAAAGAATAAATAAGTTTGGTGCCTTATCTCAGATAAACTTATAAATAATATTGGCCTAAATTATTGTGGTTAACTTTCACATTCATACATTGCAATACGTTTTCATTACAGTTATCCAAAGTGATAGGTGTCAGCTGTTAGCTTAGGGATACTCTAGGAAATATTTCTAGTGACTATTTGCTCCGTCATACAAGTAAGCTCAGGTGGTGAATGTACTTTAGACAGCCCATTCAAGGCTGTGATCTATTTATATCTCGTTTTGTCTTGTCAAGCCGCCAAACTGTAGCCAAATATAAGTCATCAGAAATACCTATTACCATATAAATGGCTGAGAGAGTTGCTAGTGTCAATTACCTCATGTTATAGCTCATGGTTTCAAGATCGTGATCTATGCCTGTCTCAACACGTTGTGTTGCTAAACCGGTTCCAGATATGAGGCATCATGGAAAACCCATTACTACATAGAGGGGGGAGGGATGAGAGTAGGTCACACGATCTATCCAGCCAATCACAGTACTGTTCCCATACAACCCACATATACAAACCTTGAAAAGATGGCAAGGGCTGGTGAATTGGCTAGCGGACGGGTGAAGGTAAGCCATCAGATCGAAAGGTTGTGGTCACGTGACGATCTCTAAGCCAATCAGAGCACTGTTCTCATAGCCCCCACACGCTACTTGAAAAGTGTTCATTTAATAATTGCGCCTTCGGAACCATCCCTTAATGTGTTTGAAAATATTTCGACCACAGGAAGGAGTGGGCTCATCTTCTTGGCATCCAGTTTCTAGCCACCATTCGATAAAATCTGTTTTGGGAATGATTTTTTCATAGCTTGGTAACTGACTGGGAGAAATAATTTCATTTTGGATTTTGTCACTTTCAATTAGAGGTTTGCCTTGTGGTACTACTGAAATATTGTTAGTTTTCCTGTCGAATATATTTGGATCCATTAATTTGGAAATTTTGTCAATGCCTTTGTCCAAATAGGTTTGGTATGGCATAATGTCTTCTTGTAAATCATATTTTTCTTTTTTAATGCATTTTGTTGTTTTACGAATAATTGGATGGTGAGTAGTCTCTGAAGAAACTTGAGAGGTGTTATCGATGTGATTTTTTTAAATAAAGCTCATATTCTTGTTTGAGATCCAAATTATTTTGAAAATCGGTTGGAATTGACATGAATTTTGCGCTCTTGCGAATTACCGGATGTTGAGAATTCACGGAGGACAATTTAGAGGTTGCAATTCCTTTTTTAAATGTGTGAAATTTTCATTTCTTTTTTCAAAATCTTTCTCCAAATCACAAGTGTTAGACAACAGTTTTTTGTTTGATGAGGTTTCGGGTGGTCTTGCAAATCATCTTTTTCGGATTCTAATTTTGTTTCTAAAATATTAACTAAAAAACAATTTTGATTTTTTTGGATTGCATTTTTGAACAGTGTTTCCACGGTTTTGAAGAAACTTGAGAGGTGTAATCGATGTGATTTTTTAAATAAAGCTCATATTCTTGTTTGTGATCCAAATTATTTTGAAAATTGGTTGGAATGGACATGAATTTTGCGCTCTTACGAATTACCGGATGTTGAGATTCACGGAGGACAATTTAGAGGTTGCAATTCCTTTTCTTAAATGTGTGAAATTTTTATTTCTTTTTTCAAAATCTTTCTCCAAATCAGAAGTGTTAGACAGCAGTTTTGTTGTTTTGATGGCGTTTCGGGTGGTCTTGCAAATAATCTTTTTCGGATTCTAACTTTTTTTCTAAAATATTAACTAAAAAACAATTTTGATTTTTTTTTATTGCATCTTTTACCAGTATTTCCATGGTTAGTTCAAATAATCGAGCCCTTTCTTCCAAGGACAGTGTCACCCCTGAATGGTAAAAAAATAACATAAAATTACAAACCATTTTACTTTAATTATTTATACAAACTAAATCAAACCCTTGACATTTTGGTATAACATGGTACACTCGTAGCGTGTGTTAATTTAGTAAAATTCTGAAAAGTTGGTACTAATTATTTTTATATTGGAAGGCAGTACCAAAATTTTTAGTTCGAATCTCTGTCGAGGAAACCTAATTTTACTATTTCAATGCTCTGAAAGAGTTGTGTCTTTCCTTTATGATCTTTAGTTCAGCTAAGATCATTAACTTTCTAACAATTAACAGTTGATCAAACGGAAATATTAGTCACTATTCTGTGTTTCTATTACTATCAGGAGTATCATAGATACTATAAGGTTAGGGGTTCAGTACCTGGAACTTTCAGTGAGGCATTCCCATTGCATTTCACTTTTAGTCCAGTCTTAATATATTCTTAATGTAACTAAACTAGCTCATATTATGTGGTAACGCACTCATGTGAGTCCTAGCAACCATGCTTGTCATTCTCATATTACCTTAAATATTTTGGTAATGTAAATAATAGATTATAAACTTATCGTTACTGTTAATAATATAATATTAAGTTTATTCTAAAAGAATCAACTTAATGTGACTACCCTCCACTTTACTATTAGACCAAATAATATCGAATGCTGACTAGAGATAAGGCCTGTTTTGTGCAGTTATATACCTCTATATCCAGGGAAAGTAAATGGTCGAACTCGATACAGAAGTGTGCACCGTCTCGCCATCGCTTTCAATTGTTTTACTCTTTCCATCTTCGTAAATTAATTAGCATAAATTATTTTTAATATCAGCTTATTTTCAGCCAACCTTTAACCATTTATGTTAATAATCGTATGTATGTACGTTGCCAAGAAACAAAACTTTAATTTCCTTTCATTGTAGCAATAGTTTGTTTAAAACTTAATATTATTGTCTATGTATATAATATTTTATCTTAAATTATTGTAGCATTGATATATTATGAACAACGAAGTCTTTCCTCATTCGCTTTATCTAAATTTCTATTTTTTCGGATCTATTTATTTATTTCTATTAATTATTCCTTGGACACACTTATGATTGCTTATCTTTGATTCTAACGGGTTTTTCACTGCACTTTTTATGTGTTAACTCCTTAGTTTATAACTTTCTTCTCTACCATATACTATTGTTTTATTCTTATTCTTTCCCTATTACTTGTTATATATTTCTTAGTCCTAAAGGTTTACTTTTTATCGTATTAGCCCGCAAGCACGTGCTTCTTCGAACTAATACCATCACAATTTTCTCTAGTTTATGAAATTGTTACTTTCTTAGTACATAGTCGTGGACAATAACTAAATGAAGAACTTTAGAGGTGGACAGCTTAAAGTAAACCAATGAAGAGGCTAAACTTATACAGTAAATTTACGGAAATAGAGGAAGGGTGAAAGAGAAATGTGAAAACACAGACATTGAGTTAAGTGTAGTATTGTAGAGAACAAGAAGAATTGATAAATATACACAAATATTTTTATAAGATTGTGTAAATATGAGGATGAATTGTTAAATATATATAAGGGGTTATAACGAGTAGTGGAAAAGAAAACTCGATGAATATAAATGGGGAATTTAATGGATTAGATATATATAAAAGACGTAACTAAATTTAAACTAGCAAAGAACAGAGATAATTGGGTAGATATAGGTTAAGAGATAGATGTATCAGTGTAAATAATAAAGAGAGGGTAAATATAAAGAAGGATTTAATGAAATATTGAAAAAAAAAACAATTTTTTTTATTGTTTAAAACATTTAAATAAAATCTTACCTTTCATTTGTTTGTTTTTTCTTTCGTCCACAGAATGTGAAAAATTTAAATGTATCTTTTAAATTTTGACTTACCCTAATGACGGACGTAAATACATTTCTTTATTATATTACTCATAATATGAATTGGATATTAAATAAATAAGCACTACTTAAATTATTAACAAAAATGTAATTTTTCAAATATTCTCTAATTTAATATTTATTAATGATAATCAAGTTAATAGTGCCCAAGTAACCTTGACCTATTTAGACCTATAGGACACCACTAAAAATATTTACTAATATTAACATATTATAACATATTTATTTAGAACACCAAATGCAAAAAAAAAAAAATGTTAATGGGACATTGGATGGCCTAGACACAAAATCAAATACTTTCTCATACAGCTGCGAAAAAAAAACCTAGAATCGCTTAAGCGTGTATTCTTCCCTCTAGAACAACTAACTAGGCAACTAAAGGATGTATGTATATCCAATTATTTTTTTAAATGTAAATATAATAGGGGAGCAATAATTTCGATTGTGTATAAAGCATTCAGCAAACCTTTTCCTGAAATCGTTTCGGATTGGTGATATTTTATTCCTTTTGTAAGTTGGGAGGTTATATATCGTCTTAACACCCCTATAAATTATTATTTGTGTTCTTTAAACGCATTGCATGATGCATGTTGCATACCTACCTCCTCCTCATCTTTTAGAACAGACCCAACAAATGTTTTGCGGTTTTTGTAGGACAAAAGCGAAGAAATGGGGGGAAGGGTATGTCGTCACGTGATCCTCAGTTAATCCTCGACGTATTCTAAGGGGTTGGAGAATCACACCCTCGAGAACACGAGAAGGGGATGCAGAGGGGTGAGAGGGTTGTAGAGAGGGAACAAGTTGGATTGGACAGCGATTGCATATTCATGTTGAACGAGTAAGAGAGAGAGAGTCTTGCCGCTAAGGCACGCTAGGGACCCTCCCGGATTCTCAAGTAGAACATTTTGCTACAACTGGAACTCTTCAAACATATTTTTCTTTAGATAATACCTTCATCGCCTTACTCTGGAATAACTGGTAAGATAGAGCTAAAAGGTTACTGGTCTCTTTTGTTTAAACATTAAATAAAAATTACATCAAAATAAAATAGAAATCGTGTTATGGGTAGAAACAAAATAACCTGACTAGTTTAGATTTTAGAATCAATTACAAATATACCTTCAGTCTATCATGAAAAGAAGAAACCGTAGTCCCACTATTGTGATAACATGAGAGTGACATATTAGCCAATGTAATACTAATAAATAATGCTAAAAAAACTGTATAACCTTCTTTTGTACAAAAAACTAAATGTAAATAATTCTCTAGTAGACACATTAACATTATAAAATATATTTACTTTAATTTAATAATTAGTATAAAATCATTTCTACTTAAGAAACGCAAATCATATAATAAATGTGATATTATTAACAATCAAATATAAATGACAGCCATAGGACATGAAGTACAAATGTAAGAATCCAGAACCTCGTTCAAACCCTGTGGAGTAAGACATTGTTGCTCATGGAATGATAAAATTAAAATAAACATGAGCGATATCAAATGTAATAAGGTGGACTGGATATAACTAGCTCAAGATACGGATAGAGTATAATGAGGTGGACTGGATAGAACTAGCTCAAGTTAAGGATAGGGTGTAGTAATGTGGACCGGATAGCAGGGAGTCGAACCACAATTTTTATCGGTTTTGGTTCCAATTCCTGTTCTCAAATTTTTTTTAAATGTTCTGGTTCCGGTTAGAGCACAATAAATGTTCAGGTTCTTTTCGGTTCCTGATAGTGTTCAGGTTCTTAATATTTAAACAAATTTAGCACAGAAACTTTCTATCAATTAGGGTTGCGTCAATGTACTAATTTTGATAATGGTTTTTAATGACTGAGGGAGGTTCTTTTTATTTCAATAGAAGTGTATCCGCATTTTCGTGGAAGGATAGCGGAGAACCACTTTGGAAATAACACTCTGGATCAAAAGTATTGCTAGATTAAAAAAATATTATAGCGTACCTTAGTAACAATAGTGCATTCTCATAGTTTCATCTTGAACTGTCACCGTCAATCTCATAATCAAAAAACTTCCAAGCTGAGTTTTCTTTAACTTATCTCACCAATAATATTATTTAAACCACTTACTAACAACACAAATAATCAATCACCTCCGCACTGTACTCAAGGAACACATTCACTGAGCTACTTTCCAATTTAAACTTGAGTGAAAGAATTTAAAGTTTGCATTTTGCCAGCCTCCATCTCCTTTTCCCGCTATTATAATCTGTTCAACCAACCACCAGACTATCAGTTTTCACTTCCAAAAAGTACTAAGTACAATACACTTACACTGTGTATCCAAAAGAGATGATTTCTTAATTTATGTATTTCAACTTCTGAGGAATGGGATATTATCTGCCTTGTAGCAAAGCAGGACTCAAACATCAAAGGGAGAAAACAACGAACAATGTGACAGTCACGACATTCCTCTGGAATCTAACAGTGTGTGGTGCTAAGGTCTCATTAACTCTTTTCTAATAACCTTATTAAAGAAGTTTCAAACAAAGTAGTTAACTAAAATACATCGAGCTCTTTCAGAACTTACTGAAAAAGGGGGAAAACAACATTTCAAAATTAAACTAAGCTTAGGAAAGAAAAAAAAAATGTGTGCAATATGTCAAAATATATACAATTCTGTTAAATTAGGAACCTTTAAGAACCTTGTAGAACCTTGTAGAACCTAAAAATTATTTAACGTTTGCTATTCCGGTTCTTCACAAAAGTGTGTTTAGGCTTCCGTTTCTTATTTCAATTCCTTAAAAATAAATGCTAATTTTTGTTATCGGTTCCGGTTCCGGTTCCTGTTTCGGATCGACTCCCCGCTGGATAGAACTAGCTCACGATATGGATAGGGTGTAATGAGGTGAACTGGGTAGGACTAGCTCATGATAGGGATAGGTTATAATGAGGTGAACTGGGTAGGACTAGCTCATGATAGGGATAGGGTATAATGAGGTGAACTGGGTATGAATAGCTCAAATAGGGATAGGGTATAATGAGGTGAACTGGGTAGGACTAGCTCAAGATAGGGATAGGGTATAATGAGGTGAACTGGGTAGGACTAGCTCATGATAGGGATAGGGTATTTATATCAAAGTAGTTCTCAAAATGACGTTAAACTGTGTAGAGTAGCCTTTGTCTAGTTTTATTAACTGATGATAACTGACTTAAAACCTTACTTGCAAGTAGTGTTCGGGTCGTTTCAAAACAGTCATTTATACATAAAACTGCCTATATGTCAGAGCGTTTATATCGAAAACGGTCTATATTTGGGGGGACGTTTCATAAGTCATTTATACATAAAACTGCCTATATGTCAGAGCGTTTATATCGAAAACGGTCTATATTTGGGGTTTGTTTATTACCGCTCCCACCTCTCCCGCCCCTACCCCTCCCGCCACTTTTCCCCTCCTCCTGCCCCTCTCCCCAACAAACCCTGGACATGTTTTTTATTTTTGATTAATTATCGTTAATTAAATATTGTTAATTGGTAGGATAGAGGTGTTGTAGTTTTTTTTATTTATTGCTGGCATACGCCGGACATGTTGGTTGTTAATTAATTAATTGGTAGGATAGAGGGGTGTTGGAGTTTTTATTCATCGTTTTGAACCTCTAGCTAGTGCTGTCTTATGTTGAATGAGCATTGGTTCCATCGTCACAAGGCCTGAACCTCTCCTGACGGCCTTTTAATTATTAATTAATTAATTTATGCTAATTAAGGATTGAGGTGTTGGAGTTTTAGAGCGTTGTGGGAGCATGAGACAAGAGGCACCAACCTCTCACTATGACTGTCAATGATATAATGAACATTGGCTCTATGACGTACTCACCTCCAACAGTGGCAATCAGCCTTTCACTTTTCCCTCCCCACCCCTCCCCCCAGAACCGGGGTTGTTCATCCTGGTTTTCCCCCTCCCCCGGTCATTCCTCCTCCTTCGCCACCCTGACGCCAGCCTGCCGGGACGACAAGTGACCTCGATAACCTTGGGTTTTCCCAATGACGTAATCATCGCAACCCTGGCGCCGGGCTGGCGGGCAGACAAGTTGGGACAAGAATAGATCGTGACCTCAGCAACCTGGGTTTTTCCTATGACGTAATCATTGCGTGTTATGTTGCAACTCTAGCATCTCTAATTATGCACAATCAGGGGCCTCGGAATCCACAGTTAGGGGCCACTACCCCTGTCACAAGTCTACTAAAATTGTTTGTTTGGTAGCGTCTGTCGAAATGCATGGAAATGTTCCTCCTGCCGCAGCTATCGCACAGGACAACTTGGTTTTTTTCCCTATGACGTAATCATCGCGTGTTATGTCGCAACCCGGGCGCCAGGTTGGCGGGCAGACAAGACAATTTGGGACAAGAATAGATATTGACCCGGGCAGTGGGTTTTCCCTGGCGCCATGTTGTTGGGCAGACAAGAATAGATATTGAGGTCATTGACCCGGGCAGTGGGTTTTCCCTGGCGCCAGGTTGGCGGGAAGACAAGACATGTTGAGAAAAGATTAGATATTGACCCGGGGCATCGGGTTGTCGGGCAGACAAGGCAAGTTGGGACTCGTAAATAAAACACAGATGTTACAAATATATATTTATTTATTAAACATCACAATTATACATTTTTACAGGAATGACGCATATATTCGTTCATACGTTTTTCTACAGTGTCTCTTAGATGCGTTAGTAAAATTGTTTTTAGTTCACAATCCAACATGTAATAGTCCAAACCGATGACTTGACGTATATAGTAAGTAGCACTGATAAGATCCAGGTTTTTGATGTGCGTTTCCACCGTAGGTTGTTCTAGGTCGATGACATCCGTCGATTCTGTTAGCGTATCGCATACATCCACGACGAGTGTGTCGATCAAATTGTTGCAATAGCGCGCGACGGGTGTCGACCACATGTCCCGTCGGTCGACGGCGACGTCGATGAGGTCCCATACCTCACAAAGACGCGCCCCGCTAGGTGCTAGATAGGCGACCCGTTTGATTCCGGCGTCTTGTTTCTCGTTGATGACGAACATGCGGTCACCGCACATACGTCTCAGAGAGAGTTCGTGATTAGTCAGGCTAATCTTCTGAGGAGGTTGAGTGTTGGTGAAAAACTTTGATATGACCGACTTGTAGGTGCTCAGTTCTTGCCATTCTGTACGGTTAAACACGGCGCAGTTCCCTCCACATTTTTCTAGTTGGACATAGGGCGTAAAGTTGTTCTTGACACTCATGCCGACGATGACTCGCTTGGCGTCGACTTTATCCAGCGGGAACAATGTGTTGAAAATACTGGTGACGGCGAGTGGTTTCGCAGGCTTTGCTTTGCTACCGCAAACGTCTTGACCTTCCATGATGCTCAGTGGTTATGGCCGGCACACCGCCGGGACGCCCTTTTTATAGGCGCACCCCGTCTGGACACGGCCTCTTGAAGGGCGACATGCCCCTACAGTCTTGAAAAATCTATTGTAATATCTCACCACCTTAGCGTCGTTGGCTGTATGATTGGTGGGCGAGAATAGGTTTTGGAAAGTTTTCAGCGGAATGTTCTGGGCGCGATAGAGAAGGTACATCAGACAGTAATGGCCGCAAACGTCTGATGCGATGCTTTGAAGTTGTAGCTTACTATGGGACGTGCGAAAAGTGTTTTTGCGTATAAATGCCAGATGTGACTTTATACGCGGTGGAAAACCATAACTGTCAAAGTATTCTCCCACGCCGTTCTTGTCGATAAAGATGGCGACCCAATGCGTCCCAGGTTTGGTGTGCGGATCGGTGTTGATGACTAGAGCGGCAGGTCGAGCTATTCTTGCGGGTAGTTGATCAGCAGGGAAAACACCCGACCGTACAGAACGGAACCACGGACTTGTTTTCAGCGCACGTCTTATGGTGTGCGTGTCCATCTTCAATCATTCAGTCTCGAAGTCCCAGACGATAGAGGCAGAGCAGAAATTCCATACAGAACTATGTGCCATGCACATGGTGCGACCCAATTTAAGTGTTTTCAGTGACGAACAACCTCTGTCGTACAGATCTACGATGGGTGTGGACGTGTATTTGACTAGAAACTTTTTCTTTTCTGACCCTTGACGTAGACGGTTTCTGCACGCGCTGTGGCACGGGAGATGAGGGATTCGAGCAGGCTGTAATCCACATCACCGTAATCCCAGGTGATACCGTGCAGATTGTTGACTATATAGTCGGCTTTCTTTCGGGCATCGGTGGAAAGTTCTTCGATAGCGTATGGAGGTTTTAACACCCAATGTTGAAGTAATGTGCCGCATACAGATAAAACACTCAGTTCCTTGACGATAAACTCGTTGTTGTCGTCGATGAAGCTCTGGAAATCCACAATGACGTCCATAGCTTAAATGAAGGGGGTAAGGGGCGGGAAGCCGTTTATATTAGCTTCCATAATCGGTCACAACGTTTCTGTCCTTGTCAATGGTGATGATGTTGGCAAACTCCCCGTACACGATACAGTTGACGGTTTCGGTGAGAGCTCGGGTGAAGCTCACTTCGATGCTCAGAGAACCGTGTCTCGTCAAATTCCAATGTGATGTCATGTGGGCGGACAGATTAGGTGTGAGATCGAAAGCCATAAGATGATATCCCTTGGGGAAGGCTTCTCGTGTGATGTCGCTACCCTCGTTCATGAAATGGATACCCGTTCCAGAAAACAGCGTGTGGTAGGACATGACATAGTGTCCGTTTGAAAAATCGGGCTGTAACGGTTTCGACGGTACTTGTTCCCCGTCCACGTACAGCGAGAAATGGTTCATGCCGTAGGTTTGAAAGTTGAACGGGTTCTTGGTGGCGTCTCCGTTGAACGCTGCGTTTGACACAAATCCCACGATGCACCGTTTGGGTAACTGGCCGGTGAATACGTTGTCCAGCGATTTCCCTTGCACGCCCGTAGGAATAGTGAGTGTTTTTACTTCCACACGGGTGATGGGATACTTTGCGGGACTGACATTTATTGCTTTGGCGTGTGCCAACAGTATAGAATGTAATACTTTGACACGCCTCACTAGAAGGCCGGCTTCAACGATGTGAACCTTAAAGTGAGGGAGTTCAGGGACCGCCATAAGACTAAACCCGTCGCGGGAACGGACCAACCGGATTCGGAGTTCGGCGCCGTTCAAAAAGTATTTCTCTTGGTTAAACACGTCGCCGTGTAGATACCCCAAAAGATCCACCGTCTTACTTTTTGTGGTGAGAATGCGACGGGCCTCAAATCCCTTGTTGTTGGCGTTAGCCTCCTCAAAGGTTCCGGGGGTGTCTGCGAACCACATACCGCAAGTCAATTGCGTTCTTTTGGCTTCACTGTTGTAATTGAGCAGCGTCTCTATGTACGCTCTATAGGCATACGTGTTGCTGGGCGGTGATACTAGTTTTTGGTTTAAAAACACGTCCACCTGCGTGAATAGAGAATGCAGCCAATTGTTGACGGGTACGATCTGATCCACCTCTGTGAAAGCGCCACCATCGGGTTTCATGATGGCCGCCCGGAGATAGAGCATAGTCTGTGAAAGATCGATATAGAACTCGCCTTGTCCGGTAACGGTAAATTCGATGGGTGAATCATCGGTGAGGGAAGAGACAGGTTTGTACTGGAGCCATTGCCCACTTTCAAGACTGGTTTGAGTGGGTGGCACGGAAAAGAGATCGAGTTCACTGCTGGCACACTCGCAGGACTGGGGGTGTAGAAACGACATTTTAACTGAAAATATCTTTAGCTTCTTTCTTGACCTTTTTACGTCGGGTGACGACCTTAGAATGACGTCGTTGCTTCTTACGACGCCCTTTATAGCCTGAGCCGGTCATCAGCGTGTTGATCTTCTGTTCAGCCTTGCGTTTCAAGTTTGTTCCAGCCTCGCCGACACGTTGCCGTAGGGCCTCTTTGAAAGGACGCCCTTGATTGGCAACGTCGGAGAGCACGTCGATACCCGTATGAAGCGCCTGTTTTCCGATGGCTTTAGCGCCACTTCTCAGCTACGGTACGACGCTTTTGAAAAGACCACTGAAAAAACTTCCTATCCCATGCCCTCTTTGATAGGGAACACCGTGGTAGATCGAAGATATTCCTGTTCCAGCCTGGTTGATGTAGTATCTTTGGTAGGGACAGTTCATGTTGAGCAGCGTCGAAAATGAAGTTTCACGCACACTTTTCCAAACTCGAATGGTACAGGTTCACCCGTGTCGGTTCTTATATTGATTTCCAAGCTTTCAATTTCCCTTCTCAGCACCGGCATGTACTGCAACGGGTCGTAGCTAACTGTCTTATGTATGCCGTAGAGATAGTTTACGTTGTTGATGCCGACGATACGTAACAGCGGTGCCACAATGTCACCCACGGGCTGAGGCTCGCCAATATCCGTGTATATGTACATTTGCGAGGGCAGGCCTAGTAGAATGTTGGCGGCGTACGGAGACTTTGGTACTTTTATCAGATTAGTCTTAGGATAGAAACCGAGCTGCAGACTTAGTTGAGTTGATAGACTCAACAGCTGTATATTTGGTGAAGAAGAGATAACTTCCACTTTTTTGTTGGGGTTTGTGTACTTGAATACAACTCCGGAATCCCCTTTAAAAGCCTCTACTTCGTTTAGAGCCTTGATCAATTCGTGGATAGTGCTGTAGTTTCCAGCAGGGATATGATCCTTGACTATTTGTTCCACGCCATTAGCGTCCACCCAGTTGTACCATACAATATTTTGACCCTCGGGTACGGTGGTGAAAGAACAGGGATATTGAAATTCAGCCAGAGCGACTTCCCACCGCCCTTCGAGTGTAAGACGGTAAGGAAGTTGCGTGGTGAAATTCGTGAGGGTATTTTTCGGGAAATATCCCATAGAGCTGTCGCTCGGCAAAGTGATGTAAAATTGGTCCTTCATGGTAGTGTGCTGACGTAACTGGCGGGAATCCAGGAATTAAACTT
Organism: Timema cristinae; assembly: GCA_039000515.1. Classification (NCBI taxonomy): domain Eukaryota; kingdom Metazoa; phylum Arthropoda; class Insecta; order Phasmatodea; family Timematidae; genus Timema; species Timema cristinae. The sequence goes on from JBCFYV010011135.1 coordinate 6,240,123, forward strand.
GGCGGGGTAACCTTTCCACTGCACGTACACTTTCTTTCTGGCGCCTTTACCCTTGACACGTAGTATTTTATCAACTTTAAAAGTTTCAGGGAGACGTACGCGTTGCAATTCAGGTTCGTAAAACGTCCCCTCCACTTCTTCGCCGTCAAGATCGGTGAGTCTGTAGACGACAGGTTGTCGCAACACGCCACTACTGACTTTGAAAATCTCTTCGCTCCAATTACTTTCGTAGCCCTTTTCAAACAGCTATTGGATTTGCTAATACGCACCGTGTCACCGACTTTTATTTTAGGCTTCGAGCTTGGACGCCTTTTGCCGTACAGATTATCTCTGACTTGAAGCACGTTAGTTTATGAAACGGCGGCGGGCGCCATCTTGATACTGGAATGCTTGGACCCGTTGTAAGCGTCGACTAGGGCTTGGAGGACGTCCACATACCGATACGTGTTATTTTTGGTAAAGTAACGCCACATGCGTCCTTTCAGAGTTCTATTGAACCGTTCCAAGGTGCTTGCCTTCACGTCTGGATTATGAGTGGTGTACTAATGCACGCCTTCTTGCTTGAGAAATTTCCGGACTAGCCGTGCCGTGAACTCTGTCCCCTTGTCCGTCTGTATACTTAGAGGTTTACGACCGCTTTGCTTAAAAATGTCCCGAAGGCGTCTCTCACTACGCTCCCCGTCTTGGATGGAAGCGTCCTCGCCCAGGCCATCTTACTAAACACGTCGATGACGGTGAGCAAGTACACTGCACCGTCGTTGTATTTTCTGAGACTTCTCATATCGTTGAGATCGGCTTGCCAGAGATCGTCAATGTTTGACACCACGTACTTGTTGCGTGGAATTTTTTTTAGCACAGGTTTGTGTAAGGTATAAGCGTCCTGCGCACGAAGCCATTCTCGTACTTTTCGGGATCTTTTTTGGACGCCTTTATGAGCGACGCCGCCTCTGCAAACCCTGAAGGATGAGAAGGGTCGTAGTAGATGTCGGCTAGACGTTCCATTAAGCTCTGAACGGCAGCCACCGGTTTTCGTCCACTCTCTTCAGTTTCTTCTTCTTTGGGCGTTGCGACGGTGTAAGTGGTTGTGGTACGGGCGTCGGATCTCTAATAGGCGCCAAACGTTTCGGGTTCACAATAAATTCTTTTGGAACGTTTATATTTTGCAGCGCCGTGAGAAACTCTCGCCACCCTGACGGTTCGCTGTGTCTTCTTGCTCTGACCAGATCGTTGACTAAATCCACAATATTGGATCCACGAAGAGGCGTATCTTGAATACTCACTTCTCCGTTTGAGTCCCAAGAGATGCCGCCTCGGGACTTAATATGTTCTAGTAAAAGTTCAGCTTTTTTACGTGCCTGTGCTGGCACAGTATTAAGTACAGTTGGGATGGGAAGTACAGACACTTCAGGGGTGATGGTGGTGGTGGTGGTGGTTTCAGATGGCCTTTGGTGTTGACTAAAGTGTAGAGAGCGCTGTAGCAATTGTTGGTATAAAGTCCATTTAGACTTGTAGTCAAGTTTTGAAGCGAGGATTTTTTCCATTTCCTTGTCCAACTCGGAGACCACTAGATTTGTTGCCGAAGCCGTTTGTTGGTGGTGTTGCTCGTAACGGTGTAATGTTTCCGGGGACACCAATATCATCTTTTTCGTGTGTTCCATTATTTACTTGTTGAATAAAGAACCGAGGACCCCGCTGATTAAAGGGGCTAAAAGAAAGGGCAAGAACGCTCCTCCTTTCTGAACGAGTAGTCGTCTCTTCTTCTTCCAGCACTCTCCTCGTTTGACCAGCTTGCGCAACACCTGCTTGTGAGCACGTAACTTTGTCTTCTTCGCATTTTTCAGCGGTACCCGTCCTTTTAAAGTGTTGTAGGCACACTCGCAAACAGAGTCAACCAGTTTCTTGTCGGCCGTTTTCATCAAGGCGACACGTTGCTGCGGGTTCATGCGATACATCGCACGTAGCAGAGGTGCCTGCTTCAGCACTTTGGGACTCATGGTTATGAAATGATCTGTAAGCGGGAAGTGTCGGTGTTTTTATAGCTTTTGCGCGGTAGATACACGCAGCAGCCGACATTTGTGCGGGTTCTATATCTGAACCATTCTGGTGTACCTTGTTTGAAATCTAGCAATATATAGCCGTGAGGCGTACTTGTAGCATCGGTGTAAGCCTCTTGTAAAACACGGGGATTTTCAGGACAGACTTGTCGTGCAAAGTGTTGAATCTGAGCTTTATCCCTGGGATTTTTAAAAAGAACTATATAATGTGCGTTTAAGGAAATGTCTCTTTGGCCCTTGCCCTGATGGAATATATTTTGTGTAAGGTACATGACGCTCTAATTTTGATGGTGGAATCCTTTGGTGAAAAGATCGACGACCACTTCGTTGGCTTCACGCATCAGGTCGTCCAAGATAATCAGCTGTGGAGAGTCATTACAGACATCATCCATTTCCGGCAAACCCTTACAGAATATGACGTGGGGACTTGTCCCGTCTTGTTCGAATCCCGGTTGCCATAAAGCATAATACCTGTGATTTTATCAAATTTAACGTCACACATTGTGTCCAAGTGACGGATAAAGTCTGCTACAAAATGTGACTTTCCACAGCCGGACGGGCCGCTTATGATGGCCGAAAATGGATGTTTCAACTTGTCCATAATGTTTGAGAATGAGCTTATAAGCTATATGAGCTTGTATTTATAGGATAGGAGGGAGGTGCGGGTGTAGACGTTAAAACACAAACATAACAATTTTTACAATATTTATTTACAATCAGGAAAAAAGTATACACACAGTGTAAAGTATACTGTGAATATTTACAATATATAATTGTTAGTATAGACATAGCTGGTTTTGTTTACACACAGTGAAAAGTATACTGTGAATATTTACAATATAGGGGGAATAGTGGCCTCGGTACTAAAAGAAAATAAATATATATATATGAATAGATTTAAAATAAAAATATATACAATCAGTCTATCATATTTGACTGAAAAAAATATATACAAACAATGTATTAGATTTAAAATAAAAATATATACAATCAGTTTATCAGAAAAAAAATATATACAAACAATGTATTAGATTTAAAATAAATATATATATATATATATATATATATATATATATACAAACATTTGGCTAGAATTAAAATATATACAACCAACTAATTGACTAGAAAAAAATCAGGTAGGCAGAGGACTGTACTGGCAAATAAAAAAATATAAAAAAGTAACCCGAGTGCATAAAAAAAATAAAAAAATATGCTTGTTTTCATGCAGAAAAAAATATGAAAAAAATCTCAAATCTTGGAAAAATGGTATGTCAGTGGAACTGTCTAGAGTGAAAGAAAAAAAGATGATTATTCAGCCCGTCTAAATGATCACCTTTTATTCGTGGCGAGCGCGTTTACAAGGACTCTGATACCCAAACGGCAACGTATTAAAATCATCTGTTATCCGGCGTTTGGTGTACACGGGCCGGTAGACTTTAGCCTGCGAAACGGTACATACAGTCGCAAGACCTTTTCTTACAATTTTGTGCGGAATCTGTATGTATCTTTCCGCAGCCTGTTCGGTGACCATCGCTTTAAAAACTTCGAAATTATCATCGTTCCTGTTGACATAGTTTATGGTGATCCCGCGAACCTTGCACACCGTTTTTGTTTTGGCAGGATCGCCGCCAACGCAAACTCGGTAAGCGTAATTTTTGGGACCGCCAGATACAAAGGCGCTAATGTAGCTTCCCGGACCGTAATCCTGAAGTTCATCAGTGAGGTCACCTAAAAAGTCTCCGGTCGGTGGACTCCAATCGCCGGGGCGTTCGGTGAATAGAACGCTATCTGTATCATGATATAAAACGCGGTCCCCCAATTGTTCAAGGATGCTGTAAAGTGCAACCTAGCCATAGCAGTCGTGTAGCACGCCACCGCCACACTCGTGTTAGGGTTAGGGCGCAACGCGTCACGCGCATCCTTGTAATTGAGGAACATAACCTCATCATTTACATCAATGACGCTGTCCACGGTGATGTACGGATCCGTCAGGTACTTGTGGACGCCCTGATAGTCGTTGACAACGGCTACGTGTGGTAAATCGGGTCTTTGCCCAAACTTTCCCCATAGTGAATTTAAAAAAAGTTTAGCCAGAGTGCGGAGACCAGGGTTTTTACAAACAAAGCCGAAATCTAGTTTTACCCCTTCCCTTTCCTCATAATTTTGAATGTAAGCTAACTTTTTCTCCTGTGAGGTACACCACTCTGGCCATCCGCTGGCTTCTTGTTTAATTTTCAAAAAAGTATCAATGTACCCGTGAAACAGGCCGCCAGAACGCGTCTGACGGTCATAAACAGATACATTGTACTCCCACACTTCGTGCACTGCTTCAACGGTGTAGCCTTTCTCAACGGCTTTCCGGATCTCGTCAATCACCCAGACGCCTGTCAACCAGCCATCTTTTTTTTCGTTGTGCTGACATGCGCCTTGGTTTTTCTCCTCCCCGCATTTCCTGCACAAGATGAACATTAGCTTGTCGTGCATCCGTGTAGGCAATACGGGCAGGAATAAATCTCGCGGAGGCGTCACTGTAACTTTGGCTATGCCTTCTACTTGATCTATTGACGGACAATTTGGTTCCAAGTGAATTTTGGGTGGCCGACTGGGTATTTTTTGTACTTGCAAACGTATGGATACAATGAACACACATCCAAGTACTTGATCTTCTCCCCACAAGAAAGGTCTGTTTCGTGGAAGAGCTTGATACAATTTGTACGCCCGCCAAAGAATGCATCCCTGGGACTGAGAGGTTCCTTGGTATACACCTCGTGCCGGAGTACAAATTGCTGCAAGTCCTTGTCTGTGCGTTTCATCGCATTAAACATGCACTCCCACATCCCTACGACCGTGTAGCCGGCATTCTTAAACTTTTCCAAACAAGCCATGGTCGCTTCATAACGCGTCTCCATGGTCTCGTGGGGGCTATTTTTGACGGGGGTGGTCCTGTCAGGGTAACAGAGAGGGCACCCGTGCCAATAACAGCCCCAAAACTGGAAGACGGTGGTGGTATCTCCAGCTTTAACAACACCGTCTACACGTCGCCCTAACACATATTCCTCACGGCCGTTACCCGCATGAAGAATAGAGACACCGCATTGATGGGCCTCCCAGCAGAGCCATTGTACAGCGACGTGCGACTGTTGGTCTGCGCACCGATAGCCACCGTTAGGGATAATATCGATAGTATTCTCCTTAAGATGACTTCGGCGGTAAACCAACATGGCCGCTCCAGCTATCGTACACGCCTCTCTGAAAGGATCCACCTTTGCTTTCTCCATGAGCATCTCTCTAAACTTCAGGTAGGCCTTCCGTAGGATCTCTACATCTTTCACACAATACAGTTCCAACTAGCGTTTAAAATCAAAGACATAGTTATCTTTGACCAACGCGTCATACCACTTCTCAAAGTGCTCCTTTCCCTCAACTGACATCTCGCCGATGCCGTAGTCCTCCTTTGGCGGCAAGGGACCCCTATACCCGCGTTTTCTTTTTATTGAAAAAATGGGGGAAATGTCCCTTGGCCAAAGACTCGTCCAAGCCGAAAGTTTTGGGCAATTTGGTCAGCGACATCGGGAGAAAGTTCAGTGAGTCAATAAAGTGGAGCGGGCCGTAACGCATGGACATGATTTTCCCACCGTTCATTATAAGTTATGGAGTCCATTTTTTAACCTCCATCATATATTTTAAATTAAAATTTCCATCATAGGATTTTGCGTTATGGCCAAGGAGGGTGATATCCTTAAATTTTGAAGCTTTAATTTGCTCTATAAATTTAAAAAATTGGGCCATTGTGGTATCACCCTTGAATATGCGAGTCTTATCGCCCACAGTCGGTGCAATGATAGTCATTTGCATCTATATGAACACAGGCCTTACAACACGTTTGCACGACACAGAGGTTAGGTTCATGCAAGTACGTGCCTGCCGCACCTTGAAGAAGCGTTTCTTGTCTGCATTCAAAATCATAGAACACAAACATGAAATTGCTCTTTTCCAGTGACGGCTTTGACGGGGCCTGCTTCATATAGCAGAAATGACCAAAAGGGCGATGGGTCTCACATACTCTACAAAAAGTCTCATAACACCTATGTGAATAATTTGATTTTTCCAAGCTGAAAAATTGCCCGCATACCTCACAAACCTTTTTGACTTCACAGACCGACCTGTGACCGCTGAAAAAACCAGGACGTTTATGGTTATCAAAGCACGTCTGATTTGTGAACCAACGCCCGCAGTCTTTACAGACCACAGATCGGCCTCCGCTACAAACCGCTTTAGCGTGGCACTTTTTGCACGCGGATTCACATTTGTGCTCGTTCTTTGTGTTGAACGGTACACGGCACTCGCGGCAAAAGTACACACACTTAAATGCGTCTGTCAAGGATGTTATGACGTCAAAATGGTTTTGCTTATCGTCGTGAAAATACAAATCAATTTGCCCCTTAAAGGAATGTTCGGAGGGAGTAGGCCCCTCATACAAGACCTGTCTCCCCCGACGTTTCCTGAACACTGTGATTTTGTATTCGGAAAGGTATGCTTGAAATTGTTTCGACTCGGTTATTCCACCACCCTTCAAAAGATTCACACGGGCATCACGGCATAGTTCCTCTGCTTTGAGTTTTTGAATTTGACGGCCCTGTTTAATCTGTTTAGCGGTGTTCACGTCCATGCATCCTGGTTCTCTTTTATTGTCACATATAGCTTTGGCGACAACCAATGCACGGGCAAGACAAAGTGTGTCGTCATTTTGAATCGTAATGATCCCTATGTTATTACGGCTATATGTGCTTGCGGGAGAGAGTTTATCACAATAACGTCCACTCCCGCGAGGCTTCTTAAAGTGGGAGAGTTTAACGTACAATGGTGCAGTACTCAAAAACAAACTATTACTCTGCAACACGCGACTTACGTTATCAAGCACGGCTCTAGCGTCTAGCTGGTCTGCTCGTCTAAATGAGACATACACAGGGCTTAACGTTGAGTCAGTGCTACTCAAAAGTAAGCCTACGTGGTCATCGGCGCTAACGCCATGGTCCTGCAACCGATGGAGCAAATTAGTAATTTGTTCTTCAAGCCAGCTTATTGCGTCACGATCGCTTGCTGGTGCACCAAGATGTACGGTAATTTCTCTACCAGTATAAAAGAAACGCCTCAATTGTTTAATCCTCTCTTCGATGATGCGAAGAGGGACGCCATTTTGCAATGCCCCACCTACCTGATTCACAGGGCCACTAATTCCCTTTTGGCCGGCTGATGAAGGTCCTGCTATTGCCGGCTCCAGGGGCCCCATCTCCCTCGCCGCCGGGTCTCGAACCCCCTCTCCCTGGCGTAGAGGCAGGGGTGAAGATGTAACGCCAGACGAGGGCACCGGGGCTCGAACCCCGTCTCCCTGGCGCTGGGACGGTGCGGCGGCGTTGGGTTGGAGTGGCCCCATAGCTGGCGGTGGGGGTGTTGTGGTCGTCCCTCCATTTCCGGCCTACATTTCAACTATAATACATGTCAAAGTAAGAATTGTCACAAACATGATTGCTTTAGCTCAAACCCACAGAGGTAGCATTTGTGTGGAGGGAATGTGAAAAAAAAAACACCCTGGTGAGATTTGAACATCGAACTCATCTCTTTAATATTTTCGGTATTAATATAATATGTTAAATTTTTTCTCTAAGCATAAAACTTACAGAGTCAGCATTTGTATGAAGTGAGAGTGAAAAAAAACACGTCTATTTTACCCTGGTAAGATTTGAAACTCAAACTTATCTCTTTAATACATTTATTATTAATATAATATGTCACATAATTGATTGCCAAGGCAACCCTAAGCGAAATTTATTTCTGTAATTAAAACAAGTCATTTTATCAACAGCGCTTACGTCTTAAGATACTTTACGGCTGAATTTGTTCAACTACGTACATCAGTAATTAATGTGAAGATTTATTGCACAAAAAGCCGCAGATTTTATTTTCGACCTGGGAAAATATATATTTGATCAGTTTAGGGTATTATCTTCTCATAATGAATTGAGCGTTTTTTTTTTAAGCATGCAAAACGCAGTACTCGGCACAAACTATGTTCACATACACTCCCAGGGGGAAGCAACCATCAAGAAACCCGCCCGTTGAAGCCTTTATAATGAGGTTATAGTCAACCCACCCTACTCGCCACAAACTATGCTCACATATACTCCCAGGGGGGGTAGCAACCGTCAAGAAACTCATCCGTCTGTCGCCTGGTCTAAACTGTTTGCTAGCGCTATCTGTTATAATTTCTACAAGTTACATACTCCTGTAAAATGGGTGAAAAAAAATATGTCTCAACAGCTCAAACTCATCTCTTTAATACTTTTTGTATTATAATTATTATATCATTTTAGCAGCGGAGATTACGTCTTAAGATACTTTTCGCTTTAATTGTTTTCAACTACGAATGTGTCAATTTATTGAAAAAAAACGCCGGAGATTATGCTCGCGTAATGAATTGATAGCTATGATACTAGATGTTGTTTCTAACGCCTGCATAATGAGTGGATAGACAGCCCACCGCACTTAACACAACGAAAGTTAGACACCTTAAAAGGGGTAGTAAAATTTGAGTTTATAACAGCTTTCTTTAAATCGGGGAAAAATCTGTTCAACCCTTTTCAAAAACATTTGTTTAGTTATCATAAGCTACTAGCTGCCTCCTATATTTGAAATATGTATCTAGAGGCAGCTGTATCCTTAACATGCATTACTTTATTTATAAAATAAGCACAACTTTTAAGATTATGTTTGGCGGTAAACAAAAGACGGTAATAAATTGACAGAGGAAATGTACAGCCCTTAACTAAAAATACATTTTACTATATTAAGCCTGCAACGTGTAAACATACATAAGAACACGTAAACATTTAGACTGGAATTAAAAAAAGTACGCCCTAAAGTGTCAGCCAGACACAAATTTAGTACAAGAAGAATAAACTCTCATTTTCAACCCCTGTTTGGATTCGAACCCGTGGCACTGCATACATATAGTTTTTAAATTGGTTACTATTACACATCATAAATTAAAGTGTACGGACTTATGTTTATGCAGAGTGAAACGTGACTGTCTAAGGTGTTGATTACAATTTTCTGACTTTGTACAGGAAATGAACCCGTGACCAGGAGACACTAAAATGATACTCGATCACATTGTAAAACGACAATTATAATTTTCTGTCTTTGAACCCGGGACCCTTTATTGAACAAAATAGTTGACTAAACCAGTATTTTCGCTTATCCCAAGAGGGAATTGAACCAAGGACTCCCCCCACTGGCTCAGTATAAATCATACAGGTAGGATTTTTAATAAACGTTTAAGTAGCAATATAGTTTTCCTTGCTCTAAACTGTAAACACACGCATTCTTTTATACACTAAACGATGTAGTACAAGCTCACTGCTAGCAATTGTTTTCGACTCTGAGGGGCGATATAACAGGATTTGTGCGAGAGAGAGAAAGCTACACTGCCTAGTGGCTACATGTAGAAGGTACTTACATAGCAGTCGGTCAAGGGTGTCCAAATCTGCCCAAAAAGCGGGAGGCGCATTTCCCATGGCGACGAGGGGCACCGGTGGTAGGGGCGCAGGCGCGAAGATACAGGGAGAGGGCCCGGGGGCGACGTCAGTGGTGTCGTGAGTGGCACCGATTCGTAAGGGCGCCTCCGGGGGAGTCGATGTCTCTACAACTGACGGTATGCACCCCCGAAGCCCTTCGTCTAAACCGTACGGATCCCAGTAGTCTGAAATTAAATAAATACAAATTAATTAGCATTTACAGGAAAAAAACAACAACACCAACAAGACTCCAATATATATGTTTTTAGTCTGTTAACTACCCATTGACCCGTTACCATCAGCGTTGCAAATCCCGTTTTCATTGAACAGTAGCAGCTGGTCCAGGCTATTGGGATCCTCCGGTTGTAGATCCCCTCCAATCATCGGGGGCTCTTCAACTAACAAAAAAAGAAGAACACCATTGTACGCCCCAGCTGTATTAGTCAACAAAAAAAAACACCAGTTAAAATATACAGAAAAAAAACTTACCCAAATTTAGAAAATTTTCTAGCGACTCGAAACTCATTTTTTTGATGTTTGGTGGCGTCAATCACAAATTAAAATGACCAAATGTAATGAGCGGGTTCTATTTATACCCTCTTCAAAGAGCCTGCCGTCTGTAATGACCTAATACTCTAATGTGTCTCTGCGCATGCGCAACACAGATCTGTCCATAAGTCCCTTTGTAAATCCCGTTATTTCGGTAGTCGGCATCGACCCAGCGAAGTGGACGGAGGTGTCTGCTCGATGCTCTGTTCCACTGCCTTAAATATGAGTGAAGAATGACCCTGAGCACGGAACGAATCCTGGATAGCTCAGTGGTTAGAGCATTGACGTACTAAGCCAGAGGTCCCGGGTTTGATTTCCGTGTCCAGGTGTCATATTTCAAATTTTCGTAATATGTCACTCGTGTGGTGTTAACCCTCCTAAAATACACCTTAATAGCTTTGGCTATTTATTCACATAGAGATAGAGATAAATTGTTTTGGAAACCAATAAATTAGCACACTAGCCAAACACCATGTGAGATTACTCTAGTCAAATAATAGTAGAATTGTTTTATTAATGTGAGACTTGTGATTATTCAGAGCACATAGTCCTCAGTCTGTCCTAATTGTTGACAACACAACACGCAAATCATTCTCAAGACTTTATTGCTTTGGATTTTAATGTTGCAATAGCTTTGTCTAGGGAGCTGTGACAATTGCAATTCACAAAAACACTGAAAGACAAAATTTTCTTCCATTTCTTTATTTTCATTAATGTGTTCTAATATTTTTATTTATATATTCCCCCTTAAAATCTTGCGGCACCCCCTGCACAGAATGAATAAGCTCACAGCTGATCTATTAGCGTAATTAGTATAGCAACCGCTTAAAACTCCGACTTCCTCCCATATTTAGTAGTATAGTCTTTTGCTATAGTAGCGCCTTAAACCATGTGGTCATTCTTTATGTTACGTGCAATGATAAGCTAAATACCCGTTTTCATATTCGTTATACAGATACAATTACCGAGGATTAGCCATTTAATTTATCTGTACTTAGTCCGCTCTTGCATAGGGCGAGAGAATTATTAACATTGAGTCCGTTGAGGTTGTGCGGTGTTATCGCCTATTAAGGGTAACTAACTAATCGTGCCGTTGGTAAGGCGCGCAGTAATTTGATGGTCTCTGGTTCGAATCCAATCTAGACACGCAGATCATATCAGCACACGACTTACAAACTAACTTAGCTATAGAACAGTAAATTCACCGTGCAAACGGGCGTCGCTAAAATCTACCCTCCCTCAGTGCATCTGAAGGTACTCTCGCAAATGTTGAGTGCATTGATGTGTGGGCTTAAACTTTCATAGGGATATAGTTGCGAACATTAAATTCAATATTATTCCTCCGAAATATAATTGCGAGCATTAAATTATAATTGGGCTGAAGAATAAAATGGGTGTTTTCACTTTAAACGTGGGTAGCAGCACACGACTTACAAACTATAGTTTTATTTCAATATCTATAATATTTGGGTGGAGGAGTCTCCCTCCACATACCAACAAGTTGGATGTGTGTGCGAGAGAGCTGTTGGGCCATCCACTTTCATGAGATGTAAAAGCGAGTCTGCCGTTTAACGGGAGTTTTCAGAGCTGCCTTACAGGTGTCTATTTTGAGAAACACAATGACTCCTCAAGGTGAATTGAGGTTATTGCTCGGTACGTCGCCCCCAGAAGGTAATGACCGGGGGAGGGGGAAAACCAGGATGAACAACCCCGGCTCTGGGGGGAGGGGTGGGGAGGGAAAAGTGAAAGGCTGAGTTGGTCATCAGAAGGAAGCGAGCCCCTGCCAGAGAAGCTTGTGTCATTTACTATCGGGCATCCGGAGGAGAAAGACATGGAGCGCGAGCCCCGGGTGGCTCTATGCTTCAGCAAATAAACTACAGCGCCCTAATTGATGAATAAAAAAACCTCTATCCTACCAATAATAACTCCAACGCCTCTATCCTACCAATTAATTAATTAACAACCAACATGTCCGGCGTATGCCAGCAACAAATAAAAAAACTACAACACCTCTATCCTACCAATTAACAATATTTAATTAACGATAATTAATAAAAAAACCAACATGTCCAGGGTTTGTTGGGGGGGAGGGGCAGGAGGAGGGGAAAAGGGGCGGGAGGGGTGGGGGCGGGAAAAAACAAACCCCAAATATAGACCGTTTTCGATATAAACGCTCTGACATATAGGCAGTTTTATGTATAAGTGTTTTATGAAACGTCCCCCCAAATATAGACAGTTTTCGATATAAACGCTCTGACATATAGGCAGTTTTATGTATAAATGACTGTTTTGAAACGACCCGAACACTACTCTTGCATCTAGAGTCTTAGGTTTGACAACCCATTAGTTACCAATAACCTTGATTTCTATATTTATTCCTCATCTATAATATCTAGTTCGTTGATTATTGTGACTGAGCTCAAGTCTTAAGTCACCAGGGGGGAAAGAAGAATGTAAGGAAGAGCGGGATAGAAGTAAAGGGAGTAGCATTGGTAGGGGTAGAGAAGGAAGGAAGGGGATATGACGTCTAGATGGTGAAGTAGACGGGGTGGAAAGATGAAGTCGTTGTATCGTGAGTCTGATCGATCATTATCGTGTCAGATGTCTGCACCGAGAAGCAGCAGCAGGTGCTTCTGATAGGAGAATGTACTCGTCAGAGCGTCGAGGTTTTCATCCACCGTCCGTAGTAAGAGAGGAGTCGTGTTAGACTGCAGAGCTATTAGCATGTCTGAATTTTACTGGCAAGTCGTAATATTTATACTGACTTTATCAACTAGAGGTTTAGTTTATGATTTGGATTATGAGCAAATAATGAACCTAAATATCAGAATAGTCATGGACAGCTCTGTGGTAGACCATAGGTGAACCAAGTCAAGGAAGGGTCCCGGGCTCCATTCCCGTGCCTAGGTATAATTTCTCAACCAATTAAAATATAATTTACGACTGTAACTGTAAACTGAAATAACTTCCATATCAAGTACAGTTCGTTTTCCCTGTAAGGTATCAAGCTTAACTTACAATCTTCCACCATGGCAAGGCTTATAAGATAGGGTCATAGAGTATACCGTCAAGGTAAGACTGCTAGATTTAGGGGTAAATGGATTGTGGTTTCTATTTCTGTCTTAGCCGTTAGCTGGTCCGCTAAATATGTATTCTATTTTTACCGGTTTGTAGGTGTAAAAAGGATTAAGAACGCTGGTTTAACGGAATCAAACACTAGGTGTTATTTATTTCGCCCCATTTATCAAACAATTCAAATAATCAATGATTAATTAAACTATAAAACACTCCTCAACTACACACAATGAACACAAACGTTGGAAAACTTATTAGCCTACTTGATATTTGTAGGTAGAATGAAAATATAACAATTGTATACCCCCACTCACCCCTTTTTTGCCCACCAAGCAAACTGGGTATCTAACAACAACTTAAATTGTTTAAATTCTAGGAACACTTTTAAATAAATGTCTTCGTATTTATCTCATACTTCTTGTACAACTGGACAATTTCTTATTTCTCAATACTCCCCCTCCATAGCTATGTTTGCTGCCACTCAAAGCTAAACATATCTTTATAAGCTTGAGCTTAAGGAGTGATATGAGAAAACCCTATACAATGTGACCATAATCATTCCTCAATAATCTAGACTAATAAATACTTTCTGCTAAGTTATCATTGAACTCATTGATACTTACTGATTTATGCCAATTTAACTCATTAGTGCTTACTGCTAAGTGATCATTGATGTGTGTCACCCTGGCCACCCTAATTTTAGCCACCCAGTTTTTGAAAGTGCCCATCGTTTGTGCTACGTTAGTGCTGGTTAGTGCTCGATTTTCCTTATTTTATATATTAACTTATTATTATATTTATTTAACATAATTTATTTCGTATCATTATGTTTAAGAGAAGTATTTCTAAATTCTATGTAAACACTCTTGTCTACGTTTATACTGAATTCGTATACTATAGGCTAATATTCTTTAGTAATTTTCATTTAATCACATTTAAAAATTAATCAGTCAATAATTTCTTACCAACTATCTTTAAAATGAAAACTCGTTTTTTCCCTCGTATAAATAATACGGTTAACTATAGTGCTATTTTTCAAATATTTATTGAAAATAAACTATAGTTTGAACTCAATAGTTGTTTTAGCAGATCTGGTTTTGTCAGAAATTAAATTAGCATTGTTAATATATATATTTGACTATTCATTTTATAGAATAAATTGATAGGGAAGAAAATGTTTTATTTTAATGCTCGCTATCACACTAGTTAATATTTATTGTAAATGCCAAATTTATTAAATATTAGATTCAAATTAATATAATTAATAACAGTTCAACATTAAATATATTGTTTAATCCTTGAAGATATAATTTATTTTGTAATGTAAATGATTGAAGAAAGTATTCCCTTTTGCGTTTGATCGACACTTTTTGACCACAACTTAAAGTTTTTGACTAAAACTGTTAACCATCTGTCACTTTTCCCGACAAAAATCAGTGTATGCAGTATTTATCTTCCAGTATGCTGTCCTCTCCTCATTTCAACCCTTCTTATTTAATCCCACCCTCTCATTATTCTTTCTTTGCAAACTAATTTACAGCGTGTATTTGGAATTACCATTCTAATAGTTTCAAGCTGAAAGGTTTTGATTTTCCCTAATCTCAAGGACCTTATCCCTTCCATCACTCTCCCCAGACTCCACTAATATTTCCTATATCCTTTATCAATATATTGTCTTGGATCTACCTAACTTTGTTGCTTGATCAATATACAGCATAATTAAGTATTTTTGTATACAAATTTTAAACACCAAAATGGTGATATTGAAATAATTTTCTCGAGGTCAAATATATAAGAAAACCAGCACCACCCCTTTCTATAGAGTTAAGCTAATATCACAAATATAACTGATATTTTGTCTTACACTGCTGGCATATGTTGCTTTTTCCAACATTATTCAAATATTTTCACGATCACCCAAAAGTCCTGGCATGTATGCCTGGGGGTAGGTGTACCCCAGGATGGGAACCACTAGTATAAGGAATCACTTTCGTGTTAGACTGGCCTGCTGATCACTGGGAGATCGGAGTTAACTCCCGGTTGGGTCTACTGGGGGTGATTTTTCCTTAATGATTTCCTATTCACTCTCTCCACGTAAATTTGGGTGCACTTCCTCTAAATTCAACCTCCTCATCCCTAACCCATTAGCGTAATTATTACATTACCTTATAACCTAACAATCCAATGAATGCTTTATTTTATTTAACACTTTGTGAATTTTAAACTGAATTGCACTTCACAAGAAAATGAATATTACATATTAGTAAAACAGCAATTAAAAACCCGTGACAAAATCAACACCAAATAAAATCTAATATTAATGTTAATAACAGAACAGGGTCTCCGGAAGATCTTTGTAAGTGGTTGGTGGAGGATGAGGAGGCTCAAGTAAAAGGAAGGTCCGGGTTCCTTGCTCGGTAATATTAAATCATAGATGATTCCTGAAGATATTTTATAGAGGTTCATCTTTAATAGGTAGTAAATTTTAATGCCTTAGTTTGTAATAAATTATAGTACAAACACGGTATGAAGAGCAGGTTATTATTAATTTATTTTTCATTTGGACGTCCTTAAAAGTTATTTAGATTGGCCATCGCCTGGAAATCTTTTGTAAATTATTTGCCTCTAAAAGCTATTTTAGTTATTTCCCAAGTATATTTTATAAATTTGGATGCCACTAGAACAGTGGTTCCCAAACTGTGGTATGCATACCACCAGTGGTACGTATGTAATTCTCGATGGTAAGCCTTTAGAAGCAAAACAAAAAAAGTTAATTTAAGTCGTAAAAGGATAAGCCTCATAAAATCATATAAATATATTACCAACGTGTTTAACCAAAAGGAAAACAGACCTAAAAAGTGGTTGTAGGTGTGGGACAACACTACGGTTGCTATATAGTAGTCGCGCTAAACTTTCACAAGAATAAGCCACGAGAAATGCCTCCTCTCTACTCGTCATTTTGAGCTCAACTAGATTTGTTGCAAAAAGACGTGCTCTGCTATACATTTTCTTAGCACATGCTAAAAATGTATATAGCAAATGCTATATATCAAAGTTAGATATCATGCCTATGTAACCTTTGTTATATAGCATTGATACATGCTACATAATGTAAACTCTGCTCAAATGCAAGCTTAAACTAACATTGCAAGCTTAGTTTATGTTCACTAGTAGCACTCGCAGGTGGTAACTGAAAGCATCGGGGTGCGAGGTTTTAAAGATAGAAATAGTTACTTACGTCAGGCCAGTCCGACCCGCGTTCCCCGAGTACATTCTGTGTGGTCCATCAGCTCAAACTGAAATACTTCAGTTAGAAGAAACAAACATCAAAGTGGGATTTTGGATCTGACTTAAATGCTTGCTAATTTCCACGAAGTTTCCAGAATTATAAGTATAATGAATGTATGCGTGTATTTGTTAGAAATGAATACTTATCGTTCATATTTTTATTATATTTTGGCATTAGGTTATGAATTTCATGTAATGTATGTCATCCGACCAATTCCCTTATAACATCAGTCAATGGAAAGGTTGGACATGTCTGGCTTGGATAAAAATACCTTGAGAATGTTCTCCTGAAAATCAACATATTTACTGAGAAACCCGTTATCTAGTAACACAAGCTTGAACTAATTACTGAAAATATTGAGAAAAGATAAAGGGTACAGTTTCTTCTTGGAAAACGCAAGGCCCTAGTCAGAGGGTTGGGGTTGGGGGCTCAAACCACTTGAAATTGTATGAAAAAAATATATAGGCTTTATTTATGGTTCAAACAATATCAAAATAAGGTACAAGTAAAAATTAGGGGCTCTGTTACCATTAAAATCATTTTAGAAAGCTTCTAGAGTCGTTTAATATTTAGAATATTTCCTTGCCCTCAGCAGCTAGAAGGTTATGTTACTATAAAAAACACATTGAGAGCTTCTCGAGTTGTTTAAATATTTAGTATTTTTCTAGCCTTTGGCATTAGAGAGTGCCTCAAATTTACAGCACTAACGTTGAAAATCGAGCACTAACCAGCACTAACGTAGAACAAACAATGGGAGCTTTCAAAAACCGGGTGGCTAAAAGTCAGGTGGCCAAAGTGATGACACACATGATCATTGAGCTCTTTAATACTGTAACCACCTTTGCCTCCCAGAAATTATAGTCAGGAAGTTTACAAGAGAATAACAGTATTTTATTAGGCACAAAATATAGTAGTCGTACAATCACAAATTATCAAAATAATCTCATAAGATATGACGTGCAAAGTTTGTGGCATCGATATGTATCATAACGCATCCCAAGATAAGTGAAACGACTAGAACGTTTAGAGTCAGAGAATTTAGTATAAGGCACAATGTTCTACAAACGCTAAAATGGATATTAATGCCACACTTAGAAACCACAATGTTAATACAATATATCATGGATACAAACATGACTAGATAGCCCATATCTCAAACATTACTACTGTCCATCACTTTTCATAAAATATTAATTTGACTAGAATGTTTAAAACAGAAGCATTAGCATTATCAAACATAATATTTCATTTAAGTTGAAATTGACTAGAAAGTTTAAATTAGAAACGTTACTAAGCAATGACTAATCACCATGTATTTACTACAGCCAGCCTACGTAAGTTCGAGGACTCAGATACAGAATACGTCTACGCTATAATTTATAAATAATATAGAGAGTTCGAAAAAAACATTACTATTAAACAGGGAGTTTCCAACAACATATACTCGTATACTTCGCTGAGCTTACGATATGAATATCCAGCAAGAACTCTACGCACACGCTCTGATCGGAAGAGTATAAAAGTGGGGGACTGGAGGAAGGCCGGAGGCAGTCAGCGCGAAGAGAGAAAGCCGGCAAATTTATTAGGAATGGTCATTACATATCATACAAAACAAAACAAAATTTACAGACATATTATTCAAATAAATGTGGACACCTCAGCATATGGACGATCAGGAACTTAGTGTCATGTGATGCTATGTATCTGCCTATCTTCTCCCTCTTCCTTGGCAAAGGATCCGATTCATCCTCCACGTAAGGGTGGAGGAATGTAGACCGGTGTTGTAGCCGGGGCTGGGGGTATAAGTCCAACTGGGTAGATGGCTGCAGTCGCGTCTCCTCCTGAGGCTGCTATTGCCGTCAGCCATCCTTTGGTCAGCGCAATGTAGATTGTGTTTTCTCGATGAATCAGAATCTGATGGGTCTGTGTTGCTAAGTCCGGATAGGCTGAGGCAATCCCCGACAGAAATTTTACTTGATGATGATCCCTTTCAGGTGGTAGGCTCTGTGCTTTTGCTTTCAGCGCCAGACATATCCGTAGTGCGTCTGCTTCAGACACGTCCAAGAGTGGAGCTTCAGGGGGCAGTAGTAATCCCCAGGCCTCCTGTGTATGGAGTGTCACTGCCGGTCCTGGGACTGCCCGTCCTCCTAGCTGGGATCCACGTCCACGTTTTGTCCCACGGGGTTGTTCCTCCATGCTTCGTGCCTCGACTTTCCGGAACCAGTCTTGGATGGAGTTAACTGTTTAGGTGAGTTCTTGAATTTCTGTCAGGGGTGCAAGATGGTCCTCTCTTGGAATGGTTTCTTCAGCGATGTTCATGCGAAGGTGTACATGCTTGATCGGGCTTGCTACATGGATATAAGATCCCACTCTTAATGAAGTAGTGACTGTCTCACCTAAGGCCACAAACGACGGGTCTTGTGGTGGTGTCCGGTTGTTGAGTGACGAGTACAAGCCTTTCCGGGTGATCAATGCTGCACACTGCTGTTGTTACTCCTCCTCCCACCACCCAAAAACTGAGTCCCGAAATTACGTTCTCCACCGCTTTTATACTCTCGCAATGGGTGGATAGCGGGTGAAGGAGGTCCCGAGAGGGACAACCGCTGGTAGTGTAACAAGTTACTGGTTAACGTTATATCGAATGGGTCTACACTCACCGACTCTCGTGATCAGCTACAACACAAACACTAACATCAAGCCCGAGCCTTGACCTTCACCCTCCAACTGGCACAACAGACTGAGCGGAGCCTTCAACCAACTGTCTGCTCGGGTCTCGATCCGTGGCCGGTCGGAAACGACTAAACTTCCACGCGGCCAGACGGAGTTATCACTTCCGTCGCTAGGAGGACCTGGATCATTCTAGGCGCCACTAGACGTATTCTTTGCTGTTCGTTTGTTCTATCATTTTCCCCCCCTCCTTCCCTTTCCAGGCCACTCTGTGGATGCAATAATTATATATAGAGAGATCGCGATTTTGGAATAGTCACTTATTATATCACCGACTGGGCTTGGTGAGGACGGCGACTTGGGACCGTAATCTATTTTTATTCAAAATTGCATTTTTCGACTTAAATGGGGAACGACTTTCTAAATTACCGTTTAGGACTTATTTATAAATAAAACTTAGAAATTATGAAATGTTGTGGGCAGGTCAATACCAATACGCTCGCGGGGTACGAGGGTTAACGTCATATTGATAGTTACAATTTGATTATGTTTTGTTATACATTCATAATGTATATTTGTTTATTTATAATATTTTTGATCGCGCCAAGGCGTACTCGGCGAGTCAGGCTTACCGCCCGTTCTTTGTAGTTCGCATGTTTGGAGAATATGAGTTTATTTAACTGTCTATTTAACTGGGAGTATACAGGGCACTTAGGTGTTAGAGTAGAGGCTTGGCCTAACGTTTTGTTTTGAAATCAACGTTTTGTTGATTTCATTAGAGTTAAATACTCGTATGTGTTTATCGTTTTTGGTCTAAGTTTTAATGTATGATAAATATTGTTTGATTTCGCGTGCTTAACGCTATTATTGAGGGAACCGTAGAAAGAACCATAGAATCCCAAGATGTCAATTAGTTCTACTGTTATAACTTACAACAAACATATAACTGTATGTTTCCCCTTTTATTTTCAGATGTTGTTAAAGTAAGGTTATATCCATAATTCCGAGAGTTATTTAGATCTTAGTGAAGAAGCGCTTTACGCTATATTGTCTTGTTTGCATTAGTTGTGTATTTACTTTCTGATTGTGCTTAAATAAAACAACTATGTTTATGATTGGTAAACTTCTTGTCTGGTTTTCCCGTCACACTTCCTATAATGTTAGAAATATGTTCAAGGGGTTTACAGTAGCAAAAGGCGGAAACGACTCATCGCTTTAATAATTGTTATATTTGGTTACATTATTGATACGTTTTAAATATATACAAGTAGGAGAATAGTACCTTTGGTACTGTGGTGATGTCTAAGACTCCGGCTGTGGCTGCTTCGACTTCTAGTAGTTCTCTCAGGACATCTTGTCAGCGGGGTCCAGTGATGATTTCAGCCAGAATGTATCTCATAGTAGGTTACTGACGTATAGATGTAAGTTTCTTGTGCCCGGTGTGTTGAATACCAGGCCTCTCCCTGTGGAAATGCTCTGTAATGCGGCTGCGTTGTCCACTCCACGACTAATGGCGTTGCTGAGACGTTCCAGTCTCTCCCAACGTAATGCTAAGAGTCCAGCTGTAACCTCTGCCTGTTTATTTCAGATGGAAAAAATTCCTGATAAAATAGAACATTTTATTTTCCAAATAAAATTAAGTTCTATAAAAGGGGCATAAAATGGTAAAATCTTTTATTTTATAAAACGTTAGAACCCTTAAGAACCAATAAGAGCTTTTTATTATCCTAAAATATATATATCAGTTTTGGTTCTGGTTATTAAGAAATTTAATTCTTGGTTCCAGTTTCGGTTTTGGTTCCTAATAAATTTACTTTTTGGGTTTCGATTCCTGTTCTGGTTCAAAAGCAATTTCCCTTCTGGGTTACTGAAGTGGTTCTGGTTCTTAAGCAATTTCCCTTCTGGGTTCCTGTTACGGTTCTTGTTCTTAATAATTTACATTTTGGGCTTTTGATCCAGTTATGCTTACTTAAATATAACTGTTATGTTCAGTTATTGAATCCTGTTCAAGTTCTGGTCCCTTAAAATATTATTATTAAATTCTGTTACCGGTTCTTGTTCCAGTTTTTTTTACTAATCAATACACTTTGTTCCTGTTCTGATTCTTAAGAAATGTATTTTTTGAGTTCCTGTTCCGGTTCTTGTTCTTAAGCAAATCTGGTCTGGGTTCCTGTTTCTTTGTTCTGGTTTCTTAAAAATAACTGCGAATTTTTGTTGTTGGCTCCTGTACCTGTTCAGACTCGACTTCTATTTAAAACATTCTAGAAGCTGTCGTCAGGGACATATCACGCTCTTCTATCCCACAGCTGCTATATTCAGCCATGTAAAGTAGAACGAACATAAAAATACCCCCGTTCCTTAACGTCCCTCAGGAACTGGAGTAAAAACCTCCCTTACCTGCCAAGCTAGAAACCAGGATGGATATCACACTAATTTAATTTGTTTACACGTCTTCTGTCACGGGAAGCAGCCAAAACAGCGCGAAGTTAGCATTACTCTGTGTCTCTCTTTCCCTTTAGTGTTGTTTCTATTCCCTTCTCTCTCACTCTAACTCACTATCTCACTAGTGGACTTATTAACGAGGTATTAGCAGTTCCTTAAACCTTGACTTTGTGGGATTATCAAGTAAAATTAATACATAATTTTGCATACAGCCCGTATGGGTAGTAAGAAGTGGTGCTTTAAAAAAAGCTAATTTCTCTGCACCGGTGGTCATACAGACTAAATATCCAGGTAGTCTATTATGTTTTGCTAGTGATGGTGGGGTTCAGGTTGTATTCACGACCGGATGCACTAGGGGTGATTTTTCAAGAAAATACTGGTACATAAACTCCGATAAGTAACTAGCTCATCCCTCCCCTGATGATGCAATTAAATGCGTATAAGTTAGGCATGTAGTAAGACATGAGGTAAAAAGGAGCAATATAATTTGAGTCTAATCTGTGTCTTTAATACTTAAAAACATACTTACATACATACACACATACATACACACATACACAAACACATACATACATACACACACACATATACACACACACATACACACACACACAAATCACACACAACACATACATACATACAACATACACACAACTACAAATACATACACACATACATACATACATACATACATACACATACATACATATACATACATACATACATACACATACATACATACATACACACATACACACATACAACATACACAACAACACACACATCACCACACCAACATACAATACATACATACTGTTATGTATGTATGTATGTATGTATGTATGTATGTATGTATGTATACTGTTCTTAACATTCTAAATGTTTCTATTTTTCACTGATGCATCTACAAAATCTAGCCTCGGTTTACATGGCCAACCCTTGTTTCTTATCCAAACACTATACCTTCATATATTTGTTTTGTCTCTCGATCAACAATCATCCTCTCAACATGCCCAAACCAACGTATTACACTTCTTTCACTATAACCTATTGGATTTCCTTTCAAACCTCACTCCTTCAACACCCTTTCATTACTGACTTTGTCCTTACGAGATTTACATATACATTTCCTAGATATATCATTCCAACCACATTCACCTTGCTCTTGTGTTTACCCAGAAAAATTCACGCTGCATATCTATAAAACACTGTTGGCTTCAAAATAAATTTAAATTCTACCATATTCACTACTTTCGATACTATTTCATTCTTTGCAATAATCCACATACATACAACTACTCTATGAGATACATTTCCCCTATGTCGATTTCACCATTTAGTATTCCATTGATTCTGAACATTCTCTACAGATACACAAAATCATTAACTTGTTATAACAGTTTTCCATTTATACCTGTCTGACAATAATTTCCATAACCATCCTTATAAAAACTATCACCTTAGTGTTGGAGACTTTGGCTGTAGCATCACACCTAGTATTATATAATCAGTATTTTTATATGTTACATTAACCTGATGTAATGGTTGGTCACCAAGACGGTTTTTAACCTTGCAGACCAATCTTGGGATATATTATATTATATACAAACCTATTAGGCCAACATACAATAGAATAATAGTTTATGTAATTTTAAATATAATATTTATCCTTATTCCTAGTATGTTTATTGATAGAATTCACTCAAATATTTGTATACTCTTGAAAAAAAAGGATACATATCAACTAATCTTATTTTAAAATTAATTATTCTCAAAAATTAAAAAAAGTTTAAGGTTATTGAAATTATAACTATAGTAAAAGTATATATTTGCTCCAAAAAATAATTAATATAGTGGATATTAGAGGTGGCTATATAATTATTATTTGCATACCTTCTACACATCCACCCCCTCGCTTCACCCCCAAAAAATAGAAGAAACTAGAACCGTTTTCAGTGGGTTGCCCCTATTACCCCAACCTCCCCACCTGCCAATACAGACATTGACAAGCATTGGGAAGTTTTGGCTGATTTGATATGCGAGTTACAGGTTGTTTTCACAGACCCTTATCCTCGTTGCATGAACTTAACATTATATGACTTGGTACCTATGATTTAATCGTACAAAGTACACGGTTTGAGTTGGTTTGTAGCCCGACACAAGATATCCACCTTGGCAGAAGCGCCAAGCTAGGTCACCTGTGAAAGGGCTATATTGTTTTGTGAGTTACAGGCAGCATTCGCTAGCCCTTATCCTCATGGAATGAGGGTGAAAGAAGTGAATTGATGAACTTATATCTAGTGGAGGATGGAATTGATTTGTGAGGTTGTGAATGATTACCTGAAAGAAATACATGTTTGATTAGTTTATATTGCAATTGATGAAGGATGGAATTGATTGTGATGTTGTGAGTGATCTACTCCAGCCTTGGACGTTTGTATGACCTTTGTTCATGTGGATCGTAGTCCCCTAGTGCTCTGATAATGGGATTATCGTGATTTCCCGCTTTTTCATAGAAGTTGTTTCTCATTTCCTGGAAGAGCTCAGCAAGTGTCTTGTTTCGGGTCATCACGTGTAGTTGGTCAATCCTTGTTCGCATGTCTACGCCAGTTATCGTCCTGAGTACTCGGTTTTGAACTGTCTGTAGCTTCTTGAGATGCGTTTTAGCATATCCCCATCCTACACAGGCGTAGAGTAAAATCGGCTGGATTACAGTTTTGAAGATCGTGATTTTTGTTCGTTGGCTTAGTTGTGTTCCTTTCAGCAGTGGATAGAGTTGAATGAATACGGCTATTGCTTTTTTGCAGGTCTCGGTGATATGTTTAGTCCATGTTAGTCGCTTGTCTATGTAGATTCCTAGGTATTTGGCGTCATCCTTGAATGGTATATCCTCTTCGTATATAGTAAAGTTGGCCGGTGGCATCTGTCTTTTCCTGGCTACAACCATTGCAATGGATTTTGTCGCGTTCACTTTTGTCCTTCACTTTGATAGCCATGATTCAAACGTCTTTAAGTACCTTTGTACGGCTAACGACGCATAGTAGATGTTTTTTTCCCTTGTATAAATCAAGGTATCGTCAGCGAATAGTCGGATTGTCATTTTTGCCTTGGTCGGAACGTCAGCCACGTAAATGTTATATAGGAAGGGAGCCAGCACCGACCCTTGTGGTACTCCCGCCTCTGCTTGGATTTCCCCCGATAGTGTGCCCTCAACAGAGACTCGGAACTTTCTATTGCACAGGTAGCTGTAAATCAGTTGCACATCACCCCTTGGAAAGTTAAATGTTACCATCTTTTGGATGAGGCCGAGATGCCACACCTTGTCAAACGCCTTTTCGATATCCAGAAATATGGCTATTAGGTACTGTCTGTTATTGAAACTGTCTGTGGCGTCCTCTATGAAGTTTAATAGTGGATGGATTGTTGAATGGTGACTTTTAAATCCAAATTGGAGGTCCGGGATTATCTTGTGTGCATCTGAATGTAGTTTTAGTCTCGTTAGTATAAGTTTTTCAAATAGTTTGCCTAACGTGCTTAGTAGGCTTATAGGTCGCCTATTTTGGGGAAAGATGCCGTTCTTGCCTGGCTTTGGAATAGATATAACCTTGGCCTCTTTCCAGGTGTTTGGGAAATAGGCGATTTTGAGGGATGCATTAAATATTTGTGTTAGGTGGGCTATTGCTTCTTTAGGTAAGTTCTTTATCGACTCGTTCTTAATTCCGTCTAGTCCAGGTGCTTTTTTCAGTTTTAGTTGCTTTATAGTGGTTTGGATTTCCTGTTCTGTGGTGGGGGCGGGTAAATCTGTCAGAGGTCTTTGAATGTAGGTGTGTACGGCTCTGGTGACGTCTCTGTTGAAGTTTTGCTCGTGTACGGGATTAGGTTTGAATTGGTCTTCAAGTGTTAGAGCAATTGCATTTGCTTTGTCCAGGTTGGAGTATGCCATCCCCTGTTGTCCATGGATGGCTGGCGTGTTTGTCTTTTTCGAGGTCCCCTTCAGTACTTTTGTTATAGTCCAGGTTCCCTGCATGTTAGTGGCTGAGTCAGTGACGAATGTGTTAAAGTTTGTTCTCCTGATCTGGTTTACGAGAACCGTTTTCAAGATGTTGACTGGCAATATTAATGGAAAATAGACCTGTTGGAAGGCCTAAACGCAAATGGGAAGATAGTACTAGAATTTTACTGGAAAAGATAGGGAGTAATGAGGTGGACTGTACAGACTTAGCTTATAATAGGGATAGGGTGTAATGAATTGGATTGGTTACTTACTATAAGTTCAAGATTGGAATGAGGTGTGCACGATAAAACTATCTCAAGATAGGGATAGGATTCAATGAGGTTGGGTGAATAAAGTTAGCTCAAGATAAGGTTAAGATATTATGAGGGGGACTCAATAAAACTTACACTAGTTAGGGATGAATGTCATTATTTTTTGATTGAATCAATTAAATCTTGAGTTCCTAATTCCATAAAGTAAATAAGGATTAAAATAGGAAGATAACTTAACATCACAATTTGTTATGCTGATGGCATTGATGTTTGTAATTTAAGTGAAGAGGATCTTCAACAACTAATAAAAACCTGGATGAAAGACTGATAATTGGATATAAAATACAGGGTTCAACAAAAATAATACAAAAACTATTATGTGAAATAGAGGATAGCTATATAAAATTATTTTAGAGCTATAATAAGTGAAACTACAGCAAATAATGGTGCTATGATACCTATAAATTAAAATGACAGACGATAATAGAAAGAAGAACGAAATTATAAATATAAAAGCGCAAGCGAAGATATTTTTCATGAAAAAAAAATACTCGAATACCATTGATTTGTAAATCGGGAACATGTTCCTAAATAAATATATGTTATGGTGCAACTGAAAGGAAAAAATTTGAAGTATTTGAAACGTGGTGCTACAGAAGAATGTGGAAAATATCGTGGATGGAGATGGTATCAAATACAGAAGTGCGAAGAAAATCAAATGAAGAAAGGAAACTTCTGTAAAGGTAAACAGCAAATAGGAGTTAAAATAGAAGGAAAAATACTGAGAAATGTTGGTTTAACGAATACAGTTAGAGAAGGAGATGTGGAATGAATCAATTCAAGAGGGAGACCAAGAAGGAAATACATTAATCAGATAGCGGACGATGTTGGCAAAAGTAGGTAATAAATGTAAAAATATATCCAAAAATGTGCAGAAGTGGAAAGCCGCAGCAAACCCATTGCTAGATTGATACCTTATGAGTAGGGGGCGGATTTTGCCATAAATGCCTTTTTTAATCCTATGCTTTGAAAAGTAGGCTTTTGAGGTATAAGTTTATTTTCGAGGATTGCGAAGATAATGTGATAAATTTTATAGTGCCTATAAAGGCCTCTTTGGCTGTTTAGTGGCTATTTTACAAATGGGAGCCTTAAAGTGCCTTTTTTATATCTTTCTCTTCCTCCCACCCTCTTTATTTCTTTCTAAATACTTGCGGCTCCCCCTCCCCCCTTCCATTCACTCCTTAAGTCACTCCACGTGGATACTCATGTTACGTAGAAAAAACCCATGTGTCCAGTGGTCTGATAGGTTCAGTCGGGTCATACTGGCGACAAAGATTTTCTTCTAGCGCACAACAGTGTCAGTTCATTCAGTGGCTGTGTATATTACACTGTTACACTGACCGCTGTGGCAGATATGTTGCAAATGTTGTGGTTGTAAAACTAAACTCTACGGGTCCTGGGAAACCTCACTTGGTTGTTTCAAAGATGCTTGAGGCAACCAACAGCTCGAAAATTGCCATAGTTGTCTGTTATGCTTTTCGTAGGAATATAATTTAATTGCACCAGATATACAGTGTTAATTTAAAGATTTGCACTGTTAGTCCAGTAAAAATGAGAATTATAAATCAGTTAATTTGTTTATATTAGGTGTCCTGTGTTCATCAGAAAACAACAATGAAAGATTTTCGGTGCTGCTGACAAACAGTGCGGCCTACATGTAAAAAGCGGCTGTGAGCTTAAAAGTATTCTACACCAAGTTAAATCACGTGACTGGTCTGGCGCATGCTGTTCATAGGGTTGCAGAAAATATTAGATCACGTTTTCAAAATGTTAACGCTATTATTTCCACAGTCAAAAAAGTGTTTTTGAAGGCTCCATCACGTATCTTCTCATTTAAGGCCGCCCTGCCCAACGCACCTTTGCCACCACAACCAGTGTTAACACGTTGGGGTGCATGACTTCATGCTGCGTTGTACTATGCAGGTTACCTGGGTGACATTCAAAAGGTAATGTTTGACGAGGAACAAGCTGTCACCATTACAGAAGCAAATGCTGCCATCTCCTGCTCAAGTATCATTGCGGATCTGGCAAACGTAAAAAGCAATTTTGGAAATCTTCCTGGAGCCAACACAGTTTTAGAGGCAAGGAATTTGCCTCTTATAAAAGCTGTGAAGATAATGCAGGGAATAGAAAACAACCTGAATCAGGCTTCTGGCTCAGTTGGTAAAGCCATCGTAGACAAATTTAACAGAGTATTTCAGCGAAACCCTGGGTGGAAAGTGATGGCAAGTATTGCGGACATCTTAGAAGGACAAACTACATCACTCCCAGAAGTCAATCTTATCTCAGCAGAGATAGCTTGTCTGAAGTTTTGCCCGATGACTTCATGTGAATTTGAGAGAAGTTTTTCACAGTATAAAAACATTTTGTCAGACAACAGAACAAAATTAAATCTGAAAATATTGAGAAGTATTTGATAATTAGCTCTAATGGTAATTAATTTGTGTTTATGGAATATGTATGCTGGATTTTAAGAATTAATAATAAAAATGTTGAGTGTTTTGGTGCATTTTTTTTTCCATTACTATGCCTATTTATTTGCTTATTTTTACTTTTTGTTGCCTATTAATTGCCTCTTTTACCTTATAATGCCTATTTATGTGCCTATTTTTGAGATGTTTAGTGCAATTTTTTAAATATTCAGTGCCTATAAACACGCCCCCTACTTATGAATATGTTCAAATTATGCTAATAATAAAGTTCTGTGGATTTCTCCATATTATCACTGCGTACATTTCACACTTGTATGATGTATTAGTTGCTGCTTTATAAATTGCGATTGAAATCAACAATATGGCAACATGTGGCTGGCATTATTCCAAAATACATTTTGTTCCTGATGAAGCAACAGTATTCTAGCGCAACATTAGAATGATGCATAACTTACTTAATATTGTAGAAGCATATAAAAATATTTGTATTAAAAATGTGTTTATGCTTTTAGTTTGTGTCACGCAATGAAATTTAAATTTCTAAATACTTTGGTGGATTGATAATAAATTTATTATCTTTTAATATCTTTTACATATAAGTGTATTTATTATTACATTTTGTATAGGATCACTAAATGAAGTGTAAAATAATATTCCCCAAAACATTTGGTGTAAACCTTTCTTACACTATGCTTTATATTATTTTATTATAAATCACATTTAATAACCCTTCGGGCTATCCACTACATGTTATTAGTGGGAAAATTGTAGGTTTTAATAAATACAACTAAATTCACATGAAGAAAGAATGGGACAACAGTCTAGAATTAAAAAGAAAAAACTTGTCGGAAATCGAGCCCAGTACCGTCAGATTATTCCAGATTAACTATAGATTAGTCCAAACCAAATCATCTATGTTTTTAAATAAGTATACTTAAAATCGGCTTGAATTTGAATAAAGTTCTAGAAAGCTTAATTTTTCTAGCTTAAGCACCAAATAAAATATTTAGTAATATTTCGCGTGATTAAGCCTTAAATTAATATTTGAATTTGAATCTGAGATTAAACAACACAAGTTCTTGCGTTCTCCGATTTAGAAATATTTTGAATTGGTTTCCCCTAAATCCAACAACTTGGTTTAATTAATACTGTTTCTCCTTAGTAAGCTAAATGTCCAGAATTAAATGCCCATTATGGCAAAAAAAATTAACATTAGTAGAACTTGTGATTCACCTTTCACAAAATAATGGCTGTGGATGGGTGTTGAGTCTGTTCTAGATTCAAGACACATTAAAGTTTAAGAAAACTTGTTCACAGTCACACAAGTTATTAAACCATATATTTATTTATTTATACGTCAAGTCACATTATCTGCAGCTTTCACTTTTCTGGCAAACTAGACCCGCAGGGCCTGATGTTTAATCCACGTACCCATTGATGAAGATATATATATATATATATATATATATAATATATATATAATGCAGAGTCTTAGGAAACTCATAGCCATAACTTCACATATAGCTTGGTTGATCTAAAGTAATACAAAATTCCTATACACTTACATCATGAAAACTATGCTAATACCATTAAATTGCGTTCAAAGTGTCGGCGTATATCGTGGAACAGCAAAGCTGTTCAAGCATGCGTGAGCATCAGGTTGAAGAGGAGTTAGGCGTATGGCAACACACACCTCGACATCTTGGAGCATGACGATAGAGCATGCCACAATATAGTAAAAAAAAACACCAGTCCATCTATAAATACGAATACGTTCTAAGGGTTGTCATTAACGGTCCTACGTCACAGAAAGTGCTTGCCAGTATTACATGTGCTGTGCCGCGCGTTTAGCAACTAGGTAACGTGTTGTACACACATGCTTGAATAGCTTTGCTCTCCAGGCGCTGTACGCCAAAATTTTGAACTCAATTTAATGGTATTAGCATAGTTTCCGGATATAAGTATATAGGGATTTTGTGTTAATTTTGGTTCAAACAAGCTATATGAGCAGTTTAGCCTATGAATATCCTAACAGCCTGTATATTATATGATATACATATATATATATATATATAATGATCTGTATTTAAAATGATTAATATATATTTAAAATGTTTAGTATTTATATTTTCCAGATGCTTTTGTGAATTAGTGAAATACTTGAAGCAATTATATTGAGTTAAATATAAATACAAATTCCCTAAATAAAGCATTAAAAGCAATAAAAATCATACAATACTGTTTGAAATAGTTCTAAGTGTGTTTTATTATTAGAAACAGTAGAAATAAATACTAATATAAAATTATTATTTTTTGTTTGCGTATATTACCAGGGGACTTTAGAGATCGAATTAGAAGACGAGGTAGAGAAAGATGAAAAAAGACCTAGCATTTTAAAGAATCAAGAGGAGAAAGCCAAAAGCATATGTGAATAAGAAAAGCTGTTGAAGATGACAATATACACCAGACCTGCTGAAGGAACTGGGAAACAACAGCTTAATGGCTCTATCAAAACTTATAAATATAATCCACGAAACTGGATTGTGGTCCAAAGACTTTCTGGACGTAGTCATGGTGACCCTAAGGAAACAGAAACAATATAAGAAATGCAGTGACCACAGGACCATCAGCCTCCTATCTCATGTGAGGAAAATCTTGGGGAGAATAATCAACAGGCGACTGGAACAGAAAATAGAAAACGTGATTGAAAAAGACCAATTTGGATTCAGAAAAGGAACCAGAGATGACATCGGAATGCTGAGAATAATTTCAAATAGAGCACTGGACGTTAAGGAAGACGTCTACATTAGATTCAAATAATGGTAAAAGGCGTTTGATAAAGTTAAGTTTAAGAAACCAATGAAAATAATAAGATCGGCCTCAACTGGGGGATAAAGAGGCTGATTGCATACCTATGCATGGTATAGCGAGTTAATATGAGGCTGAATGAAGGAGAAACTAGCAACATGGATATCGGAGGAGAGATGCAGGGATGCTGTTTGTTACCCAATCTGTTCAATTTGTATGGAGAGTGACTGGTCAGGGGAGACAGAGGGACATGGATATTTTTAGGCAGATAATCTATCATTGAGGGCTAAACATGAATAAGAGTTGCAGGAAATGACGAACCAGCTGGTGGAGATAGGGAGAAGATGTAATGGAGATCAACATTGAGAAGTCAAAAGCAAAAAAATGAAGAGCTAATCAAAATCAAAATTAAAAACCAGGAGTTGGAAAACATACAACAGTTCCAGTATCTAAGAAGTCTGCTGACAAAGGGTGCGTACTGCACCAAGAAAATTAGGTCAAGGATCACCATGGCCAAGGAAGCTTTCAACAAAAGGAGGTTACTGCTGACCAACAATTTGATATTAGAACCGAAGAAAAAAACTGATGGAATGTCACATTTTGAGCATCGCACTGTATTGGCAGAAATCTGTAATCTCAAGGAAGATGAAAAATAAATACTTGGAGAGCTTTGGAATGTATGGTTGGAGAAGATTTAAGAATATTAGGGGGACTAACAAGGTGGCAAATGAAGAAGTCCTAAGAAGAATGTGCGTAAGATGAAAAATATTTTGGATGTTATTCTTCAATACACAGAAAACTGGATCAGACACATCCTTAGGAGGAACTGTCTTCTTCAGACGTCATGAAAGTAAAGGTTGAGGGAAAGAGGAGCTCAGGAAGAAGGAGGATACAGATATTAAATGATTTGAAGAAAATAAGAAAGTTCTGGATCTTGGAGGAGGACAAGGAGCATGGGAGGCCTAATTTCACTGACAAAAGGAATGGACCTGTCATAATTCTGAACTCCTAATAATAATAATAATTTGATTGCAGACTGTATAGTAATAAAAGTGTAGCGGACAAGTGGGCCGGTCATATCCCTCAGTCCATGATTTTGCAAACCCTGGTGTTAGGCTTCAAGCTAGTATTATACTGGGATATTTATCATGGGTATATCAGGTTCAGGTCCTTGTTTTATGCACTAGGAGTGTTTTTAATAAATATTTTCTTAATATCCTTCCACGCAAATTTGGGTATATTACCTATTTTTATGCGTCCTTCTCCATCCCTACCCCAAAAGAGTAATTAACATATTATAAAATGCGTATAACATGAATAGGTAATAAGACGTGGTAATAAAAAAAAGGAGTATTTATAATATTGTGATGCATTTGTTTACTATAGAAGTTTCTTCTTACGACTATAATATGTTTGTATATTATACAATTTTTTTAATCATAATTTCAATGTATCTATTAAGTCATACCAGAAAGTGCTCACTAACTAACCCAACCAAAGTAAAAGCAAACGATTGCCAGCTGATGTTTTCATGTCGGTTGTTAGCCGAGTATGAAGCGGCATACTCCCCCAAGGGCTGTGGTTTGGAGTACAGCCTGATGTTCTTCTGCGTGTTTGCGTTATTGCTCGGAGCAGCTGAATAATAGATGAAGGAACTTGAAGAGTAGTGGATGAGGTGTGAGTAAAGGACCAGTAGCAGCGTTATAACCCTTCTCTCTTCCCCTCACCAACCCTGCATCAGAGCCACACTAATTATTATTAGTACCAACCCCGTACAGTTAAACTACTCACCCTCTTTTTTATTTTCATTATTTTTATTATTATTATTATTATTTCTAGTGTTCGTTTCATGCAAGTTAAAATTCTCACTCATACTAAAAAAAAACATCAGCAAATCTAGTACAAAAAATTCAACTAAATTTTTACTCAAGGGAATCCTTTTCCGGTTCAAAAAAATGTGCTTGTTACTATTGTTTGGGATGGCTGAATACTTTAGTTAACTGCCAATTTTTTACTTTTATAGTCTATTTTGGCAACTTTAGGGGAGGACTTATACAATTTTCAGTTGATCACCTAACTTGAGGTAAAGTTCTCACCTCACGACATGATGTTCGTGGGTTCAAACCCAGCAGAGGTTGAAGGATTAATCTTGAGTGATAAAAATCCCTAGCACAACTTCCTTTGCAGGGGAAGTAAAGTCGTCGGTCCCATATCGATTTTAGTATGTAAGAGAACCCTGAAAGTTATGTGAAAATATCTTCCAGAATAAATTGGTTGACTCTTTCACGCTCGCTTGCAGTGTGGAAAGTAACGGGGAACTACCACACTTCCTAACATCCCTTGGAAGGTCGGAGTGCGTATCCAGCTTAGGATGAATATAAATCTCACTAAACCAACCATCGGGCTGTTGACTTAAGAAGATCTGGTAGGAAGAAACGTTTAGAAAGTACAAACATATTTTTTTAGGTCAAAATTGATTACAATTTACAACATTATTAAATTTGTCTTCTAGGTAATGATATTATATATCTAAAGTCAAAGATGTACATCACATTATTTGACGTATGAATACGTGATTTTTTTCTACTCTTTCGAAGTATCATTTGTTTATACAAATAGGATTCATGGTCCAAAGAGTGATGAGACTTATGGAGAGTGGATGTGTTTATATAATGATGAGTTACTTACTCTGTACGCATCACAATACATCGTTAGTATAATAAAGTCTTGCTGATTATAGTGCGCAGGACATGCAGCGTTAATGAGATGACCTAGAGTCGTGTTTATGGTATTGACTAGAAAACCCAGTGGGAAGTGACTTTTGGAAAGATCTAGACACATGTGGGAAGATAGCATTATAATGGACCTGAAAGGGATAGGGTGTAATGGGTTAAACTAGATAGAACTAGCCTAAGATAGATATAGGGTTTAGTGAGGTGGAATGGATATAGCTAGCTCAAGATATAGGGTGTAATGAGGTTGACTGGAGAGAACTAGTTGGAGATAAATATAGTTGGCGTACTTTTGTAAGTTCGGCAATTAATTTTTGAGATCCTAGTGCAAGAGAGGTAAATAAGTAAATGGAATAAAGAGGAGGAAATTATACTTTTAGGGGAAATTTACTCACACTTGCGTGGAAGGAGAGTGAGAAAACATCAAGGGAATGGTTTCCTACCACGCACTGCCTGAATTCAAGCCCCAACTTCTCCGCTACTGATAAAGCATACTAGATGGTCGTGATATATTTTATCTGCGTGCTACCTAAAGCTAGTTATACTTGATTAAATATATATATATATATATATATATATATATATATATATATATATATATATATATATATATATACACAGGGGCCGTGTGGGGAATCTCAAAGATTATTTGAGTAGATTTCAAAAATAAATAAAATAATGTTATTTTATTTTAAACCAAATAGTAAATAATTTTCTTTTTGACATTTGAAAATGAGCATTGTGATGAACGTGTGGGTTTCCATGTATTCCTAACTATTCTTTAGATCTCATCATAATTTGAAGCACCCATCAAGATACCTGCATTTTAGGCTATTCTCTATCTCTAGTACTCCTTTTTTTTAGCACTACGCCTTACTATCCATTCGAATTATAAGCCTATATACTAAATACACAAATGGGTTAGAGATTAAGGAAGGTTTAATTGAAATTAAATGCACCCACATTTGCGTGAAGGGAGAGTTAAAAACCATTTTAGGAAAGACTCTAAATGCACTTAACTGGGATCGAACCCCAATCTCCCCATCTTTGGTAGTACAACGGAAACTCTAAGTATCCGCTTTCATCCAGCCTTATGTTCTGGTGATGGATAGGTTTGGGTTGGATTCCTGGTTTGCTGTAGAGTACAGGTTTTATCTAAATATTACAATTATTATTTCTACTCCATTAGTAGAAATCTGTGCACCAACCGGAAGGGAAGTAGAAATTTGTGTAAAATAGGTATATCATTTTGTGGGTCAAGGATATTCAAAGAACCACTTTGGTGTGGCCACATGGTCAATGGCGTCACTCTCGCAATAGATTATACTTCCAATGTCGGGGAGATTAGGGTTAGATCCCGGTTGGATGCATTGAGGGTGGTTATTCCTAAATGGTTTTCCACTCTCCCTCCATGCAAATCCGTGTACACTTTCTCTAAGTTCAACCTTCTTAAGCCCTACTAGATTAGAGTAATTAGTACTCAGATATTCAAATTACAAAAACTTTGTGGCGAGAATAGAATAGTCTTAAATATTTTGGTACCAAATTAAAAGAAAAGTTGAGGAGAAATTAAGTCAGTGTTTTCTACACAATCTCGACAGATCATGGTAGTGTACACACACATAGTAAATACTAGTGAGCCTGCATCAGTGAAAGAACTCTCTAAAGGAGTCATTCCAGTGATAGACTGGCCTGCTGGTGACGGCGAGATAGAGATTTGAAGTCTGGTAGGGTCTATTGAGAGTTGTTTTGTTCCTAAATGATTACTAATCTCCTCAAATTCAGGTTTATTACTTCTAAAATAATTCTTTCCAAACACCTACCAGACTAAAGTAATTCGTACAACAGAAACAGGAGGTAATAAGCGCTGATAATACGAATCACTTAGTGCATTATTAATAAGATATAGGCAGTACCAGTAGAAAGCTGGGTTAACATGTTGAAATTCATATCGTCTGGTTTGCAGGGGATGTGTATCTCTTGGCTGGAATCCAAACCATATGTAATTAGGCCATGACGGTATTCGAACCCAAGACTCTTAATTCAGTATGCAGACACTCTATCGAATGAGGTAAGGGGTTGGTTTAGTAATCTGAGATAAATAAATGTGTAAATACATCAACTCTAATCAATGAAATTCAATTGATAGAATTCAAGATAACCTTGTGGCTGTAATGCAAGCTAGAGAATAACAAAGCCGAGGCAACATCACTGATCACGCGGATAAAACGACAGGTCTATCTAGTGGAGCTGGCTGTTTGTAGAGGTTCAAAACTTGCCTAGGTGAATTGAGGGTGAGTTGTTCACGCCAATGTTGATACAATTCCTCTAAATTATATTTTCCTCATCCTTATCCCTTAACGTAATTAAATAGGGATAGATCTGACGTGTGTAGAGACATAATTAAAGTTTGTAGCAGTTTTGTTAACAAAATGTAATGTAAGATGGATCATTTGTAGATAAATTCATGAAGTAATGTAGGGAATAGTATATTTTATAATCAATATCTAACGTTTACACAACGCACGTCAATATTTCATCAATATAACGTTAGAATATATTTTAATACTACTGACTGCTTTCACAGTGACTTTTATGACACAGAAAAAACATATTTTTTTATTTCCATATTTACTGCTATATTCCAGGAAGTTTGGTCTCTACATTCATATATTTGTAACTTGGTGGAAAGGAGACCCAATATTGATCCAGTTTACCCTGGTTTGCTCTCAGTAGAGACCCAATATTGATCAATTTTATCCTGGTTTGCTCTCAGTAGAGACCCAATATTGATCCAGTTTACATTGGTTTGCTCTCAGTAGAGACCCAATATTGATCCAGTTTACCCTGGTTTGCTCTCAGTAGAGACCCAATATTGAACCAGTTTACATTAGTTTGCTCTCAGTAGAGACCCAATATTGATCCAGTTTACCCTGGTTTGCTCTCAGTAGAGACCCAATATTGAACCAGTTTACATTAGTTTGCTCTCAGTAGAGACCCAATATTGATCCAGTTTTCCCTGGTTTGCTCTCAGTAGAGACCCAATATTGAACCAGTTTACATTAGTTTGCTCTCAGTAGAGACCCAATATTGATCCAGGTTACCTTGGTTTGCTCTCAGTAGAGACCCAATATTGATACAGTTTACATTTGACTCAAGTACAGTCCAAATTTCCCAAAAAGGGCCATATGTGACTGATAGAAAAGCTATTAGATCCACCTTTACTCATTCAATATATTAAGTTATGTAATCTGTAACTGTAGCTTTTATTATATTTTAGCATTACAGATAAAATAACAATAAGGATACAGAAAAACAATATAAACCTTAGTTACCATAAAATGTGTGTTGTGTTCTCTAAAATACCCTTCCTATGAAAACTGAACTGTAGTTGTTTATGGGTTAAAATACTTGGTTCTAAGGTTTAATGATTTTTTCACAGTAATGCTTTTATATGTTGAGTTGATTTTTAAGTAGTATATGGATATGACATCTGTGTTTACATACTTTTCAATTAAAAAGTGGTGACTTGGCGGTCTAGGGGTAAGGTGTCAGACTTATGTGCTGGGGGTCCGGGGTGCAATCCTCGGTCCCGGCACTGATTTATATGATTGCCAAAACCTTCCTTCACCACTGACAAGATGCGTATTAAACACAACTTGTGAATGTGAGGAATGCCAGGCCTCCACCGTGGTTCGGATCCCACGTTAAACTGTAGGTCCTTCATTTCATCTCACAATCACCCTACCATTACACATTAGCATAAATGCGTATAACCCGAACGGGTAGTAAGATGCGGTGATAATAATAATAATAATAATAATAATAATAATAATAATAATAATAATATAGATATTTCACTAGTGTATGTAATTGTGATTTTAATTGTATTTGCATCATACTAATATTACCAATGTATAATTGTTATTTTTTATTATGTGTCATAAGTAATACTTTAGTAATGAAAAACTTAAAAAATATTTGTATAATTATTGATCCAATAAAATGTTGTTTTATAATAATAAATACAATTTTATTAATTAATATATATTATTGATTTAATTATTAATTTTTTAGTTAAAGGTGATTCATCCAACAAGCTTCTCCTAGAATGACTAGGCTATAACATTTTGACAGGGAATTTTTAACAGGGTTGAAGGGGGGTGTTGTGTTGTGAAGAGGGGGATGGGCAGGTGGAGTGGGAAAGTAAGCTGGGATTGCCAGCTCTTTGTTCACAACAGTGTTGTCATAGCACTACCTCTTTTTTCCGCTAATTTAGAACATGAATGGTCACTGCATGGCTCACCCGGGAGTTGTGGTCTTGAGTTTGAATCCCGGCTACTAAGATTAAAAGAATATTAATAATTTAAAATAATGAACTTAATACACGTGTCGCAAAGTATTTATTGTACTGGATACTATTAGGCCTATATTTACAAAATGTGTTCTTAGAAGAAAATAAAATATTACTAGGCAATTCAATGAAATAATTTGAGTGGTGAAAGTTTAAGGGTTCTTTAGTTATTCTTTTAGCACCGAGTCTTACTACCCGTTCGCGGTATACTCACATGTACTAATTACGCTGATTAGTTAGGGATTAGGAAAGCTGAATTTAGAGGAAGTGCACTCGCATTTGCGTAGAGAGAGTGGGATATGGTTTATAATAAAACTACCCTCTGTACACCTGACGGAGAACGAACCCCGATCTCCCTGTCTTTAGCTATCTAGTCTACGACGAGAGTGACGCCTTGGAGATCATGCAAGCACCGGAGCAGGTTTTAAAATTCCTTATTTGTAGTAAAAAAATAATACTTTTCGTTGTTATTATTATAATAATTAACAGAACTCATGATTGGCATCTTACAAACCGGCCGAAAAGCTGTAAAAATGTTGGAATGCCACGTGCATAAGAAAGTAAAGTGATCAACAGCCAACTGGTTCACCAAATAAATAAAAATATTTTAAAGCTTGAGTGTGTCAATTGAGCGACACATTTAGGACCATGTGATATACAACTGTTCGACATGAGAGGACCTGCTGGTATACATAAGTCGAGATGGATTCAATGAACCAATTGACCGACAAATTAATACATTGCAAACAATGTGTTCCACAACAAAATCGTAAACGGAAAATAACAAGTAAAGTCTGTGATTTTTTTTTAAAATATAATTTAAAACTAATAAATAAACACATTTGTGATCACAAGGTCCAATGCGTCATTCGCATTCCTTATTCTGCGTGTAACTCATACGGGGAATACAATTTTTTTTTAGCACCGCGTCTTACTAACCGTTCGAGTATACACTAATTTTGTGGATTAAAATCATCATTAGTAAGGTATCAATTTTCTAAGTTGTTCTTTTTGAGTTAACCAGGTGTCTGTCGATCATTTTGTCCGAATATGCATGAGTTCCACCAGTTGGTACAAGTCATGATCTACTTGTGTAACCAGGCCCCGGGACATCAAATAATGGAATATTATGAACCACTGGTAGCAAGGGCCCGGGATGTAAAACAATATAATATTATGAACCACTGGTAGCAAGGGCCCGGGATATAAAACAATATAATATTATGAACCACTGGTATCAAGGGCCCGGGACATCAAATAATGGAATATTAAGAACCACTAGTAGCAAGGGCCCGGGATATAAAACAATATAATATTATGAACCACTGGTAGCAAGGGCCGGGACATCAAATAATGGAATATTATGAACCACTGGTAGCAAGGGCCCGGATATAAAACAATATAATATATGAACCACTGGTAGCAAGGGCCCGGATATAAAACAATATAATATTATGACCACTAGTAGCAAGGGCCCGGGATATAAAACAATATAATATTATGAACCACTAGTAGCAAGGGCCCGGATATAAAACAATATAATATTATGAACCACTAGTAGCAAGGGCCGGATATAAAACAATATAATATTATGAACCACTGGTAGCAAGGGCCCGGGATATAAAACAATATAATATTATGAACCACTGGTAACGAGGCCCCGGAACAACAAACAACAGTGGGTTCCGAGTTGAAGCTGTAATTCAAACTAAGATTCTTAGTGGATAAGTTGAATGTATGATTTAGACTGATTTTAATAGGTAGATCATTATTTGACAACTAGAAAGGAGTTCACAAATTCATACGTCAAATCATGTGATCTAGAGCTGTACCTATGATAAAGGTCTATACTATAATATTTACATAAGTTATAGTCTGCGCTGACTAAACTGACTACACTTTTATATAGTCAGTGCGCTGACTAAACTGACTACACTTTTATATAGTCAGTGCGCGTGGATATGAGATCATGAGCGAGGGACGAATCCGGGATAACTCAGTGCTAGAACATTGACACGCTAATATCACAAGTTCAATTTTATTCTATTGTCCAGGTGTCATTTTTCAACAAATTTAAATCAATTAAATTGTATTCTCCTCCATACAGACATTACAAACATTCCCACAATTAAAATGATTTGTAGCTTATGTGTTTATATTCATTAGTAATTATTTAAGGAAGCCGTTATTCAGACCCAAACTCTTTGTGGTTAATTTAAATGTATGATATAGTTCCTTACCAACACCAACAAATAGGGAGCTACAATGTCCTTAGCAAATGATACATACGCCACATATCTCTCTCCTACGTTTGTTATGAGTTTATCAAGTACCCAAGGCCGTAGCTAGCCAATAATTTCAGGGGGGCGGGGGAAGGGGTGTTGGTGGACACATCCACCAAATGCCGGGAGATAGAATTAAAATAAAATTATAGACAGTTCTAGAAGATATCTAAAATTTTTTTTGCAACATAACCCTTTAACTGCCAGAGGGCTAGAACAAATTCTAAATATTAAACACCTCTAGAAGCTATCTGAAGTTTTTTTGGGAACAACTACCGAAGACTAGGAAAAATTCTAAATGTTAAACACTTTTGGAAGCTAACTGAAGTTTTTTATTTGCAAATAACATCGCAACTGCCGAAGGCTAGGAAAAATTCTAAGTACTAAACACCTCTAGAACCATCTGAAGGTGTTTTTTTTTCGACATAGCCCCATAACTGCCGAAGGCTAGGAAACATTCTGAATTTGTTCATAACATTTTGTAGAGGGGTTGTAACACCCCCCACCCCGCACCCCCCATTTGCGGCCTTGTACGTACCTGAAAACATTATGGCTTAAATATTTAATTGTTTTAAGTTCATAACGATTCGTGTTCGATTTCGCCATTTTGTTTCGTTTTCTTGGTTTTGATGCACATTTCATTTTTAGGGTTGAACTCAGCCATGTTCAATAATCACACCAAATTATGATTTTTTTTAGAAAATATCTAAATAAATGCAGTACTCATGTGACATTAGATGTATTTTCAAAACTTTTAAGATCTTTTTAATGTTAAATTTATAACCAGTAATAAAAGGAAAACTCATTTTTATACATTCATGAAGTTCATTGTAATATTCAGATAAACAATAGGTCTAAAATCAATACGCGTTTTGATGTACCAAGAGATGAGTTCCTTTTGACACTTTGAGTTGAAAAATAAAACTAACACACTAAAATATTATAAAGTGCCAAATTACTAGAGGAAGGAAAAAGAGACAAAATAAATGTCACAACTTGTCATTCAAGTAGTAAGACGCGGTTATCGGTAGGTACAGTCAAACCAAGAATTTTCAGGAAATGGACATAACAAATTTACGTTTGCATTGATCAACGCGGTGTAAATAATAAAATAAAAGAGTAGAGTTAGACTAATAAACCAAACAAATTTGAAATAACGATATTATTTACTAAAAAATTATATAAAATCTATGTATCGGGGTATAAAACGAAAAGTACTTGTACATGATCAAAAATTATGTAATTTTACAACTATTAAATAGCTTATAAATTAAAAACTAATTTGATTTCATTGCATACACTCCATATGCATGTTTAGCTAAAATAAATTTAATCCCAATACATTAACTACTTTACCTTAAAATTAGTACGTAAAATGAATAAAATAGTAAGTTTGACTACTTATAGTTCGAGAACTGTAATGTTTTGAAATAAATTAATCAATATTTAGAGCTTATATTTATACACTTATTAGAATAATACAATACCATTTTGATGGTCGAATGACCTTAATGTATATTCACAGTTCTGACATGGTATAGATTCGAGGAAACTTTAGGCTATCACTTCATTATATATTTATTATTAGCACCGCGTCTTAATATTATCATTTTTCCTATTGTTTATAACCACTTGTCTGATATATACCCATTTAAATGCACTAATAGGGTATGGGAAATAGTAAGGTAAAATTTAGAGAAATTGTAACCACATTTGCGTGGAGGTAGAGTGGGAGATATTTAAAAAAAACACTCTTTTTTAGACATACACCCGGGCAGGATTGGATGCCTGACCTTCTCATCACTAGCAAACCCGACCATACCCCAATTTGATTAAGAATGAACATATCTGAGAGCTAGAAAACTTCCAATTCGTGTATGCTTTTGACAGGATGAATGTCAATGAAAGACCAAACCATTGCATTTACCTTCTATTTGTGACAATCTTAGGAACTCTCCCCCAATAGCCCTCTCAAGGCTATGTACAAGTTTAGACTCTCCCCCCCTTACCCCTCCCCCAACATTAAAGAGGTAATAGCTACATGCGAGAAAGGTTTCAGAGTATTATAGCTTTGTTTGCTTGCTAACTTATCCTCACTCAATGGATGGGTAAAGGGAAGGGGGGTGGGCTCTAAGGTTCTGATAGTTCTGCCAACACTGTGGGCTGACTGAGCCGCCGAAGACAAAGTATTACTCAATTTGTTTCTTCTGGTAAATTAAGGGCTGGACTTGGTGCGGCTCTTTACTTCCAACGATCATTGATTGACCAGGCCTTTAACTATTCTGTTACAAATTAAATACATCTTTAGGCTTTGGGAAGTTTAATTTTTAACACTGATTTCATTAAATTTAGCTATCCTTTATAGCATCTGAGCAATTTCAACTAAATTCTTCTTAGCAAAATTATTTTTCCATACAAATATTATACAATTCTGGAATATGTAAAATACCACGAACACCAGTAGGCATTTATTTTAGTAGAACTTAAGTTACTTGTATTAATATAAACTATTAAAATTTTAGACCTGATTTCAAAGTAATCTCCCAGAAACTCGGGTTACCCAAATGCTTTCACCAAAGCTATGTCCATCAATATTTATAGTGTTTAAAATGTAGTCTGTATTCATTGAAATTTTATTTTTCACAACGTTTTAAAACTATTACATGTTCTATAAATTTATTCTTACTGATAGAGTGAGGGCCTTCTTGGGGGATCTGGTTAAAGTTATATTTTTAAGTACCTAATCAACTAGGGTTCATACCCAGCTGGGGTCCAAGGCTTATTTTTGAGTGATAAAAACCCTTAGCACAACTTTATTTGGAGGGGAAGCAAACCCGTCAGTACCATGTAGATTGTTGCATGTAAACAACTCTGGAGGGTGTGTGAAAATATATTCCCTGGCTAAATAGATAGGTCCTTTTGTACTCTCTCTTAGAAATTCATTG
Source organism: Timema cristinae (assembly GCA_039000515.1). Classification (NCBI taxonomy): domain Eukaryota; kingdom Metazoa; phylum Arthropoda; class Insecta; order Phasmatodea; family Timematidae; genus Timema; species Timema cristinae. The sequence continues at coordinate 6,283,652 of JBCFYV010011135.1, forward strand.
TGGAAAGCAATTGGGAGACACCTCACTTTTCGATCTCTCCTAGTACATGAGATTTCTACCAGAGGGTGTGGGCAGCACTAACCAATGGAAAGTCTGAGTTCATTCCCAGTTCCAGATGGATATAGTTTGCTCATAAGTTATTAACTGGATGACAGTTCAAAAATCACGTGTTTAGTTTTTGGGTTGCCAACACTAGTAAAAGATCGCTGTTTTGTTATAAATGCTAAGTTTTTTATTATACTTTATATTTTCTAACGTAAACGTTGAATGTATATCTATATATCTATATATACATTCAACGACATAAATTAAAGTTTTCTTACACTATTTCATTACGTTTAATAATTCCTTTTTACCCAAACTGAAGTATATTTTTTAAGCATAATTAAAAGTATTTATTTCGTTTTGGAATGCTAAATCTACAATATGTAATATAGTTCATACATTAATACCTTTTATTACAGGCATCATATTTACTTGGAAAAGAGAACATACTTGTAATTTGTTTATATAATAAGTTATTTTATGATTATTTCATCGTATTTCGAAATATTTAACAAAAAAAATATGCTATCCATTGTGTGGGTGCATTATTGAAAATAACCTGTTTCTGTCGGGTTCAATCACATTGTTTAAATTCGTCAATTACCATTTTGAAGCTGTGTTCGTTAGACCTTTAGTGAAAGTGCTGTGAATAATATTTTTTTTAAATTGGAATAAGCCGATAAATAAGATTTGTGTCCGACCTCAAATAAATATAAATAATATTGGCCTAAATTTTTATGGTTAACTGTCACATTCATACATTACCATATGTTTTCATTACAGTTATCCAAAGTGACAGAAATCAGCTATTGGCGTAGAGATACATTAGGAACTATATTTAATAACTTTTTGAGCTGTCATTCAAGTAAACTAAGGTCGTGAATGTACTATAGAAATCAAATCAAACCAACCTTCAGGTTGTTGACTTAAGGAGAATAATCTAATAGGAATTAGAATGGTATTATTTAGAGAAAATGTTGCCACAACTTACGTGGAGGGATAAGGGGAGAAAATAACACCAATACACCTGAATGGGACTCAAACTACGAGCACCTTGTTACTGAAAAATACACTTTAAGAGATTTACACCTTTATCTACGTGCCTACCTATACAGGTCCCTGAGGTAAAAAACAAATAACAATAAAAAAACCGTTCAATCTTTTGGAGCAAGCAGGACTCCTATTAAATTCAATAACTGTCCAAGTCAGTGGTGGGAGTCAATGGGTGGGAGGTATGGTACCCCTTCCTCCATGTCAAGACATGATGAGGCCCCTTCTTGCAGAGGAAAACTCCGTTGGAGCGAGACTTCCTCCTCTCTTGACGGACCAGCAAATCTGGACACTGGCGAAAGCAACAGGAGATTGAATTGTGTTATTGTATGTCCTTAAACCTTCTCCCTTACTCCGACTCTCTCTGTGTCGCTCTTTCTCTCTCTCTGCTCTCGTTCTAAGACCTGCAAACATCCCATTCAATAAGGGGGTTGAGTTGAAAAGAAACACGGTGAGGGAATTCAAGAGACTCTTCGTTGAAAAATAAAAATAAAGGTTTTAATGCAATATTTGGAAGGAGAAAATACTCTATTGAAGAGGATGAATTTAACAAAGAATGTATTCTACCAACAATTGATCCATTTAAAGATACACAGTATCACTCACCAATACATACTTTCTTATAAATAAAAATAAAATTTTGTGGAACAAATTTATCACAACATTTGTAAAATGCCCCTGAATAGCTTTTTTTCTCATGAAAATTTGTATATAGCGTTATTTTTCAAGTAGAAACCCTCTCTAGATACTCTTTTTAAGTACCAGATTGTTCAACCAATTAGAAAACAATTTAAAATATTTATAAATCAGATATTAATGGATTCCCTGATTTGCATCAAATAAGATTATTAGATTTCCGTAAATAAAGATTAGCTGAATCAAAGATGGGCCACGAGCTCCTTGGGAATTGTTAACAAGGTGTACTGGTGTACTAACTCGGCCAAGGTTGTTAACAAGGTGTACTGGTGTTCTAACTCGGCCAAGGTTGTTGTGGAGCCCCATTTAGGATGGCTTTTATTGTTTTCTAGAGGTGAATAAAAAAAAATGTGATGGGTATAATGATACAGCAAAATGCTAACCTAACATAAAATAGCCTAACCAAACCTATCCTACGGCACAAGACGATCTGACCTAAATAAACCTAGCCTAATATAAGGCAAAATATTTGATGGAGCTGAAATAGTTTTTATCTGCAGGTTTATTATTTGTTATAGTCCTTTCCAATGAACGTAGCCCAACTAAGATATGACGTTACTCCTCCTGGCCAGTGATAGTGGCCCAACTAAGCTAAGAAGATACTCCTTCTGGCCAGTGATAGTGGCCCAACTAAGCTATGACGATACTCCTCCTGGCCAGTGATAGTGGCCCAACTAAGCTATGACGATACTCCTCCTGGCCAGTGGTAGGGGCCCAACTAAGCTATGACGATACTCCTTCTGGCCAGTGGTAGGGGCCCAACTAAGCTATGACGATACTCCTTCTGGCCAGTGGTAGGGCCCAACTAAGCTATGACGATAATCCTCCTGGCCAGTGGTAGGGGCCCAACTAAGCTATGACGATACTCCTCCTGGCCAGTGGTAAGGGCCCAACTAAGCTATGACGATACTCCTCTGGCCAGTGGTAGGGGCCCAACTAAGCTATGACGATACTCCTTCTGGCCAGTGGTAGTGGCCCAACTAAGCTATGACGATAATCCTCCTGGCCAGTGGTAGGGGCCCAACTAAGCTATGACGATACTCCTCCTGGCCAGTGGTAGGGGCCCAACTAAGCTATGACGATACTCCTCCTGGCCAGTGATAGTGGCCCAACTAAGCTATGACGATACTCCTCCTGGCCAGTGGTAGGGGCCCAACTAAGCTATGACGATACTCCTTCTGGCCAGTGGTAGGGGCCCAACAAAGCTATGAAGATACTCCTCCTGGCCAGTGATAGTGGCCCAACTAAGCTATGACGATACTCCTCCTGGCCAGTGATAGGGGCCCAACTAAGCTATGACGATACTCCTTCTGGCCAGTGGTAGGGCCCAACAAAGCTATGAAGATACTCCTTCTGGCCAGTGATAGGGGCCCAACTAAGCTATGACGATACTCCTTCTGGCCAGTGATAGGGGCCCAACTAAGCTATGACGATACTCCTCCTGGCCAGTGGTAGGGGCCCAACAAAGCTATGAAGATACTCCTTCTGGCCAGTGATAGGGGCCCAACTAAGCTATGACGATACTCCTTCTGGCCAGTGGTAGGGCCCAACTAAGCTATGACGATACTCCTTCTGGCCAGTGATACGGGCCCAACTAAGCTATGAAGATACTATTTCTGGCCAGTGATAGGGCCCAACTAAGCTATGAAGATACTCTTTCTGGCCAGTGATAGGGGCCCAACTAAGCTATGAAGATACTCCTTCTGGCCAGTGATAGGGGCCCAACTAAGCTATGACGATACTCCTTCTGGCCAGTGGTAGTAGCCCAACTAAGCTATGACGATACTCCTCCTGCCAGTGATAGGGACCAACTAAGCTATGAAGATACTCCTTCTGGCCAGTGGTAGTAGCCCAACTAAGCTATGACGATACTCCTCCTGGCCAGTGATAGGGGACCAACTAAGCTATGAAGATACTCCTTCTGTCCAGTGATAGGGGCCCAACTAAGCTATGACGATACTCCTCCTGGCCAGTGATAGGGGACCAACTAAGCTATGAAGATACTCCTTCTGTCCAGTGGTAGTAGCCCAACTAAGCTATGACGATACTCCTTCTGTCCAGTGGTAGTAGCCCAAATAAGCTATGACGATACTCCTCCTGGCCGGTGATAGGGGCCCAATAAGCTATGAAGATACTCCTTCTGCCAGTGGTAGTAGCCCAACTAAGCTATGAAGATACTCCTTCTGCCGGTGGTAGTAGCCCAACTAAGCTATGACGATACTCCTCCTGGCCAGTGATAGGGGACCAACTAAGCTATGAAGATACTCCTTCTGGCCAGTGGTAGTAGCCCAACTAAGCTATGACGATACTCCTTCTGGCCGTGGATAGTGGCCAACTAAGCTATGACGATACTCCTCCTGGCCAGTGATAGGGGACCAACTAAGCTATGAAGATACTCCTTCTGGCCAGTGGTAGTAGCCCAACTAAGCTATGACGATACTCCTCTGGCCAGTGATAGGGCCAACTAAGCTATGACGATACTCCTCTGGCCAGTGATAGTGCCAACTAAGCTATGACGATACTCCTTCTGGCCAGTGGATAGTGTCCAACTAAGCTTGACGATACTCCTCCTGGCCAGTGATAGGGGACCAACTAAGCTATGAAGATACTCCTTCTGGCCAGTGGTAGTAGCCCAACTAAGCTATGACGATACTCCTTCTGGCCAGTGACAGTAGCCCAACTAAGCTATGAAAGTAATCCTCCTGGCCAGTGATTTTGGCCCAATAAGGCTATGATGCTTTTGAGAAAAGGGATTTTGTAAATTTTAAACAAACCCGGTATATAACAAGTGATTCAGAAAAATATAATTTAGAATAATAAATCCAAATTAAGTCTTTCTTGATTACTTATCAAAAGTCCTTACAACAAGTATTAATTTTACCAAATAGAGAAGGTTAGAAAAATATAATATAGCTTGCTTGGATAGTTTCTTCTTCTTCTTTTTAAATAAAAGACTATGTTTCCAATATGTATTGTTTCAAGCAAATATTTTAACAGTATTCTTTGGTTGGGGGAAATAAATTAATTAGTCTTAGGGGAGTTTTTAAATATTAAATATTTGATTTTCGTTGTCGTTATTATATAGGATCAACGATATTTACCATCATTCACGTTCAAAATGTTTAGTAGTATATTTGGGGAAAGTGTATATATATATATATTTTTTTTATGACCATGTATTTCTACCTTTTCAGTTTATACGAATATAAATGATAATTACTCTAATGGTGTAGGGGTGAGTAAGGAAATATTCTAGAGGTAATCTACCTGCATTTGCTTGGAAGGAGAGTGGGAAACCATTTTAGAAATAAACCACCCTCATTAGACCCAAACAGGAATCTAAATTCGATATCCTTATCACGAGCAGGCCAGTCCAACGCAAGAATGACGCCTGAGACTCTGTGGCCTCTAAGGTAGATTTATTTTTATTTCGTATATGTTTTATGAATTAAAAATGCTGCAAGATTGCACGTTAAATAGCTCAAGGGAAAAAAATTAAATATTCAAAGTTATATCTGGATCAAACTGTGGTGGGCACAGGATAATATGGTCTGGTTTATGGAGACGTGGTGCACGAGGTTTGAATCCCAAATGGGTGTATTTAGATTATTTTTATTTTCCCTAAATTGTTTCCCACTTTACATCCTCGCAATTCAGGGTACATTTTATCTCAATTTTACCTCATAAAATCATTGATGTATTTGTATGATTATATCCCAAATTTGTAGATGTACGCGGGGCAATAAACTTAGCAGAAAAAGCAATAAACCTAACAGATGGAGCAATAAACCTAACAGAAATAGCAATAAACCTGGCAGAGGGAGCAGTAAACCTAACAGATGTAGCAATAAACCTAACAGAAATCAGCAATAAACTAAGAAAATAGGCAATAAACCTGCAGAGGAGCAATAAACCTAACAGAAGTAGCAATAAACCTAACAGAAATAGCAATAAACCTAACAGAAGGAGCAATAAACCTAACAGAAGGAGCAATAAACCTAACAGAAGGGGCAATAAACCTAACAGAAGGGGCATTCAATCTATCATAGAGAGCAATGACCCTAACAGAAGGAGCAATAAACCTAACAGAAGGGGCATTCATCTATCATAGAGAGCAATGACCTAACAGAAGGAGCAATAAACCTAACAGAAGGGGCATTCAATCTATCATAGAGAGCAATGACCCTAACAGAAGGGCAATAAACCTAACAGAAGGTGCATCAATCTATCATAGAGAGCAATGACCTAACAGAAGGAGCAATAAACCTAACAGAAGGGGCATTCAATCTATCATAGAGAGCAATGACCCTAACAGAAGGGCAATAAACCTAACAGAAGGGGCATTCCATCTATCATAGAGAGCAATGACCCTAACAGAAGGAGCAATAAACCAAACAGAGGGAGCACTATTCAGGCAGCTGTGTTCACGAGAAAATGTCACTTTTAAAGATGACGTGAATAAGTAAACACTCTCGGTGGTGATTCGAGCGAAGCGACATAATGGAGCGATTGGAACAGAAATGTGTAGTCCGTTAATGTACCTTCCTTAATGAATCGCATTATCACTTCCTCTTTAATTAGTCCGCATACATACCACGCATACACACAAACACTAGCAAAAGGACGCGTTTGCTCTAATTCTGAAACAAATGGCAATCGTTAACAAAAGCACATTTAGAAACAACGCTCTGACGCAATTCAAACAACTGTTGATGGTTTACCTATACAGTACAGTCTGAATAAAAGACTAGACCCTCGTGGATTATTGGGGGTTAGTCAACAGAAAAAAATCAGCACCACTTCTTAATAACCATCTGGCTTGCACCCTTATGTAATATTTTTTAAAATATGTAATTAATGAGGAAGACTGACCTCTTGGTCAAGTGGTCAGTATCCATGACTAGACATCTCCAAATCTCTAGTTCAATTTCCGGTGGTATCATAGGTATTTTTCCTGAAAGGTGAACTTTTCCCCAGGTCAACATGGTTTGACTAGTTAGACTTAATTTTGGTTTAATATTCTCACTGTGTCTACACCTTCATAAACACTAACATCACATGGTATCATTGCGGGTATGACGTGTAGACAACCTCCAAGGTTTGCCTTAGGTAACATTCTGCAGCTACAGTCAACTCTCGATTCTACGACCTTTCACGGTTCCCTGGAAAAGGGTCGTTATTTCGAAGGGGTCGTTATTGGAATTTTAACAGATTTTGTTCCACCCCTGACCTTCATACTAAAAAATTGCATTTTTTAGACAACAAATAACGTGGGTCATCAAAAATCGTTCACAAAATCAAACCAAAATAGTAACCAAATCGAGAATTGAAATAACAATGGCAAAAGCAAGCCTGGCGCGTGATGTAGCGGCAGTCGCGCGCGGGGAAACATTGTCTTGCTTGTGGGAGGAGGGTGGACAGAGTTAAGTGCTATTGGCTGGCATTGATGAGGTGGTGTCTATTTTTATACCTGACCCACCCCAGTTACTAGTATTACAGCACTCACAAAGATAATTGCAACGCAGCGACCTAAATAGATTCAACAAACACATTTTACAGCCGATTTCCTTAAACTTTTCAACCTTTTTCCCCACATTTTTCACGGTTTCCCAAAAAAGGGTCGTTACTTCGAGAGGGACTCTATTCCCGGGGTCGTAGAATCGAGAGTTGACTGTATCAGTATATCCCCAATCATCCTGTCAGCACAGTCTAGTATATTTAGAAAGGGACGTCTTAGTCCAATGTCTCTCTAAGTGTGGTCTCCAGTGACCTGTCAAGGTGTCCGCAGGATTCCAGGAAACTAGCTAATATTAATCAATTAAATAATGTTGATCACATATAACACAAAAAATTGAGATTAAAAAGATTAAATAATTTATATCTATTCTATTCTCTATTTCTCTTCTCGGTAGACACAAGTTACAAAGAAAAGAATATTTGTACCAACCTTAGGTTGACAAATTTGAACAACTATTTATAAAAAAAACTATGAAATTTAGAATATTAAATGTAATTCAATGTATTTATATTAATTTTTAAACATTTAATTCAATAAAATAATTTTTATCTTTTTTTTTATTGGCATACATTTAAAACAACATCTCCCCCCTCCGCCTCCCCCCCTCTTCTTCCTTGCCGCACAGTGTGAATAGCTTCTATTTAGTGTTCTTTTCTCACGAAAACTTTAAGAAACTCTGTCTTAAACAATTCAGAAACCGAAGCGGGTACGATTGACTAAGTCGCTATCTTTTGGTTAAGTATGGTATACAAAATAATAATACACGGACAGTTGTATAGATGTGCAGTACAGATAGATTGTTGAACCTTCTCGTATGTATGGAAACAGATTCAATGCTTGGCCATCCATATCTTACCTTGTCACGCACAGAACTAGTTCAAATATACACCACCAGGAGGTCACGAATAGCCTTGTCTGTTAGAGCTCTTTATTATAAGAGTACAGCTTACGATTCAAATGGCACTTTCCGATAAGGGCGGGCTGTGATTGGCCCACGTGACTCTCACGCTTGCCACTGACCTAACTGGCCTCAAGCAGACTGCTGGGTTCTTATGGGAAATATATTTCTTTCAAGACATTTTCAATCATTACTCGAAATTACGCCAAAATATTTTGCTTTTTGGGTGCAGAACACATTGATAAAAGGTTGTAGGATTCCATTCAATACCATACAAGATCTTTGATCAATCGAAAATCGAGATTGAATTGGTAGCCAGGATAAAACTTCATGGCTTTGTCATGTCGGCTTTTTTTGATTTAAGTTTAGTAGCCATAATTAATCCTGCATAAATTTGTTTTTGTTATATTTTTTATTTTTATATCGTGATAAGATATCGATAAATTGGTATTGAATTTAAATAGCCTGAACCAGTACATTCAACTTAAAACCAAATCGTTTGTTAGAAGATAAAGAAAATATTCACAATATTTATAAAAAATATATTACAATGATAGTGAATGGCTTGATCCTCATCTTATGCTCAATTTACTTGTTGACTCAGATAAATAAGTTATCATATCAAACAAATCACTACAAAAATATGTTTAAGTCACTTACACATATTTCAAAAAGCTCTAACAACTGAATCAAATTGATCCTAAAAAAGAAGGTATATTTTTCTCGGACGTTCAAACAACATTGACGGTCAAACTTAATTTATAATCATCGGTATGGTAAATAAATAATATAATAAATAATAATAAATAATAAATTATAAAATTATTATCTTGTGTATATTGATACTTAAAAGAACTAAACAATCAACAATGTACCTTAAATAGTTAATTACAATAAAAATATTAAAGCAAAAAAATTTTTATGTAAGATTTATCCTTTACTATTGAATAAAATGTATTTATTTTGTATTTCACCAATTAAATGCATTTCTAGTGGCTGAAACTTGCAGTTGTTCTCTATTGCCTTCTGCGGTTCGGAGGTGAACGGATAACAAAGATATCCTAATCTTAACCCAGGAAGGGAACGTTTCCAATACAGAAAAAACCCTAACCCAGCCGGAGTCTAAGCTGGTACCCTTGGACTGTCAGCCAAATACGCTGACCACCAGACCACAGAGCTAGTCGGAATATGATTAGGTCAACCTTGTTAATGTAAACTAAACATGGTTTCGATTCTGAATATACTAACTTTTTTTACAATGACATCAGAAATTATTCTTAAAAAATACTAACGTAATATTACAAATTCATTTATTACATTCAACTATGTGTTTTAGTAAAGACTGTACATTTTTATGTAGTTGATCAGAATGTCAATGTATTTAAGATTTTGTAAATGTGTATTTCTGTATCATACTCAATACTATACCAAACTATATCATCTACTGTCTAGGATTTTTTTAAGTATGTTAATTCTTTAAGGTGATCACTTACATACACCCCTCTATAAACAAATGGATTTATCTCAAATAATGTAATGTTCAGTATAATGATTATTTATAAACTGTTTTTATGTAATACAAACTCGAGGCAATGGTAAAATCCAAGTTTATGTATCAGAATTGCAAAAGTCCAAGAGGTGGCTAAACACAATAATGTTTTTTTCTCAGTATGTATTTATATGAAATATCCTTTTAAACTATACCAACGTTTTTATAATGACACAAGCTATCTTGTGGAGAAAAATAATTACTTTACATTGATACGTTTTAGAGATATTCCAATAAACTCATTTTTGTTCCATAAAACGCCATGTACTGGTTAGGTCAGTCAAGCCGGCCGCCTAGCAGACGATGTTTGATGGCCGTCCTCTTACTTATACAGGCTCTACTTGTAAGTAGGACCAGTTATCTGGAGATTTTATTTGAATGTGACTATATAAATATGTTCTGGTACTAGTATCACGAATGGAATTAGGCCCGCCGCACATTGGATGCAGCAGAGAGACAAGCGAGGCAGAGGGGACTATGTAAACCCCGTGTTCTTATTGCTTACCGCACATTGGATGCAGCACAGGTGCAGTATAAGAATAGCACTGTCTTGCCTCGGTCTGTTTGTAGTAGTTGTATAGTCTTCCTGTGTCCTCTGAGCCTCCAACACGCAGTTTCGTCCAAAAAGTGCAAGATTACTACCGAACTGAATTACTTCAATGGTGAGGTGTTCATTGTCATACCTATTATTGACCTTTTTATTACAAAGTACACTAAAACTAAATTATTAGATCCCATGACTCTGAATAAAAATCTAGTAGAAGTTCGTCTTCTTTACCACGCCATGTCAACTACTTGAGGACTGGTTTCAATATACGATGCCTTGCAGAAACCTCTTTCTGTGCTATGCCTGCCCTGCGTGCAATGTACTAGGCTGACAGCGCACGCTGCGCTAGATGGTCGGGAAACAAATCAGGACCAAGCTTTGGGTGGTGGACGCTCTATAATTGTATTATATTATATATTATAGAATAATTACGCGGCTTACTTAGTCTACAAATTTAAATTAAACTAAAAAGTTTCAGTGGCCACGTGGACTAATGGGTAATGATTCACTAGTACGGCTGTCGGATAACAAAGAAGCTTGGGTTTGAGTCCAAGCTGGGTGTACTGAGGGTAGTTTTACTAACAAAAATTCGGATACATATAATGTAAGCTCTGCCTTTTTCATTATTAATCATTAAAGTGGATATCGTAGGCTGGTGCTAAGGGGTAAATAAAAACATGCGCTTAGTTACCCTTAGATCCTGCTACCGGCCTGGCATATTGTCATTTTTTCACACTAACGCCTTAAGGATGATGAATGTATAAAATACAACAAATTTTCATATATTTTCTTGGAGGGATAGCTCAAAGGCCTTTGGGAAAATACAGGTAAGTTTGATATTCAAACACCTACCTCCCCATCCCCAAAGAACCAGACTAATAATACCTTAAGCGCTTTACTACCTGCAATGGTTGATACACGGACAAAGCGTCAGACTCGTCTAGACTTGGAGGACAGGGTTTAATGAGGGTAGTTTTCCCAACTGCTTTCAATATTACCTCCTTAATCTCTATCCCTTAAGTTTCAGAAATTATGGAAAGCCCAGACGTGTATAAAGAACGCATTCACGGTAGCTTTGGACTCCACTAACACATCAAAAACCATTAAAATGATTCTAGATGGATCCACCTGTATTTAGTCACTTTAAGAAACGATGTTAACTAGCTTTTATTATCAAACTAAATTAACATCAGCAAAGTATATGGGTATATAACTACGGTTGTTGCAGTTTGTAATTGTCAACCAAAGGTAAAAGTTATCTGGAACCGACTATACTAAGACGTGGTGGATAGAAACACAAATTAGCTCGTACTGGAACTATAACTATATTATAGAGATAGTAAAATATTCCTGCCCTTTTATATTGGTAATAACAGGTGCAAAAACCTCTAAGAGATAACACAGCCCAGAGAAACCTTGAAGCTAGATGGTGCAGATATACCTGGAGGATATTGGTTCAAAGAGACCCAACCAAATGAGCCAAAATAATTTCCACATCTTAATAACAAGCTCCTACGGATTATCTCAGTCACAAGCTTGTTTTATCCATTGAGCTCAGGGTCATTGGTTCTATTCTTGGCATGACCACCAAACTTGCCAGTGTTTAATTACTATTTGGAAACTGAGTGCTGTGTCTGATCTAGAAGTAAGAATTTACAAGACGAGTTTTGATATGATCCATCCTTTCAGAAAGTGCACAGTACATACTCCATATTATAGTGGTATTTATGTCTCACCACGTATTACTACCCGTTCGTGTTGTACGCATATTACATAACTGTGCAAATGTGTTAGTGATGAGGATGGCTGAATTTATAAGAAGTGTACCTGAATTTGCGTGAAGAATGATTGATAAACCAGTTAAGAAAAATACCCTTTAATACACCCTACTGAGATTAGAACCCCAATCTCCCCATAATAGTAAGTCCAATCTTATCGTGAAAGTGACGCCTTATCTAGGCGTGTCTGACTGGCGGCATGGTCTAAGTTCTTCAACCTTTCAAGGTCCACGGGCCCGAGTTTCTGTCTCTTGTTGGCTACAAAAGTGAAATTTTGGATTTATCGTGAAGTCGGACTGTCCTCTTGTTATTATTTCCTTTTTTTAGATATTTCATAGCAGAGGGTAGAGTGATTTGTCTTGTCTACTAGAGTTGACATTTGAAGTTTTTATTTTACATTTGTATGAGAACGCAATACTTTTCTTCGTGTAAAAAGCTAAAATCATTTATAAAATAACGTAAAAGCAGTATTTATTTTATTAGTTGATTATATAAAATATATATATCTGTAATTGTCATTATTTTTTTCTTGAAATAAGTATATATTATTAATGAGCTTGCGGGCCGTGGGTTGAAGACCCCTGGTCTAAGGACTCACACCTGCATTAGATTGGTTGCCGATGACGTGGAGATTGGGGTTCTAATCTTGGTCTGGTGTACTGAGGGTGGTTTTTCATAAATACTTTTCCCTTTCCCTCCACGCGAATGTTGGCACACTTCCTATAAGCTTCAACTTACTAATCCCTAACTTATAAGCATAATTAGCACATATTCTTATAACCTAGTGTTAAAAAACACGTAAGATATGTTTTAACTCTTATTTTATTCACCGGGATAGTAAGTTATGTCACGAAAAAACTAATGTTCAGTTATTTTGCTAGCATTTGTTTTAACTGAGGATGTATTGTACATCTGGAAACAGGCAAGACATTGAGGAGCTGTCTATAAACTACTTGTGGATATACGAGAGGGGGGGAGGGGGAGCACTTCTTGGTGTGACCAATCGTGACGAGGTTGGAGGGGAAGTCAGATTATGAGTGAAGTCACATTACACCTAGGTTTAATGTATTTATTTTGAAATTAAGAATGGTACTAATGTTTACGCGTCGATCACAAACATGACCTCAATGTAGGGAATTTAAAAAAGTGCGACTTAGATGAGCTTTGAATCTTTGGACACATGCGCCTGAGGAATTATTTGTAGGGAATATATTCTCTACAAAATAGTTCCTAATCTTTTATTTATCAAACCTAGTTTTCTCAGCGTAAGCGATTAAAAGTAAACATCTTCTATTTTTATAGAAAATTGTGACAATTTTTAATTTTTTAAACATATGGTCGGACAAAACTTAATTTTAACTATCTTTATACTTTATTTCACGTTAAATTAGTAAGTTTTTGTCAATTTCTTAATCTCCGACACATTTTCTTGCCTATCATGTAGACAGAGGTCCGTTCTATTCGGATAGCGTTTTGTGTAAGACTGACAGCACACACGTATAAACAAACAACGGTCCACTCATCGACTTCGATAGTCGATCTTGGCGAACACGTATGAACACGTTTCAATAAAAGTTTTATATAGCTTCTACAATTTAAAATACTGTTTAAATTGGGGGAAGGGATTTCGTGATTTTGTGATGAAACATTAGTAAATAGAGGGATCACAATATTGTGATAATATGTAACCGTGAATGAAGACAAAAAATTAGCGTGACGAAGTTACAGTTAACTGTTGTACAGAGTGTACTTTATACCTATTGTCACGAATGCAGCAGAAACATGGACAGTGAATGTTAGAGAAACTAGGAAATTGGGGGCTGTGGGAATGAAGTTTGTGAGGAGTGTGTTAGCTGTCACGAGGAGAAACAAGATTAGCAATGAAGTTATATTGGAAAGATTAGGGATACTGGGAGTACATGGGATAGTAGAAGAAGCAAGACTGATATGGTATGGCTATGTAATGATAATGGAAAATGGGAGGATGCCAAAGAAAATGTTGGAAATAAAGTATGTAGGAAAAAAAAACTGCCGAGAAAGATATGAAAAGAGCAATAAAAGAAATTGTTCAAATGAGAGAAGAATGGTGGAAGGTTATAGGAGGATGGAGTCATTTTACTAAACTGACCCGGACACCAGCTGGAAGAATTTGATGAAGATTGAAATGTTATTGCCAATCCCTAGTCATAAGTGTGGAAAAATTTGGAACTTTTGACAAGTGATAGAATCTATACTTTTAATTATTTTTTTTTATAAATTATGACCCACCTCAGTGGCGTAGTTGGCTAACGCGCTTGTCGTGTTGAGCTGCTCGACTGCTGAGAACGGGGAGATCGAGGTTCGAATCTCGGTCGGGTGAACTGGGGGTGGTTTTTCCTAAATGGTTTTCCACTCTCCCTCCACGCAAATGCGGGTTCACTTCCTCTAGTTCAACCTTCCCAATTCCTAGTCCATTAGAGTAATTAGTACTTAAAGCGTATAACCCGAGCGGGTAGTAAGACGCGGTGCTAATATTATTATTATTATTATTATAAAATTATGTGACATACTTTTTCATTTTGATACTCCCTAGGTACTTAAAGGTCTTGAAGGAAATTAATCATTATTTATAAAATTTACTCAAACATATAAACATTTTGATAATTATTATGCTCTTGAAACAATAAAATATGAATTACAATGTAACGTACAATGTGAATTTTGGCTAGAAGGGACGCTAGTATATAAAAAGTTGGTTGCCAGTATTATAGACGATTGTTCCATGCAACAAACAGAGCTGTCACACTGACGACGCCGATGTGTGTACGATGCCGGAAATGATGAGAGGAGCCCCCCTTTCCCCGTCCAAATTACGTGGATGTGCGCGCGTGTTCTGGGACGACGCCTCATTATTTAAATGGTGAAATGCCACGAAAATGGAGGAACGCATTTTAAAAGTCACAAGCTTTCCAAGTCGTGGGCCGCTAGGAATGTAGTGGTTGAATAATGTCCGTTGATACAGCCGGGATTGTGTGGTCGGGACATGAAGAGGACTTCCTAACTACGTCCACAGGCCTCAGTGGAGACCCTTGAACTCTGTATTACCAGCACGGTGATCATTTGACTCAGGGATACACCATTCCTGACCCATTTTCCTTTTCCTGGAGTCGGGAAATGGAGAAATGATAGTAGGGTGTATTATAAGGCGTAAGTTCTTAAACTGTGGGTCGCAACACTTCCATGGTTCACAAAAAAATTCTGATTGTTGTTGAAACATTGATAAACGGTAGTAAATTATAAAACTACTAGTGGAGCATTGAATAATGGCTGCAGATGATCGTCATTAAATCTATTCAAAACTTTTTTATTGGGTAACGTTATTTATTAGGCCTCGCTCGACTTTATTAATAAGAGGTTTATTTGTGTGAGGCTATCAACTATACGTAGATTTAATCTTAGGCAAATTAATATTTTCCCCTTTCAGACAAAATCTCCATATAACATATATTTTGAGGCACCATCCCACTTTAATATTAATTGAGTTTCTATTATATATAACCAAATATAAATATATTTACCGATATACAATAATACAAAAGTCATGTCTTCTAGAGCGCTATGGAAAGGTTGTACAGTATATATGAGCCACTGAATACTCAGCAGAAAAGTTGGAAATTCACTGCTAAAATAGGAGTTTAGTTGTGAAATATTATTTTATACACTCTTCTGGTCCTCCAGTCTTTAAAATAAGTTTCCGTTTGTCAAAATCAATTTGGCCATTTTCTCATAATTTTAACGACTGGAAATGTATTTCCAAATTATACAGGCTATGTGGGTTGAAATTATAGTTCACTACAATCTTACATTTTATATGGTTTTGTTTATTACAGAAATAAACGTAGTCTGGCACGATCTAACCAAACATAATTTTAGTAACTATAATTATAATTTATTATTATTAGAACCGTGTCTTACTAACCGTTCGGGTTATACGCACTTACGCTAATGTTTAATGGTAGGGTGATTGTGAGATGAAATGGAGGACCTAAGTGTAACGTGGGATCTGAACCACGGTGGAGGCCAGGCATTCCAGGCATTCCACACATTCACAAGTTGTGATTAATACACGTCTTGTCAGAGGTAAAGCAAAGGTTTGGCAATCATATAAATCTGTACCATGACCGAGGATTGAAACCCGGACTAATTTTTGTAATAATTCATAAAACTAACCAATAAATACTAATTGTTTCTGCACACGTAAAATTTATAGATTATAAAAATATTACTGATAATATTGAATATAACTGCACTTATGTATTGTTTTTCAATAACTATATTTATTATTTCTATTTATAATTTATCAAAAAACTGCTAGAAGACTGATGGTATAGATAATAAAACTTAACTACCCATTACTGTCTGGGTTTGCCAACGAGTTAAAGGGTCATGACTAAAACAGTTTAAAAATCCATCTAAGACAACCTTTGTGAGCTATATATTCTTTTAGTGACTTAGAGGAAGCTAAAACAGAATTCCTGAAGGCCTTTTTGATACTATTCAGTTTGTAAGCTGTTGTCATCTTGTAGTCTGTCTCTATATAATATTAAACTGAGAATATATAAAAATAGAAAACATTCGTTCTTCTTTATTTACTGTACATAAATGTACAAAAACATTATGTTGATTATTTTATGGACAAGACTATTATGGTAACTATTACTTGGACAAAACTATCATGTTAACTATTACCTGGCAAAACTATCACGGCAACAATTACCTGGACAAAACTATCAAGTTAACTATTAATTAGACAAGACTGTCATGTTGACTATTACGTGGGCAAAACTATCACAGTAACTACTACCTGGACAAAACTATTATGTAACAATTGTCTAGACAAATTCATCACGATAACTATTAGCTGGATATAGCTATTATGATTACTATTACCATGACAAAACTGTTATGGTAACTATTATCTAGACAAAACTATCATGGTAGATATTACCTGGAGAAGATTATCATAGTGGCAATTATAAACTGTACAAGACTATAATGGCAACTAATACCTAGACATAACTATTATGGTGACTATTACCTGGACATAACTATTATGGTGACTATTAACTGGAGAAGACTATCATAGTGATAACTATTACTTGGTCGAGACTATTATTCTGAATATTATCTGGACAAAATCATTATAGTGATTATTACATGTACAAGACTATTAAAGAATTTAATACCTGAACAATATATTTTGAACCCATTTATTTGAGCAATTCTTAAAATCTTCTAAAAATTGCATCATCATTAAACTATCATGTAACATTAGCGTGTACTGTTAATATGAAAATGTTACTACTCTTCCCTAAATAGGCTAATATTAATATACATCGTGCAATAGAAATACTAATAGGACCACTAAGCCTTTTAAAACACTACCTCAAATAATCTTATACTCATAGACATCAAACATTATTAAACATGCCGATCTTACTATGTCATATATAGGTCTCTACTCACGTGTATATCTGCCTGGAGTAGACCCACGTGCAAGTCCAGCCTGCTCACCTCGAATTCTAGAATGAAGAGAAGTTTTAAACACGCTACAGATTGTGCAGCCCCCAGATGTTCCAACGGAGTAAGGCTGCAATGCTCTGATTGGCCAGTAAAGTACTATTAGAAGACCACTCATATTCTTGGACACCTGTATGACGTACGTGGTCTAACAAACGTAGCTCTACACCTGCTCGTCTTGTGTCTTGGATTTAATGTTTTGAGAACTAGTAGAATACGACGGCTGATGATCAAGACCACAAGAACCTGGCCTACGTGACGAAAACAACGTAGCCTTTTAACCTGATGTTAGCGAGTGATGTAATAATAAAGGAAAACTCTCACCTTCCCACCTTGTAACTAGACCTATATAACGAGGGAACACAGACAATATAGAAGACTATTACATTCACCACTACCACGAGAAGTCCTCCTTCAGGACTAGGACATTATCTAGCTATGATGGCTTATTATATATCTTTGTTAGAAATCTATAAATTATATATTGCTGTGATGGGTTTAATTTTTTGAATACTTTGGTTGAGTCTGTTATGAAAATCTGTCAGTATATGCATCGGTAATGTTTTGCTAAGAGCCTTTATTTTTAAAACGTAAATTCTGTTACGGAGCACTTAATGTTTCCTGTTCCCGCTTGGGTGCTAGAATCTTTGTATTTTCTTGGTTTAATTAGGTAGATACATTATTTGGTTCTTTTTTATGTTTTGAAATATTTAGGTTAAATGTTTTATTTTTGTTTTAGTGGTTATTAGTAGTAGTTTAAATTATTTAAATTGATAATGTTTCTTTTGTTGGTTAGTTGGTAGACTTCCTTTCTTTGAAGTAAATGTAAAGTAACAGATTTTTGTTGATTAATATGGTTGTGTCTTTAACATTCGCATATTCATTTAGGCAAAATAACAAGTTCTCTACCAAAACTTTTTTTTTCCATTTTTAATATTAAATATTTAAATGTGGGGATCTCATTTAATTCTTTAAAAGTGACGAGGGTGTTTGTCCCACGAAGGTTTGAGTTTAGTCGGGAAGTCAACTCTTTATGTTTTAAGTAAATATCTGGTACGATATTTAAATTTAAATTTATTTCATTAATTTAAAACGTTTAGTCTATATTCACTGGTGTGAATATGATGCGTTGTTAACCATTTAAAATAGACTCATTAAGCTTTTTGTGATCTTGTATATTTTTTAGGAGTTAAAACTTTAAGTAAATATCTTGTGCAATATTTAAATTTAATTTATTTCTTAAATTTAAAACTGTTTTGTCTGTATTCACTGGTGTGAATCTGACGCGTTGTAAACTATTTAAAAGATGCTCATTAAGCTCTTTATGATCTTTGTAATAATTTAGTAATTTAAACTTTTGATCCTTTTGATTTTGTTTGATCTTAATTCAATGTGGTGAATTAGAAGCTTGTATGTAATTTAGAAAAGTTTCTTTAAATAATAGCAAATATTTTGTTTATTTCATTGGTCTCTTCTATACAAGTTTATATAATATAATTATATTCATTAAAAATTTGAAACTTACTGCGCATGTAATAAATTGTTAAGATTTATTTGTTTATCAACACACTTCAGTAAGACTCGTAAGGCCATGCAACTTGTTGTCTTAACATTGTTTGTTACTTTGAATACAATTAAAATATTTCTTTAACCTGCAAATGTTTTATTTTTTCATATAATTATTTCCTTTAGATATCGTCCTCTTCTCCTTTAGTCTATTTTGGCCGTAACTAAATAGTAAGAGAGTGGGGTGGGGATAAGCAAAATATTTTTTTAACGAAATTAAACTGTACTGTATATATTCATCAGGTCAATCATTTCCAATATCTAAATTTGAAATATAATATTAGGGTCAGAATAATTAGATTTTTATTCTTTTAACCAGGCATGAGTAAACTAGAAATAAAATAATTCCAGGTGAGGATCGCTCTAAATATATTCAATAAACCTCTAATTTTCTAGATAATATTCAGCAAAATACCATTAGAAATAAGCTAAAAACAATCAAGTTAATATTTTTAAAATCATCTTAATCCCACTTTAAATAGCTTTAAGAGTTATATAGGTGGAAAGAGTTGTCGGGGAAGACCCTCCCCCCCTGTTCAATTTAGGTTGTATGGGTGGAAGCCGTCAAAATTCCTTTTTTTGGCTAGCTTCCTTCTTCCCCATTCCCAATACATCAACATTTTCTGAGGAACTAAATAAACGCGGGGGGAGAGAGGGTGTGGCTATTCAACCTTTGTGGTTGGGAGTAGAGTCCTTCAACAAGATATTCTGTAGATTATTATTTTTATTAATGAGTATTTCTTGAATCATTTTCAAAATTATCTTTTTAAATATTATTTGGGGCTCTTAAAGCTATGCATTTTATATTACTCCATTAAGCTACTAGCCCAGGTACTGACAAATTATACAAACATAACATTTAATGAGAAGGGAAGGGGTGAGGGAGCTGTTCAACACCCAAAAAAAGAGCACCCCCATCTCAGTATGGCCTTGTTCCATGATTCCGTTTGCAAATTGAGAATTAAAAAAAAAAGAATGACTATTGTCGAACAAGCTGCAAGGTCCTTCCAACAAACCTAGTCCTGTAGAGAAATGATTAAAAAACAACAACAATGTTTTCAACCCCCACCCCCACATCAGCATTAAATAACGGCTTGCGCAACAAGGTTTAGTAACATTCCCCGAACAACAACCATCCCAAAGCTAATAAGGGTACTTTATTT
This sequence comes from Timema cristinae, assembly GCA_039000515.1. Lineage (NCBI taxonomy): Eukaryota > Metazoa > Arthropoda > Insecta > Phasmatodea > Timematidae > Timema > Timema cristinae. The sequence goes on from JBCFYV010011135.1 coordinate 6,304,021, forward strand.
GAGTGTTGATGACGTGTTTGTTTCTACCCCTAGTGTCAAACGTGCTTTTTTCTCTTTTTTTTTTTTTCTAAAACGGTTATCGAACTAGAATATCCTCGCATGTGTGTGGAATGTAGCCCTAGGGGATGTTTTGTTAGTGGTCAATAGACGGTCGTTACATGGTCTCATAACACCCCCTCCAACCCCAGTTCAGACCTCAATCCACCCTGCCACTAGGCTAATGGACGCCATGTATTATTCTACAACCCTCCACTGCTACTACACTCTTTTTTTTGTCACTATTTATAGCTAATATAAATGATGTTCGGCCTGTGCATAGGAGTGAAAGGGGGCAAGAGATAGACAAAGAGAGATACAGGCAGTTATTGGTATGATGGTAATGGCGATATGATGAAGGAACATGTCATAATTAACTGCTCATGTGTCTCGTCTGAACAGTGACCAAATTAAAGATATCAGAATAAAAAACACAATTCAAAAGATGCTCGCATTGTTGAATATCTGTGTGTTTTACAATGATCTTTTCAAAAATATACATACGTATGTTTGGAAAAACAACATTGCATATCTATATATGTATATATTTGTTTATTTATGTTTTAAAATGATATAATATCTATGTAAAATATATTTATACACATTTATATGCATACATAAATATACTTAAGCTCCATGGAATCAGCCCTTAATAGCGCCTTACCGACCTAGCGGCTGCCGTCAGTGAAGGATCAGTGCCAACATTTGTGGTTAGAGGGTGTCAAGTGATCGTCATAACAAGCCCTCCGGCCTTTAATCACGGTTTTCTAAATCAGAGCTGATACTTTTTCATTCAAATATCTCCTCATTAATCCTCACTAGTCTGTGTTGATCTCGTTCTAGATCTACTGCTTCACAGACAATATGAAAGAGCTGAGGATTAAACCCGGAACCTCTGTATCTGTAGCCAGGAGCTTTGGCCACTATATCACAGAATAATATAATCTTCATCATCATGTACAGTTTCCAGCATCTAGCAGCGTCTGTTTGGACCACAAATCCCTCCAACGTATCATTTCTACCACTACCTCTCCTCCTCCAACATTAACCAGTACTCTCTTATATACTACACTCTTCTCTGCACTCTCTTTAACTACCTGTCCCTTGATATTCCTCTTAGCCTCCTGCCCTCCATTTAAATATCCAACATATTCTTTGGTATCTTCTCCAATTCTATTCTTCTCACATGACCGTACTAACTTAGTCGTGCCTTCTCTATCTTGTCCTGCACCACCCTTTTATTTATTATCCTATCCATTATTATCATTCCTATAGTACTTATCAATAATTTTATTTTAAAGGCTTGAATTCTTATTCTATCCTACTCCTTCATTACCTTCGTTTCAGCTGTGTACGCCAATATTGGTACATAGTACATCCTGTAGCTCACTTCTTTATACTTCCTTGGAATATACCTGCTTCAAATTATACTTATAACACTTATGAATATATTTCTGCTTCCCACTTTCCTTAACTGATTAACCTTCCTTTTATTACACTTCCTACTATCAAACTCATAAAATATTTCAAAGCTATCCACCATTTTAAACTGCTATCCTCCTACAGTTACAACAGTTTTTCACCTTACCCTTTTCCTTGTCATAATCATCATCTCACTCTTTCTTACATTGAACCTAATTTTATAACGTTCCACTTTACATCCCACGCTTTCAACGGCTCCTGAGCTTCTCTCACCTCATTTGGCCATACCATCAGGTCATCCGCAAACACCAAGCCTAACATATTTCCCTCTCCAATTATTTCCTTTGCTCTCATTGCACAGCCGCATTTACAAAGTTTGCACTACTTTATCAGCATCGGGCTTAGAGCTCAGGCCCATATACTGCAAGCTAGTCACCACACACACAAAAACTGTCCTGCATCTATTCCTGTTACAATATGCTGCGTACTGCACTATCCTGTCCTGCGTCTATTCCTGTTACAATATGCGCACCACCCCTGAGCTGCGCCGTGCTATGTACTTCACTGCTCTGTCCTGCGTCTATTCCTGTTACAATATGCACACCTCCCCTGAGCTGCGCCATGCTATGTACTGCATTGCCCTGTCCTGCGTCTATTCCTGTTACAATATGCGCACCTCCCCTGAGCTGCGACGTGATATGCTGCGTACTGCACTATCCTGTCCTGCGTCTATTCCTGTTACAATATGCACACCTCCCCTGAGCTGCACCGTGCTATGTACTGCACTGCCCTGTCCTGCGTCTATTCCTATTACAATATGCACACCTCCCCTGAGCTGCGCAATGCTATGTACTGCATTGCCCTGTCCTGCGTCTATTCCTGTTACAATATGCATACCTCCCCTGAGCTGCGCCATGCTATGTACTGCACTGCCCTGTCCTGCGTCTATTCCTGTTACAATATGCACACCACCCCTGAGCTGCGCCGTGCTATGTACTGCACTGCTCTGTCCTGCGTCTATTCCTGTTACAATATGCACACCTCCCCTGAGCTGCGCCATGCTATGTACTGCATTGCCCTGTCCTGCGTCTATTCCTGTTACAATATGCGCACCACCCCTGAGCTGCGCCGTGCTATGTACTGCACTGCCCTTTCCTGCGTCTATTCCTGTTACAATATGCACACCTCCCCTGAGCTGTGCCGTGCTATTCTGCGTACTGCATTGCCCTGTCCTGCGTCTATTCCTGTTACAATATGCACACCTCCCTGAGCTGCGCCGTGCTATTCTGCGTACTGCATTGCCCTGTCCTGCGTCTATTCCTGTTACAATATGCAACCTCCCCTGAGCTCCGCCGTGATATGCTGCGTACTGCTCTATCCTGTCCTGCGTCTATTCCTGTTACAATATGCACACCTCCCCTGAGCTGCGCCATGCTATGTACTGCATTGCCCGGTCCTGCGTCTATTCCTGTTACAAAATGCACACCTCCCCTGAGCTCCGCCGTGATATGCTGCGTACTGCATTGCCCTGTCCTGCGTCTATTCCTGTTACAATATGCGCACCACCCCTGAGCTGCGCCGTGCTATGTACTGCACTGCCCTTTCCTGCGTCTATTCCTGTTACAATATGCACACCTCCCCTGAGCTGCGCCGTGCTATTCTGCGTACTGCATTGCCCTGTCCTGCGTCTATTCCTGTTACAATATGCACACCTCCCCTGAGCTGCGCCGTGCTATTCTGCGTACTGCATTGCCCTGTCCTGCGTCTATTCCTGTTACAATATGCACACCACCCCTGAGCTGCGCCGTGCTATGTACTGCATTGCCCTGTCCTGCGTCTATTCCTGTTACAATATGCACACCACCCCTGAGCTGCGCCGTGCTATGTACTGCACTGTCCTGTCCTGCGTCTATTCCTGTTACAATATGCACACCTCCCCTAAGCTGCGCCGTGCTATTCTGCGTACTCCACTGCCCTGTCCTGCGTCAATTCCTGTTACAATATGCACACCACCCTGAGCTGCACCGTGCTATGTACTGCACTGCTCTGTCCTGCGTCTATTCCTGTTACAATATGCACACCTCCCTAAGCTGCGCCGTGCTATGTACTGCACTGCCCTGTCCTGCGTCTATTCCTGTTACAATATGCACACCTACCCTGAGCTGTGCTGTGCTGCGTACTGCACTGTCCTGTCCTGCGTCTAAATGTGTGCTTGCCTGAACTTAATCTGATGAGTTTTCATTGAATTTACAATATAATGTGGCTCTTTATCCAAAACTGTGTTAGTTATCTAACAGAAGGGGGTAACTTCCCGTTGGTTTGTCTTTAAATATCTATCCTGTGGGTGGGTTCAGTTCAACGCATATTTGAGGTAAACATAATTTGCACCACTTTGCTTAGCAAAATGATTGTGTACTCTCCGTTATGACGTAACACACAACATGCCGAATACTTAAGAAAATAATAAGTCGGCGCTATCATAATATCACCCACATGTTGTCAATGTTTAATCTTAATTAACATAATTTTAACAACAAAATTTTAAAAATCATACCAGGGACTGTTACATATATTTATTTAAAATAAACAATATTTGGTGCCGCTTGGATGTCAATCCTTAATTTATCTTTGTTATTCCAGTTTACGCTACAATTTTACATTCCGTATATTATTATGCTCTAATTCAGCGGTTCTCAAACTATGGTACGCGTACCATTGGTGGTACGCATAGCTTCTCAAGGTGTTACACAAGGATACACGACAATACTAACAAGTTTCCCTCAATTTGAGGAACTTATTTGTATATAGCAACAATAATGGCTCGTCTACTACAACCAACACAACAGCTATTCATACTCGCAACTACGCAATCGCAAGAATAATCGTAATTACGCGTTCACTTAATAGACAATAGCCTTTATACAGTGAAAAGTAGTAAGACTTAATCTCAACCAATAGGTATTAAGACAAATAACCATTTAATAAATAATAGCTATACCAAACAGCCAATCATAGATGGTGCTACGTTTAAATAATGATCCTAAATAACAAATTAACTATAGAGAGACATTATACAATGGCTGTTTTTTGTCATAAAAAGGAGGATCATAGATTACTGCAAAAATTTAAATCCTATTAAAGTTTTCAATTAATAAATTATAAATACTAAATACATATTTGTATGGTAAATATATATTATTTTTATTTATATTTTAATTAATGTAATATTTATTACCATGCAGTTCCACAATATGTTGTCTAGTAACTATTAATTTGAATTAATTATGGGCTACCTTTGTTTCTGGTTTCCTGAACAAAATTCAAAGTAACTACAGTCGATCAGTTGGGATAAAAAGCCAGTTGGCCGTGGTATTGCAAGATATGATTGGCTCTGGTGTATTAAACACTCTCTGATAATCTGATTTGAAAATATTATAATTGTGTTACTTTTTCATTTGATTCACGTTTGTTGAAATTGAAGTGCTGGTTTTGCCACACGTATCTCGAGAGGGTCTTTCACTCCTACATGCATATATATTTACATGTTTGCTTGAATCAATTTGGTTTAGTTGGCATAAAATACTGATAAACATGGATAAGTGGCTTAATAGAGCAATAACAGACAAAAAATCTTCTGCTGAAAATCCTGTAACATTGAGCTCTACTTCAGAATCAGAATTTATGGTGAGTCAAGATGAGAAAATTATTTTTAAATATGAAAAGTTGTAAGAAAATATGATCCTGTGAACATTAATCTTGGATTCACGATCATGGATGTAAGCAGTGATCTATGGCCTCAATATGTTATCTGCTTTGAAATTATTTCAAACCAAGGCATAAAACCACCATTATTGAAACGTCATCTTAATACGAAACATTATATGTTAGAAAACAAGCATAAGAATTATTTCGTTTGAAAATTGACTGAGATGAAAGGCACGAATAAATTTTTGTCATCTTTTACCAGTAGTACTCAAAAAGCGGTGGAGGTATCTTTCTTGGTAAGCTTATAAAATCGGTGAAGAGCTGTTGTTTCCTGCTGCGAAAGATGTGACTTGTTTTTTGGGTGAACCATCAGCTAAACTGCTAGATATGGTATAACTTTCAAATAAGACCACGTGCCGCAGGATTAAAAGCATGTTATTACACGTTAAGGAAAAATTAATGGCTCAGGTCAAATATAGTTGTTTTTTCACCATAAAACTCGATGAGAGCACAGATGTTTGTTTAACGTATGGTTTACGTGCTGTATGTATTTCAAACTACAATTAAATAGGGTTATTTATTTTGTTAGGTGCTATCAACACGAACTACTACCGATGAAATATTCAAGAAGCTTCTTTGCAGAAAATGGACTGGAATAGAATCAGTGCGTGTGATTTTGCTCTGATGGCACTCGAGTTATGACAGGAAAGTACGGAGGTGTATCCACCAAAGTAGAATCGGTTGTAGAAAATTGCACTTTCAGTCATTGCAGCATCCACATAGATGCACTAGCAGTAAAGCGTATGCCTGAACAATTTAAATTTTTTCTCCAGAAGACTATCAAGGTGGCAAGTTTTATTAAATCTCGTGCTCTAACCTCTAGTTTATTCTCGAAACTGTTTTCGGAAATGGGCAGTGATCACATTCAGTTGGTGATACACACAGAGGTGAGATGGATTTTTAAAGTATAAATGCCAAGAAGGTTATTTGAGCTACATCCCTAGATGCAGTTGTTCATGATGGAGACATATTTTGAACTTCGTTTTCGATTGGAAGACGAGTTGTGGATCACAAGGCCAAACTACTTATCTTACATTTTAAATAGCCTCAATGACCTAAATTTAAGTTTGCAAAGTAAAATAACAAATCAATTTTCAGTGTTTGACAAAATAAAGCCATTTATCAAGAAATGTCAAATGAAGGATAATAGTGTTTCCATTGAGAACAATCAATCGTTTTCTAATTTCAAAATTTTTGTGACAGAGCACAAAAATAAAGTGAAAGATTATCTCATCAAGAATATAAAACGCCATTGCTAAATGCTCGTTGAAGCATTTGAATAGTATTTTAAATAAGACTATTCTGAATTATTTTGTGTAAGAAGCCAATTCATTTTAAATAACATTCCTGGAACCCTAACTATAAACGAAAAGTAGTGTTTGATAGAACTATCTTGTGAAGGAGGTTTTAAAATTGAATCTACTGTATTAGAATTAGGTGAATTGTGGCTAAAGGCTAAACATTAATATCCACCTCTGTCCAGAAAAGCATTGTTGTTTCTAATTACATTTGCATCCACCTATCTTTGCAAAACTGTATTTTCTGCTATGGTGACAGAATAATATAAATTTCATAATATGCTGAAACTTGATCCAAACTTGCGTTTAAAATTAAGTAAAACTGAACCTGACAACTCCTCGCTTGTTTAAAGCATGTAGCACTCACTAACTTTCTCACTGAATTTTTGCACTTTAAGAAGATTATAACGTTTTTTCTTATAAGTAATTTAACAGATACTTTCAAAAGCAGTTGTAATGATTTACTGCTTCATCATTCCGAGACATATTTGTTCTTATACAATTTTTAATATTTCAGTGTCACGCGACTGATCCGTATTAACACGAGTGGTACGCAAAAAAAAAGTTTGAAAACCATTGCGCTAATTGATTCTAAAATTGTAAAGCGATGACGCTCAACTTTCGTGATACATGTACCGTTAAAGATGACGTCATTAGTGTTGTTTTTGCTTTTTGGAGCAGAAATATTTTTATGGTGCGTAGGTTGATGTCCAGCATAGGGAGTGTAGTATTTTGGATAAATAGGTCAGGGTTGCTTGAGATACTTAATTAAAACTTTCAATTGTAGAAGTACGTCTGCCTACGACCTATAAGACGTTTGTCTAAGAACTATAGGACGTCTATATAGAAACTATAAAGCGTCTTTATAGGAACTATGAACATATGTCTAGGAACTGTATAACGCCTCTCTAGGAAGGCCATCTGTTTAGAAACCATAGGACGTCTGTTTAGAAAATATAGGACCTTTATATAGAAAATATATTACGTATATATATATATGAACTATATGACTTTTGTTTAGGAACTATAGGACGACTCTTTAGAAACTAAATAACGTCGACCTAGGAATTATATAAATTCTGTCTTGGAACTATAGGACGTCTGTCAAGGAACTATTAACTGGCTGTCTAGGAGCTGTAGTACGTTTCTCTAGGAATTATGGAACGTTTCTCAGGGAACATCTGTCTATGAACTATAGGAAGCCTATAAAGAAACTATAGGGCGTATGTCTAGGCACTATATGACGTCTGTCAAGTAATTATAGAGTATTGGATATACAACTAGAACTCATGAACGTCTAAGAACTATAAAACGTATATCTAGGAACTATATCACGTTTATCTTGTAACTATAGAACGTCTGTCTAGGAAGCAAAGGACGTATGTCTAGGAATTAAATGACGTCATTCTAGAAATTATTGGCCATATATCTAAGATCTATGAGAATTTTGTCTGTAAACTATAGGACGTCCATCTAGTAGCTATATGATATGTATCTCTGAATTATAGGACATCTGTCTAAGAATTGTAGGACGTCTATATGGGAAACATAGGAATCTATATGGGAACTATAGTATTTATTTCAAAGAAACATAGAGATTACAATATTTTTGGGAAAGGAATCACCACGTCACCATCCATTTAATCCATTCTCGTATTTTTATGTACACTCCGTCGGGATTAAAAGGTATCAACATATTGGCTCAGCCCACGAGGTATGCTATACCTTCACACATAACTGCAAAATAAATTGCCTAGCCATGCCCAGGCTGGAGTTAGAGAAGGCCTTAAGTCCTTAAATTATTTCTTGACTGTTGATAAGGAGAGATGGGGGAGGGTTTATGTCTCTTAGCGATGCCAAAATGGTTTGATTTACTAAATTAATTTTACTTTATTGTACTGATCATGATTAAACCAATAATTATTATTTACATACTAAGTTAATAAATTATGTTTGCTCTCATTAACATATGGGCTGGTATTTTTTTAAGCTATTAAAAATTTTACCACATCAAACGTTATTTTGGCACTGTTACCAACATTGATTGGTCTTAAATGGTAACATTAAGCAAGTCTCCTCTTTTCCAGAATCTTCATTACTGTTTAGAGCCAATTATAAATTTATTAATGATTAATTATTATATTCCATACATGTAGCATAAATAACATATTAACTCTGAGAGATTTTTACTTTAGTTTTAAGAAACCGAGTTTAAAAAAACTTCTGTAATTTAAGGGTCCCAATCCGGATTTAAAATATTTTATATTATTTCCGGGTGGACAAAAAAACGATATTGATAAAATACTATCCATTGGACATATTTTAGTTATAAAAGGGAATTTATTTGTTTCTTCAAAGCTATTATGACTGTGTATAACTTTGTGGGAGCATAATTCCATTCCATACTTTATTTAATGTTACCATAACAATCACAATATAACTATTAAGAAAAAGCTTTAATAATTAGTTATTTTAATGAGAATAATTGTGGTTTATTAAGATTTACGTTGCTTATAATGTTTTTAAAAAATTAATGTATAATGTTAGCTGTGATTATGTTTGTCAAATTTGTTTTTTTACTAAATCAATTATGGAAATCCAAACAATAAAACTGGCCATATCGTAGGCAAGTATTAATATAATACCAGAGTGAGGAGGTTTAAATAATAATTGAAAAGCAAGGATAAATATTGTTTTGTTTTACGAGCTTAAAACAACTTTAAATGATATCTCTGCCTTTTAAGGTATGGAATATAAATATATCTAAGTAAAAAAAATATTGTAGTTCTGTACTGTTTTTAAGAATAATCTGTCTATGGCCAAAGATACCTGGAATTTCATATCCGATTGCGGTGTATTTATTTATATTCATTAGAATATCTGCAAAGGGAGGATTTCGCATACATACAGTTAGAATTTGAGTCTCAGTTAAAGATACAGCCGGATTTATCTATATCTGTAACTTAGGATTTCTGGAACCCCTTAAACATTTGAGGTGCGGTTTTATCTTTTGTACTGAACCAATATCTAAGCAGGCTTTAGCATTATTTGTGTATAATCAGGTGTTTCGGTGTGAGTCCCGGTGAAGGTCCAGCTGATTGTATACATTTATGGGACCACACAATTACTGTGGTGTAGTCTTTATTATTCTGTGGAGTATTTATCCAGACATTTTTTAGTATAAAAATTATAATCGGGTGTTTTAGTGTGAGTCTCAGTGAAGTGTCAGCCGGATATTTGTATACATCTATAAAACCACTTAACCGATTGAAATGTAGTTTTTTTGTAGAATATTTATCCAAGCAAGTTTTAGCGTGATTTAATCATGTATTGTGTTGTGAGTCTCGATGAAGGACCAGCCAGATATTGTTCAACAACTGATCCCATAGTTAATTCCATTCCGTAAGATATCAACCAGGGAAATTTTAACATGATAGACTTGGGTTTTAGGGTTAGAGCCCCTGATAAAGTTTCGGATGGATGTTGTGTATATTTCATCTAGGATATTTATAACGACTTAAGCAATTGCAGTGCTATATTTTATTCTGCTAGGCTTATATAGTTTTTATATCCAAAAAGGTTTTGACATTAGTTTAATCAGGTGTTTTGCTGTGAATCCCTGAAAATACGGACAGGCCTAGCTATAATGGATTTTGTGGGTCAGCTGGAAGGTGAAATTCCGTTCATCCGCGAAGGGGATAATATAGTCCAGAGTGAACTATAGGAGAATATTTATATGTAACATAATATTAACTATTTCAATCACCTTTACTACTAATTACTGGGGGATAGTGATGAAAAAGATACAAATTAAAGATTATGTGTCCACATTTGTTTGGAGGGAAGTTGGGAAACAGTTTAGTAAAACGTGCCCCAATATTCCCGGCCAAGACTAGAACCCTGTTTAATCCATCACAGAAAATGGATCATATGAGAAAATTTTTGTCCGCATGAATACTGAAGCATATAATATAAATTATTTACCGTATTTCCTAGAATATTTTTTTACTATGTAATTCTGTTTAGTATAAGATATTAAATATTTTATCTTGGGAGTGTTTGAGCAGATATCACACTGGTCTATAATCTGTTATTAACTTGGGGCTTTCTTTTTTAAGTTCAATCAATTACGTTTTTACCACACTGAGATTATCAACAACTCTCAGACCCACCCAGTGTCGTAGTTAGCTAACGCGCTAGTTTACTGTCTAGAAGACTAATGTGGACGGGGAGATCGAGGTTCTAATCTCGCTCGGGTGAACTGGGGTAGTTTTCCTAAATGGTTTTCTACTCTCCTTCTACGCAAATGCGGGTTCACGTACTTAATTCAACCTTTCAAATTCCTAGCTCCCCTTCCAATTCTTAACCCATTAGAATAATTAGTACTTAGGCATATTACCAGAACGGTTAGTAGACGTGGTGCTTAAAAACACAACAAAAAATTTACCCTAATAATTGCTTTAAACACTCTTCCCTTGTCCTATTGATTTAAGATTGACTATAAGTAGGTTATCTGAGAAACAGTGAAGTTTTTCCTGGAACTCAAACATATTAATAAATAGTTCGTTCTTTGTGTGCTAGCTGGTCGTGAATGTCAGCGTATAGTAGTTAAATGGCGCTGGTCTAAAAGGAGGGTTGGATCACATTATTCACTTTATCAAGAAATACACTAGCAAAATACTGACAGTTTCTAATGCAGTTAACATTCATACATCTCATATTCTGAAAATTGAAAAATGACACCTGGACACGGGAATCGAACCCGGGCCCTTTCCAGCTTAGTACGCCAATGCTCTTACCACTGAGCTATCAGGATTCGTCCCATGCCCATGGTCATTCTTCACTCGTATTTTAAGGCAGAGTCTATGATGGACGTGCAGAAGTCGTCAGCTTATAAACATGTGATTATATGGGATCACAAGCCATCAGACAACGCAGCCACCTGCGACTCGGTAGTTGGCATTATGCAGCCAAAATTATCATTAATTGTCATTGGCTGCATAATGCCAACTACCGAGTCGCAGGTGGCTGCGTTGTCTGATGGCTTGTGATCCCATATAATCAAATGTTTATAAGCTGATGACTTCTGCACGTCCATAATAGACTCTGCCTTAAAATACGAGTGAAAATGACCATGGGCACGGGACGAATCCTGGATAGCTCAGTGGTAAGAGCATTGGCGTACTAAGCCGAAGATCCCGGGTTCGATTCCCGTGTCCAGGTGTCATTTTTCAATTTTCGAATATGATATCTAAGTGGTGTTAAGCCTCACTAAAAAAATGTTAGATGGTAGCTTCAGCTATCTCATTCATTTATATATTCATACATCTTCTAAACATTTATGTTTTGCAGTAAGCCAACAGTTATTACTCCTTCCAAGTTAATTTCACGACCAAATAAATGATGTATTTTGTAGTCTGCACTACTACTTATATGTTATATTTTCAAACTCCTCAAAAAATTTTTTGTTACCTTATTATGATGATGATTATTATTATTATAAACGCTTTCTAAACCAAGAATCCTACAAGAACACAATTTACATATTTATTTAACGTTAAGATAGTGCGACAGCTTAGATCAATCGATAACTTGTTTTTATACTGATTTAAAGACACTAGGTTCGATTCCTGACATCGTGGAACTTTTATTTTTAGTGAAACATTTGTTTCCCCTTCTAAAGTGGTGAGCTAATGGATGGGGATGTTGTGTCTTTTCAAGTTCTAAGATAGTATCAAAGTAGTGTGCTGATTTTATCATTCGGTTAGGAAAGTGCACGTCAGATACCCCAAATAAATTTATAAAATGAAACCTTAGGATGCTACGCATCTCTCTAAGCGAGATCGGTTACGACTTATTGAAGAAAATAAGTACACTTTAGGTGTACTCACTTATATTAAATATAACTTTATCTTTAACTAGGAACCCAAATAGTTAGTAAACAAACGTTCAGCAATATCTCTATGGCTCAATAATATACGTTATGGCTAGTTTTTCATTCTTTGCGCATCTTTAATGTATGCGTTATTAAAGATCAAGTGTGCACTTGGTGCAGCTTATTTGGATTTCATGCCTAGGCTCACCATCCTCTTCTTGTTTATGCAGTCCTGCTCCATCCAAAGTTGTCGGCAGGTGGCATTCATGAGTAAAATTACTGAGTGAGAGTAATATAGAATTATTTCGAAAATTATTATTTGCATATAGATAAAATCATTTTTACAGTAAAAACATATGTTTTTAAATATTAATTTTTTTCAGTGTTTTCCCAACATTTTTAAAATTCCGTTTAAGAAAATATGATGAAAAATATAATTTTAAGAGCATAATTATTTTAAGGCTTATTCTGGCAGGAGGTTATCCCACGCTTGTACATTTCCTTGGAAGTCAAGAGTATTGGGTTGCCTTCCTGTTGAGAATAGCATATATCTCATATAGCTTCATTCTGTTGACGAGCGAGCATGGTGCGACCTATGGACCTTCTGACTCGTGTGAATCGAGATCAGCAAGTTGTGTATGAGAAGAACACACGTTGTTGAATGTTGGACGCCATGCTGATGCATGTGTGGTGGAGTTTCCGGTTAGACGGGTTAGACGAGGGGACGATACAACATGTGATCTGGTGGTTCATCCCTGCCGGAGGGTCAATCTCGGATCTCTGGGTAGTTTCGCGAGTCCCGTTATCACGCGTGCTTCCTCGTCATGGGGATGACCTCATACTTATGTAGTAGCTTAGTATCTGACTAGAGTAATAGATATATCTTATTGTACTAACTCACTAGCCTAATTCCCCACAACCATCAATCCCAACCCCTACCGCTCGGGGTCCATCCCAACCATGTAACCCCCCTAGGGTGCCCCGGTAGTGTAGTATTAGGGTTGGCTACTGGGCACCCCCAATAAATAGGGACGTTATATAATATAAATACGAATACTATTATTATATTAAAATATTTTATATGCATTATATATTTGAAACCCTCTCGGTAAAAGCTTTTCAAAAATACCCCAAATAATTGGGTAAAAAAATAATAATTAATCGTAAAATAAATTTTAATTACTCACAAATTCCGTTTTCGCCTTTTGTCAAAATTTTTACAAACCCATTTCATGTGGGCACGCTAACACTTAACTGCAACCCTAGCTTTGGCTTTATGTGTCTAACAGTTCAAATGTTAAGATCTGTGTGGGACCGAAAAAAGAGATGTAACGTAAGGTTTTCATAAGAGTTCCATTCTTGTTACGGAACCCAAAAAATGAGTTGTGACGTTGAGTGTAACTTAAGTGTGTTAATTTTTTTAATTCTATTATAATTCTTATAGCTATATTATTATATTTTAAAAACAATTATATACCAACAATGTTTTATTCTCTTACGGGTTGTATTTTTATCGTTTATTAGTATTTAAATTAATTTGTAATAATGACTGAGCTAAAACAAGTAAACCACACGTTGCTATGAGGAATTAGAAGTAACTTAAACCATTAATTTTCTTCCACATTTTTATTTAATCAGATACATAGTCTATACATTTTAACATGTGTAGGCCTACAATCAGTTAGAATAGTAATAATATGACAAACAAGTTTTAATAATTATGATTGTGTCTAAAAAAATTGACAAAAATATCTCGAAACATTTTCTTTATATAGATTGATATCTTAGATCCTAACTATTAGTTCAAACCCAGCCGAGGTCAATCGATTTATCTTGAGCGTTAAAAATACGTGGCACAACTTTATTCTGAAGGAAAGTAAAGTCGTCGGTCTCTAAGTCGATTATGGCATTTAAGAGAACCCTGGAAGGTATGTGAAAATATCTTTCCCGGCAGAATTTGAAGGCTCTCTCGTTATCGCTGGTAGAAATTCTCGTTGCTGTTGTAATCATTCGGTGCATAAAGTGGATGTTAAATACCTCAAGTAAATAAAATAAATAGATTAGTTATAAATTAACTATTGGCTAAGGCTCTCTCACAGTGAAGTAATAACCAAAAATAACTTTTTTTGGCTAGCAAGTTTTGTATAGTTTGTGTATTAATTTATCAACAAATAAATGTTTCTTTGCTTTGCGTCTTATTTAAAGTACGGGCATTACTCATTACTATAATGATGTAGTCAGGAGTAATGTAGCGTTACATGCAAACTTACCCCCAAGCTATTAAGTTAGATTTGATTATAGTGGGAAATTATTTAATAAAAACCTCCCTTAGTACATTAGACCGGGATTCACCCTGCAGTCCAGGGCTCTAGGTATTGAAACGTTTGAGCTGTAAAATTAGGTGACGTCAGACTAGTGACCATCCAGGCAGTTCTCCTCCCCAGCCAAACACCTTGTGAGATAGGTATTGTCTGTAAAGTAGGGCAGAAATGACCAACACACGACACTAATGGCAAGCAAATTCATTTTAAGTTCCACCCTTAAGGTCACCATAGATTAAATAAAATAAAATATATTACACCAGAAAACAAATAGATTGGTTGGTTCGGTCAACTTCGCTTGTTGCTAAAATTTGAATAAACTTGTTTATCCCCTGTTCCAATTTTCAAATAGGCTTATTTTTTTACTGTCCACGATGGGGAAAAGGGGCAGTATTCCTGTAAGGTTTGAGGTTTTGGGCTATAGCTACACGCACAATGCCAACAACGTATAATGTAGATCGTGGTATGACAGAAAATAGTGTTGGCTACCTCTGAACCCCTAATTTTAAAACTTGTAGAAAAAATAAAACTTCTCTACTTATGATCTCGCAAATCGCAGGCTGTACTAAAACAGAACTAATTTTGAAAGGCTTCTAATCCCGTGCTAGTTGGTGTAGCATTGTTTCGCTTGCGGATGAGTTTTCAATCTGACAACACCGTAAAACCTTGACGTACCAAAGGATTAAATTGAAGGGATGCCACAATTCGCCATTCTACAAGATACGTAACTGAAAGAAAACCTATTATTGTATTGAGTGCATCATTTAATTCGATTTGTTTGGTTTATTAGTAAACCATCTTCCGTTTGATTGCATCTAAGTTTATTGTCTCAAAAATGTCTTGGGTTATATAAGTATGAGTTAAACTTTTAGAATATTTCATATGTGTTTTAGTTTACTTGGAAGCGTGTCTATCTGAAGCTCAGAAGTTCAAAAGATCGATTCCATCTAGAGTACGATGTTTTAATTTTATGCCGTAGTAAAAAATCACTTGTTAATAAATTTAATTTAGTAGAATATTATTTTATTTTCGCATTAATTTTTAAAACAAAAATATACACTAAGTGTTTCACCATACGATTAATAATTAGCGTGCTTAGCCTTATTTTTAATTGTGTACATTTTTATAACATAAACCTATTAATTTAATTTTTAAATAATTACCTACATACAAAATTTCAAAATTAATGTACTGCCTTGATAAATTAATTTTAAATAAGAATTTTGGGGTATTCTACGTATGCTCAAATACCTAATACACTTCTGAACAAATTATTTAAAAGCAATTATATGCTGATTAATATAATAATTTAAAATGAAAGGTTTTCCTTAGTCTAATAAATTTAAAAAAATTTGAACTCTCAGGATTTGAATACCTGAACTCTAAATCATGAGGATGGCACGTTATTACCTCAGCCATACTGACGGTTAGATAAATTTGAAAAAATTAAGAAATATATTATTATGATTTCACACAACAAATATTTTTATTGAAGTATTGAACAAAGTGTCTAAAGCGATCTTATTTTTTACTTCTGTAAAGCTATTTTGTACAATAGTCGGCTTATTTAAACAAAAACCCTCTCATTAGGCTGCAACTTAAGAGAGAATGGCGTTCGAACCGAATGGGTGGTGAGACGCGATCGTGAAAAAAATGCCTAAGACCGAATGCCTGATACACCACTTAAACAATAGTTCACGGAATGTTACAAGGCAAACCCATAAAAAAAATTAATATTTTATATACAACTCAAGATAAAAACATTATTTCTTAAACCTCTCCCTTGAATCGTAGCCAAGAACGCTACATAATTAGTAAGGACTTTATAGTAAAGTTAGATAATAAAGAAAACTAAATAGCAACCGTAAATTCATACAACGTGGTTAAAACTTTTCTATTTAGAGAAATTATCCATAATATGCTCTTTAATACCTTTTTTTAATATGTCAATATTCGAACTACGCTGCCACATTTTCTCATTTAGAGAATAAAATAATATGTTCAAGTCACGTAAAAACGTAATTTGCAAAGAAAGTAGAAGAAATATACAAAAACCAACGATGAGAGCATAGTGTCAGATATTAACAAAATAAATTTAATTTTGATAAATAAACAATTATATTAAAAATAATGATGTATTCATGTGCGCACTTTATAACACAAGATTCGAACCTTGTCATCTATGCCATGATTAACTGGAATACACAGCATAAGAAACCATTTAAGAAATACCAACTCATTAAACCCAATCAGGATTCAAGTCCTGACTTCCTTGTTACAGGCAAACGGACTAAATTAACATGACATCCAAGCCGTTGTCTTCCTCACTCTTCTTTATATAAGATCCTCCCCTATCGCCAATCCTTATTTCGACCCTCCTTGAAAATGCTCTTGTCTAATGCCTCCTTGACTCTAGAAGCCTAGTCTATAACATCCAATTGAATAACTGCACCCTAAACTATCAACAACGCATGGCTGGAGAGACAATACTTATAGTGTGATTGGTGAAGCTAGGCCGCCTGTTAAACCACAGAGCAAGATTGTTCAATGTACTCGTTTCACGGCATCGACCAATATGCACTGACTCGAAGGCCAAACAAAACAAAATAAAAAACAATTATTTAATAAGAAGGCTATTACGTTTATAACAGTATTCAGCCACTTCGGTGGTCAAATGTTCTAGGACGCTACTCTCACAATATAATAGCCTGACAATGACGGGGAGATTGAGGTTCAATCCTGGTCGGGTTTATTGAGAGGTATTTTTCCTAAATGGTTTTCATCTCTCCCTCTACGCAAATGTGGGCACACGTCTTGTAAATTGAGCCTTCCTCAGTATTAACACAGAGTAAATAGTATACAGGCGTAAAACCCAAATGGGTGCTGTTAGCACTATTATATATTTAGATAATTCCACATGATGTAGGTTCAGAACCAAAAACACACACACACACACACACTCACTACATTAATGTAATTTACATACATATATATGTATATGTATATATATTAATACATATACATATATATTTTATATATATATATATGTGTGTTGTGTGTGTGTGTGTGTGTACGTGTGGTTTTTGGTTCTGAACCTACTTCATGTGAAATTATCTAAATTTACATATTACTATATTGCTCCCTTAAAAAAAAGGAATTACACATTTGAAGTGTTCTATACCACAGTTATGTGGCAAAAACTATTTTTAAATGCTTAAACATAAGATTTAAAAAAAAATGTATACGGTTTAAAGTAACCAATTTAGAGTGAAAAACCCTACTTATTGATTAATGTAGGCCTACATCAATAAATCCTTACATCTTTACTCATATGGGTGGTGATTAAAATTTACTAGTAAATTGTTTTCAACTCCTTGGTATCAAACCAATCGTTGAGCTTATAAACACAGTTTTGCCCACTACATTGTAATGTAAGGGATTAGGAAAATTGACATTGAGGATTAAGATATTCTTATATAGACTAGACAAGTTGAGATAACCTTTGAGTTAATTAGAGACAAACTTCTCTTTTATAAGTGAACTAATATATAAACGCAAACGATTGATAATTTTTGGAATGCCAGGCCTCCACAGTGGTTTGGATCCCACGTTAAACTGTAGATCTTCCATTTCATCTCACAATCACTCTACCATTACACATTAGCAGTAAGTGCGTATAACCCGAACGGGTAGTAAGAAGCGATGCTAATAGTAATAATAATAATTGATTAGTTGCTAAACGAACCATATTACACGTATTTAAATATCATGCCATTCTAGTCCAGTTTTGGACTAGAATATCACCGGAACCTATTGAGGGTGTTTATTCCTAAATTGTTTCGAAACTTTCCTCCATGTAAACATGGATACATCCACATTAAATTCAATTACTTAACCATAACTCACTAGCGTATTAATATGCGTATAGCCCATACGGGTGGTAATATACGGTTGTTAATTTTGTTTGATATATATATTTTAACATATTTTTGTCTATATTATCCCTTTCGTCGTAGCACGGAAAATTGCAATATAATAAATTGTCTACGTTTCTTTGAATGTTTTAGAATATATAATATTTTAGTTTTCTTTACAATTTCTGAAACGTCAAACAAACAGATAGAAGTGAATATAATGTTATGATTCTTGTTTGGCAATGAAAAGTTATAACAAGTGAAAAACTAAAGAGCAATACTATATGAACAAAGACTATAGTATTGCAATCTATTTTACGTTAATATTGTCAATATTTTTAGATTAATTAACATTTAAAAATTAAATTTTTACTAATCCACACTCACGACCTCACTAACGATATAGTTGGTTTTAAGAATACGATAATTAAAAATAAAAATATTTCTACCATACTCAGAGAGTATTGTGAACGCCAAACAATTCACTGCCAGGCCTAAGGGAACTTCACCGGAGACAAACTCCAACGTCTCGCCTTCAGCCTCCACTAGATCTTGGTTTAAAACCGACTACGCTACCACCGGCTCATTTATTACACACTGCTGCAAACCAGCAAATTTACATCATCTCTTGTCAGGCCACCACTTCACTAGGGACTTTCAGTCCAATCATATTGATATATAAAATCTAATATTGAATGGATGAAATTCCTACAGATATAGATAAATGCAAAACAATGGGGTAAAATGAACCATAAATATTAGGCAACAGAAAAAATATCCTGCTGAAACTTCTTTGGGACTCACTCCAAACACCTGATCTACCATGCAAAAACATGCTTAGATTAATATTTTACAAAAAAGAAAAACTACAACGCAATCGGTTAGGTGGTTTCAAAGATATATATAAATATCCCGCTGACACTTCACCGGGACTCACACCTAAACGTCCGATTATAATTATTATTCTTAAATATGATTGAGTAAATACTCTACAGAATAATAAAAACTACTTCACAGTAATTGTGTGGTTTCATAAATGTATACAAACAATCAGCTGCCCTTCAAAGGGACTCACACCGAAACACCTGATTATACACAAATAATGATAAAACCTGCCTATATATTGGTTCAGTACACAAGTAAAATCCGCAACGTAATCGCTTAAGTGGTTCCAGAGATCCTAACTTACAGATATTATTTATTATTTTTATTATTATATTATTATTATTATTATTAATATTATTACCGCGTCTTATTACCCGTTCGAAGTATACGCACTTAAGCTAATGTGCAATCGTAGGGGGATTGTGAGATAAAATGGAGGACCTACAGTTTAACGTGGAATCCAAAACACGGTGGAGGCCTGGCATTCCTCACATTCACAATTTATAGTTAACACACGTCTTGTCAGAGTTCAAGGAAGGGTTTGGCAATCAGATAAATCTGTGACGGGACCAAGGATTGAACCCCGGAAACTCAGTACAGAAGTCCGACACCCTTCCCCTAGACCACCAGGTCAATCAGATATAAATATATCCAGCCGTATCTTTAACAGAAAATCAAATTCTAACCGTATTTGTGCAAGATCCTCCCTTAGAAAACATACTGATGAACATAAATAAATACACCGCAATCGCTTATGAAGTTCCGGGTATCTTTGGCTATAAACAGACGTTCTTAAAATCAGTACAGAACAACAATATTTTTTACTTAAAAAATTTACTTTCCTAACCCTAAAAAGCAGAGATATCATTTAAAGTGTTTTTAAACTCGCAAACCAAAATATATAATATTTTTCCTTGCTTTTTAATTATTAAATCTCCTGACTCTGATATTGTATTTAAACTTATCTACGAAATGGCATTTTTTATTGTTTGGATTTCCAAAATTGATTTATAAAAATAAATGTTAAAAAAAAAGAACACAGTTAAAATAATACATTAAATTTATTAAAAAATTATAATCAACGTAGATTTAATAAACCACAATTTTTCTCAATAAAAGTATTTATCAAATCTTTTTCCTAATAGTTATATTGTGACCGTTATGGTAACATTAAATAAAGCAGTGAATGGAATTATGGTCCCACAAAGTTATACTCAGTCATAATAACTTCGAAGAAACAAATAAACTCCCTTTTATAACTAAAATATGCCCAATGGATAAGATTTTATCATTTTTTTTAATATAACGCGGAAATAATTTTATATAAAATGTTTTAAATCAGGATTGGGACCCTTAGATTATAAAAGTTTTTTTAAAACGCAGCTTATTACAAATAAAGTAAAAATCTTTTAGGGTTAATCTCTTATTTGCGTTACATGTGTGGAATACAATAACTAATCATTAATAAATTGTATAACTTTGCTATACACAGTAATAAAGATTCTGAATAGGGGGAGACTTGCTTTATGTTACCATGTAAAATCAATCAATGTGGATGGCAGTGCCAAATTTTAATAGCTAAAAAAATAGCAGCCCGTATGTTAATGAGAGCAAACATAATTAATTAAGTATGAACAAATAATTATTGATTTTATCATGTTCAGAACAATAAAGTAAAATTAATTTAGTAAATCAAACATTTGGGCATCGCTAAAAGACTTAACCCCTCCCTCATCATTCCTTCCCAACTGTCAAGAAATAATTTAAGGACTTAAGGCCTTTTATAACTTAGACCTTGGGCGTGGCTAGGCAAACTATTTTGCAGTTATGTATGAAGGCTTAGCATACCTTGTGGGCTGAGCCAAGAAGTGGCTACCTTTCAACTTCGACGGAGTGTACATATAATATATATCCCAATGAAACATGATGAGCTGGGAAGACTTGGTAGAAAACATAAATTGTCTCTACCTAGGAATGGATGGACTTTATAATGTGTAAAATGTTATAACATTTGTATATTAAGCAATTAGCATAATGGTAAGATTTAACCTATTAATTCAGCACTTCTCCAATGCTCTGTGTTACAGTTGTGCTCAGGGTGGTACGCACGGGGAAGGAAAGGGTATTCAAACCCCTCCCATTTATAAATATATACATATACACTTTATAAACAATAACGATATAATTAAACTAAAACAAAAACAGTCCCAGTAGTAGATTCCAGCAAGAAGCACTATTTGTAAGACTCCTACTTAAAAGTTTCTTCCCTGAAGTTTAATGTACATCTTGGACAAGCTGTTGGTATTGCAATGTCATGAATGGTCGAGATCTGAGAATTATCGAGGATTTTTTTTGTGTGCTTAGATTTGTATCGTCCCAATAATATACAAACATTTAAATTATTTTCTTTTACCGAAGGAAACATCTACATTATATTGTATGTGTCACCATATCTATATAGCATATTAGGTTATTGTATTGTGTCACCATAACTATATAGCATATTAGGTTATTGTATTGTGTCACCATAACTATATAGCGTATTAGGTTATTCTATTGTGTCACCATAACTATATAGCATATTAGGTTATTGTATTATTAACAAGTTAGTTACACCTTGTCATTAAAAAAAATATTCTTGATCCCTCTTACAAAAGTCCTGCGCACGGCTGTGATAATTTGTTTTACGATTTCAGTAAATATATTTATTTTAATTTTTGGTTAAGGATTGGTAAATATCCCACGTTAGTCAACTTATGGGTGATTAACCATATCATATAACGTCATTTGATTCAAAAAGCCCTTTGCTAATTCTTTAATAACCAGGTATAATACTATTTTGTATTGTAAATACATTTAGGTTATGTTAAGTCGTACATAAAATAAATTAAAAGCACATTCAGCCTGGCAAACTGGCGTGTCTACCTTCTGACATAAGGGTCCCAGGCTCGATTCCCGGCATGGACAAAATATTTTATTATTGGCTAAATGTGAGTTTACTCTTTCACATTAATAAACTAACGGCCATGAAATGGACGCTAAGCTTGTCTGACGGATTTTTGAAAGGGAATATTTTTTGACTGATTTATTTCAGAGGTGAATTGAAATTCTGGTTCTTAAAAACAACTAGATCAGTCCTCGTTGGCCTTATTTTCTATTTTTCTACCACCGATTATTATTACCTATTCAGGTTATATGTTAACCCATATATTATAATTACTCTAATGGAGAATGGACGAGGAAGGAAATATATTAGACATAGCCTACCCGCATTTTCGTAGAAGGATCGTGGGAAACGATATATAAAAATCCTGGCTCAATAGGCCCAGCCGGGAATCGAGAACCGATATCACAGTTATAAGCAGCTCAATCCAACACTAGTAGGTTCAATTGTATCCAAGTTTTTTTTGTGACCCTGATGAAACAAAAATCTTTGAGGAAGATAATATATGTTTCCAAGAAATTTATTTGATCTGAGAACTACGATATTTTATGATTAGCGTCCTAGAAAACTAGCTAAACTCTTCTTTTAATAATCTTTTAAAAACTGTAAAATTTAAATGTATGATGTTTAATCGTATTTGGACGTGTTTATATCTTTCATTAGGTGACCTGGTGGTCTAGAGGTAAGGTTTCAGACTTCTGTTCTGGGGTCCGGGGTTCAATCCTCGGTCCCGGCACAGATTTATCTGATTGCCAAACCTTCCTTCACCTCTGACAAGATATCTTGTGAATGTGGGAATGCCGGTCCTCCACCGTGGTTCGGATCCACGTTAAACTGTAGGTCCTCCATTTCATTTAATCTCACAATCATCCTACCTTTACACATTAGCGTAAGTGCGTGCAACCCGAACGGTTATTGATGCACGCTGATATTAATAATAATATTAATAATATAATAATAATAATAATAATAATAATAATAATAATAAATATTTCACCTTCAATTCGGCTTTAACCATATTTTGATATAGCAAACCCCTCTTAAATAACGCAACATTTCTGATTGTCTGAAACGTGCTTCAACATTCAGTGGGCTTATCCCGAGATGTTTCGAGTTTATTCCATTGCGAGATCGGGCGTTCACGTGACACAATCTCGAAACTTTTCCTATTTAGTTATTCTTGAAAAAAATTCGTTACGGATTGAGATTTTTACATTAGGATAGATCTCACTGCGGTTCTACTTCTCGGAATCGTCACTCTCGAAACAGATAGATCGAAAGTATTTGTTTTTGGACAAAATATAAAATGGTGGAAGCATAGACGGACTATTTGATAATAAAAGAACTTTAAGAATTCAAAAATGAATTTAACAGAATGCATCGTATATTTCGTGAACGCGAAAACGCTTTTGAGTTGATTGATAAGAAATTTATCAATTTTTTCAGACTTAGTGTTATTCAAATAGAAAGCCATTCCATCCATTTGCTGTATGTTATTTAATTTTTGCTTTTTAGGTACCTATTAAAGTTATTAAGATATATCATACATGATGTAATAAATTATACTAGTAATAGCTTTTTATTTAATCATTTAGCGAAACAAAGAAATATACATCAAGTGTAATCCGCTTTTCCTTTTTGCTTATTATCTTCCAATCCATTTTTATTTAGACTTTATCGAGCTAAACTTAACCAACGAAAAATAAAACCTAGATAAAACGAAGATGGCGAAGACAACATTTTTGTTATTCTATTGTTTAAAAGGCTGAAGGATGCGTTCACACAGCTATAAAGTAAATCTCAAATCACAATTTTTGACACCAGAAGTTCAGAATTTTTCGCTTAATACGAAATTAGAAGACTCAACACGAATTGCGAGATTGTTTTAACTCATGAATGACTACTTTACGGGTATGAAATTACGAGTTCGAGTTGAACATTGTGAGATTCACCGTAGGGAGATAAATTAGCAATATCTCCAAGATAGGCCCACTGGTGTGCTACCGCTTACTACAAGCTGATCACGAAGATGGTACCTCTCAAAAATATGTCCTTGAATCCATGAGAGCATTTTGTAACCACCCGTTACCAACCTCGGTTCCCTCGCTATATATCACAATATCTTGGAGGGTTTGAAGTGCGCGCCGCGGAGGGATTTCCAACACACCATGTGCTCAGAATACCACCACCCCTCCCCCCAATGTTGTAATTAATTTGCTCAAAGTCTTGGCCTCCAACTATCATAAATAAAGTTTCACGCGCACAGAAGACCTAGATTTATATCCCTAAAGAGTTGAGTTATTGGATAATATCCCTAAGGATTGAGTTATTGGATAATATCCCTAAAGAGTTGAGTTATTGGATAATATGTCCCGGAAATGTTGGCAGGAACGTTCTTCATATATAAATGACAAGAAATTTAAAATCCCAGACATGTAATGAATGTTCCTTGAATTATGATCGCTTTTGGGAATAAGGCTATCATCAAGTCTGTCCGTGATCTCCAGCGTCCTCTAACTTTAAATGATTATCTATCCTCCATCTTTATTTTTTCTCCTTTCCCTCTCTACATTTTTTCTTATAATTCCTTATCTCTTTCACAATGTGCCAGCTGGTTCCATTTTTTTTAACTTAATCTTTTTCCCTCTTTTTTTTTTCCTCCCCCAGAGCCTTTAATTTCATCCTGTTGCTGTAATTTCATTCCATACGTTTTCTCTCGCGAAAAAATGTGATGTTATTTCAGTCAGTGTTTCCAGATATTCGACTGTTTTATTTTAAACATAATGACCTTTAGAACTATTGAGACAGTCAATAAGACCTTTAAACAAATAAAATACTTACAAAATAGAGTATTTCTAACTAAAAACCTTTTATTTTACAAACTGTTTACTTTCTACTTCCATTCTAACCTTATTTCACCTTTTAGCTCTTTTATAGTTAACTTCATCGTCACTTCATTCCATTTAACGGTTTATTTTTAAAGCCTTCGAGTGATATTTTCCGCGAGATGCCTCCTGTACTTCATTCTCTTGACTTTATTCGGGAATTTTCCTTGCGAATGTTTTAACTCTTCTTTTCCACAATGTTTAGCACCACCATTCTTCCAGAGTGTAGAATATAAAATAAAAGAGAGGGTAGACTAGTGAATCTAATGACAATCGACATTGTTTTCCACATAATCCGCGCGGAAAAACGGAAGCCGTCTGCTGTATCCACCGCCTGCTTGACTAAAAGCCCAACAAACTGGTTGGCATAACTTAGTTATACGTACAGGGTATTTCCATTAGTCGGTGATTGGTTGAAACAGGGACAACTCGCTCGCTGGTTGAACATTCATCCGACTTGGCTCTAAGGGGCGGGGGGGGGGGGGGGGGGTGTCTTGCACTCACATCTCATTTGTTCACATGCCACAGGCAACCAATCTCAGCCCTAAACACTCCGAAAAAAGATAGATTGTTTCAAGATACACATTTCCCATAATACATCAAACTTATATATTTTTTAATGCTTCATGTTCAAGGGTGAAGTTTTTTTTATTCTTAATTGATTCATCGTGCGTAGCTGGCCATTTCATACGTCCATAAAAGACTACGCCTTAAGATATAAGTGAAGAATGACTGGGATTACGGGAAAACTCCTGGGTAGCTCAGTGGTAAGTGCACTGGCGTATCAAACTATAAATCTTGGGTTCGATTCTCGTGTCCAAGTATCATTTTTAAATTTGAATAATATTATATTTATATGTGGCTATAAACGTAATTAACAAATACAATAGCTAGGCTAGTTAAGCTATCACAATATTGAGTAGGATCTATAAATATATATCTAAGTTATAGCTGATGTATTTTGAAGTTCCTAATTGTTAATAATAGCCTGTATCGGTGGGCATGCAGATATTATGTCGGTCTCAAAAATTATAGTTTACCTGTTATGGGGAGGTCGGTGCTTAAATGCAAGCAGTGTAAGTTCAAAGTGGATTTAAACTGATCAGTTTAGTTATCTTAAGTGAAAATGTAGGTGAATCTTCTATAATCCTTTTCCAACAGTAATACATGGTATCAATCGGTAATATTAAGTATTATTAACCATTTAATATAACATAAATATAAGTAAATGGCGCCCATTAGTTACTAATAATTATTATTGGTACTATTATTATTATTATTATTTATAAATAGTTTGTATCTACTCTTACTCCAGTTGACGCCAATCAGGGATACTAAATGACAAGGACCATAAGGAGGGATGCTAAATGACAAAGACCATAAGGAGGGATACTAAATGACAAGGACCATAAGGAGGGATACTAAATGACAAGGACCATAAGGAGGGATACTAAATGACAAGGGCCATAAGGAGGGATGCTAAATGACAAGGACCATAAGGAGGGATGCTAAATGACAAGACCATAAGGAGGGATGCTAAATGACAAGGACCATAAGGAGGGATACTAAATGACAAGGACCATAAGGAGGGTGCTAAATGACGAGGACCATAAGGAGGGATACTAAATGACAAGGACCATAAGGAGGATACTAAATGACAAGGACCATAAGGAGGATGCTAAATGACAAGGACCATAAGGAGGGATGCTAAATGACAAGGACCATAAAGAGGGATACTAAATAACAAGGACCATAAGGAGGATACTAAATGACAAGGACCATAAGAGGATACTAAATACAAGGACCATAAGGAGGGATGCTAAATGACAAGACCATAAGGAGGGATACTAAATGACAAGGACCATAAGGAGGGATGACTAAATGACAAGGACCATAAGGAGGGATACTAAATGACAAGGACCATAAGGAGGGATACTAAATGACAAGGACCATAAGGAGGGATACTAAATGACGAGGACCATAAGGAGGGATACTAAATGACAAGGACCATAAGAAGGGATGCTAAATGACAAGGACCATAAGGAGGGATACTAAATACTGACAAAACACAATAGAACCATAAGGAGGGATAATGCTAAATGACGAGGACCATAGAGGAGGGATACTAAATGACAAGGACCATAAGGAGGGATGCTAAATGACGAGGACATAAGGAGGGATGCTAAATGACAAGACCATAGGAGACAAATAAGAGGGGATCTAATGAAGGACCATAAGGATCTAAATGACAGAGGACCATAAGGAGGGATAGCAATGAAATGACCATAAGGAGGATCTAATGGCAGGACCATGAGGATGCTAAATGACAGGACATAAGGGATCTACAATGACAAGGACATAAGGAGGGATGCTAAATGACAAGGACCATAAGGAGGGATGCTAAATGACGAGGACCATAAGGAGGGATAACTAAATGACAAGGACCATAAGGAAGGATACTAAATGACAAGGACCATAAGGAGGGATGCTAAATGACAAGGACCATAAGGAGGGATGCTAAATGACGAGGACCATAAGGAGGGATGTCTAAATGAAACCGATGGACGGCTAATAAGGCATAGGAGATACTAAATGACAAGGACCATAAGGAGGGATGCTAAATGACAAGGACCATAAGGAGGGATGCTAAATGACGAGGACCATAAGGAGGGATACTAAATGACAAGGACCATAAGGAGGGATGCTAAATGACAAGGACCATAAGGAGGGATACTAAATGACGAGGACCATAAGGAGGGATGCTAAATGACAAGGACCATAAGGAGGATATCTAAATGACAAGGACCATAAGGAGGGATGCTAAATGACAAGGACCATAAGGAGGGATGCTAAATGACAAGGACACATAAGGAGGGATGCTAAATGACAAGAACCATAAGGAGGGATGCTAAATGACGAGGACCATAAGGAGGGATACTAAATGACAAGGACCATAAGGAGGGATACTAAATGACAAGGACCATAAGGAGGGATACTAAATACAAGGACCATAAGGAGGGATGCTAAATGGACCAAAGGACCATAAGGAGGGATACTAAATGACAAGGACCATAAGGAGGGATACTAAATGACAAGGACCATAAGGAGGGATACTAAATGACAAGGACCATAAGGAGGGATGCTAAATGACAAGGACCATAAGGAGGGATGCTAAATGACAAGACCATAAGGAGGGATCTAAATGACGAGGACACATAAGGAGGGATACTAAATGACAAGGACCATAAGGAGGGATGCTAAATGACGAGGACCATAAGGAGGGATACTAAATGACAGGACCATAAGGAAGGATACTAAATGACAAGGACCATAAGGAGGGATGCTAAATGACAAGGACCATAAGGGGATGCTAAATGACAACACCATAAAGGAGGGATCTAAATAACAAGGACCATAAGGAGGATACTAAATGACAAGGACCATAAGGAGGGATACTAATGACAAGGACCATAAGGAGGATACTAAATGACAAGGACCATAAGAAGGGATACTAAATGACAAGGACCATAAGGAGGGATGCTAAATGACGAGGACCATAAGGAGGGATGCTAAATGACAAGAACCATAAGGAGGGATGCTAAATGACGAGGACCATAAGAGGGATACTAAATGACAAGGATCATAAGGAGGGATGCTAAATGACGAGGACCATAAGAGGATACTAAATGACAAGGACCATAAGGAGGGATGCTAAATGACAGGACCATAAGGAGGGATACTAAATGACAAGGACCATAAGAAGGATACTAAATGACAAGGACCATAAGGAGGGATGCTAAATGACAAGGACCATAAGGAGGGATGCTAAATGACCAGGACCATACGGAGGGATGCTAAATGACGAGGACCATAAGGAGATTTACTAAATGACAAGGACCATAAGGAGGGATGCTAAATGACAAGGACCATAAGGAGGATGCTAAATGACGAGGACCATAAGGAGGGATACTAAATGACAAGGACCATAAGAGGGATGCTAAATGACAAGACCATAAGGAAGGATGCTAAATGACGAGGACCATAAGGGAGGATGCTAAATGACGAGGACCATAAGGAGTATACTAAATGACAAGGACCATAAGGAGGGATGCTAAATGACAAGGACCATAAGGAGGATCTAAATGACAAGGACAATAAGGAGGGATGCTAAATGACAAGAACCATAAGGAGGGATGCTAAATGACGAGGACCATAAGGAGGGATACTAAATGACAAGGACCATAAGGAGGGATGCTAAATGACAAGGACCATAAGGAGGGATGCTAAATGACGAGGCCATAAGGAGGGATGCTAAATGACGAGGACCATAAGGAGATATACTAAATGACAAGGACCATAAGGAGGGATGCTAAATGACAAGGACCATAAGGAGGATGCTAAATGACAAGGACAATAAGGAGGGATGCTAAATGACAAGAACCATAAGGAGGGATGCTAAATGACGAGGACCATAAGGAGGGATACTAATGACAAGGACCATAAGGAGGGATACTAAATGACAAGGACCATAAGGAGGGATACTAAATGACAAGGACCATAAGGAGGGATGCTAAATGACAAGACCATAAGGAGGGATACTAAATGACAAGGACCATAAGGAGGGATACTAAATGACAAGGACCATAAGGAGGGATACTAAATGACAAGGGCCATAAGGAGGGATGCTAAATGACAAGGACCATAAGGAGGGATGCTAAATGACAAGGACCATAAAGAGGGATACTAAATGACAAGGACCATAAGGAGGGATACTAAATGACAAGGACTATAAAGAGGGATGCTAAATGACAAGAACCATAAGGAGGGATGCTAAATGACAAGGACCATAAGGATGGATACTAAATGACAAGGACCATAAAGAGGGATACTAAATGACAAGGACCATAAAGAGGCTTGTCAACATAAGGGACATGAGGAGTCACGTCAAAGCAAGAGCCATGAGGAGAGACTTTATTTACAAATTTACTTGTAATTGGTCCATTTGCTTTAGGGGTTGCAGTTATTTTCACGGGATGGTTTCCAATAATAATAATAATGGACCAGCAATTAGGATTTATAAATATTTAAATCCCTTATAAGTAAAATTAATATTTGAGAATTTGAACATATTAATTTTCAACACTAAATAACGTTGGTTTCACATTTATAAATTGAATTTTTACAATAAAGAGACTACGATACTTTACGATGATTATCCCTCCCCAGCACACATTACTGAACCAAACAATCATACCTATTCACTACCTTCTTACGAATGAAAGCAGAGTTGGATGAAAAGAACATACAATTTGGAGATGTTAACTTTATTGTTTTATAAGATATGGATAAAAGATTATGGTTCAGTAAACGTGGGATTCGATCAATTTACAAACATGATATAAATAAACAGCTCCACATTTTTAAGAAATACTATGTTTTAATATTTATATAAATATGAATCCAAAATGTTTAATATTGCATATTTTTTATTAAAATAAGTATCGTTTGCCATAGTAATATATTAAAGTAAATAATATAACAAAATAACTCATATTTAAAAATAATTTAACCAAAATAATATATTTTAAAAGATGACTTGACTTGTATGAAATAATGTCAAATTACTCCTGAAGAATTCACACGAAAAAATAATAATCCCAGATGGTCTAGAAGAATTCGTATTTAAAAACTTTCTATCTCTCTCAAATCCTATGACTCCCCTTAAACCGAGGATTAGAAGGATCCTAAAGGAAAGGGGGACAAAGTAAGAGGACAGTTTGGAGGGCCATTTAATCCTTTTAATACCCTATACTCACAGGCAAGGTCTTCGTACTTAATTCAGTGGAGAAAATCGTAAAAAATAGCATGGTGGCAACTATCCCCAAATAAACAGATAGCTATAGCTAATTCCATATTGTATTCTATGCATTTTCCACTGTCAATGTTTTATCCCTGTTTTAGGAATAATTTTACTTTAAAAATGGGACATTGGTTTTACAGATTAAAGGTCTAATGTATTATTTAAAACCATCCAGCATAATTTTTATCAATAAATATATAGCAAAGACACATTTAATTGTAAAAACATTCACCAAACTTTTTTTTTTCTCAAACTAAAATATTTAATTTCACTTTTTTTTAGTATCACTTTTAAGTTTTCTACAGTAAGAGAGTTTGTATCTCATTTGTACTGACTTTTCTTTAAAGCAAACTAGTATTAAAAGTTATTTAATGGGCTTCAAGTATTTATAATAAGAATTTCCTTCACAATAAAAAAGTTTTTGTTCATACGCACTAAACTCATAACAAATATCCTTGAGCTATAAGATTACATTGAATAGCAAATTAAACTAAACTTCCCACGTGAATCGATATTATATTTTAAATATTTTACAATATATATATATATATATATATATATATATTATTTATTTATTTATTTGTAATAGAAGCTGTAAAATAATACCGAACCTATTCTTTGTTCCTTTCCATCTCACAAAACCTCGTCTTACCACTGCCAAACTACGATAATGTGTTCATGATTTTAACTTGCTTCACTATTAGATGCCATAGTATTTGGTTGACCACTTACCTACGCTATTGTATCATGAAATCAGAAGTTATTTGTCACACTTGAAAAAGTACGCCTCTTATCGCTCCAGATTTTAAGATAGTTCTGTCAAGTCTACCGCATCACACCCTATCCCTATCATAGGCTAGTTCTATCTAGTTCACCACCTCATTACATTCTATCCCTCCTTTCAGATAGTAATATCCAATCTACCTTATCCAACCCCATTCCTAGCGTGAGCTAGTTTTATCCACTCCCCTCAATACACCCCATTCTTATATTGTGCTATTTTCATCCAGTCAACCTCATTATATCCTATTTCTATCTTGAGATAGTTCTATAAAGTCCACCTCATTACATCGTAGCCCTATCTTGAGCTAGATCTATCCATTCCACTTAATACACCCTATCCTTATATTGAGCTAGCTCTATCCAGTCCACTTAATACACCCTAACCTTATATTGAGCTAGCTCTATCCAGTCCACCTTAATACACCCTATCCTTATATTGAGCTAGCTCTATCCAGTCCACCTTAATACACCCTATCCTTATATGAGCTAGCTCTATCCATTCCACCTTAATACACCCTATCCTTATATTGAGCTAGCTCTATCCAGTCCACCTTAATACAACCTATCTCTACTTGAGCTAGTTATATCAAGTCCACTAATTACATTCTATCCCTCTTTGAGTTAGTTCCATCTAGTCAATATCATTACACCTTATCTCTAACTTGAGCTAATTCTATCAAGTCCACCTCATTACACGGTATTCCTATCATGAGCTTGTTCTACCCAGTTCATCTCATTACACCCTATCTCTTTCAGGTTCATTCTAATGCTATCCTCCCATCTGCTTCAAGCTATCCACAATGGTCTCTTCCTATTAGGTTTATCAGTCAATACCCTGAACAAGTTTATAAAATCTCCCATTCACGCTGCATGTCCTGGCGATCTTAATTTACAAGAATTGTTATTCTAATAATGTATTGTAATGATTCCAGGGTGGGTGACTCATCATTATGTAACCTCCTCCACTCCCCAGTACTCTCATCACTTTTTGGACTAAATGTTTGTTTTAGAAAACCCTAAGCTGGCTTACATCATGCAAGGTAAATTTTATTAGGTCATACATTATTAATTTACTTGTACTATATTAAGTACTTAACAAAAACCTGCCGGATTAACCAAAAAAGGTCTTAAAGATTTTACCCAGTTCTGAACTACATGAGTAAAAAGGTGGCTCAATATTAACCTTTTTGCGAAGCATTGTTCTCGTTTTCCTAGGTAGGAGACTGATACAGGCTTAATTCTGATTAACTTGTTTGTAATATTGTATTTTACTATAGTAAAATTTACACTTAAAAAATCCGTTTTCCCTGCATAGGATTTTCTTTCTCATATCCAAAAGTTACCCTTCTTTTTGTAAAGGTTTTTAAACTTTTACTTCCAAATAAAGATTTTATAGGGTCTTGTTAAACATTTTTATATTTAGACTTAATACAAATCACAAACAAACAAAAGTTGTGAAAATAATACGATAGTAAAATATGTTGTCTGTACAAATTGATATGCGTTTATTAACTTATTACTATCTCACATATTTCTTTTTACTCAGTAATATCTTATTCTGAAAATTGAAAAAATGAAATATGGATACGGGAATGAAACCCGGGACCCTTAGCCAAGTATGACAATGATCTAACCACTGAGCTATCCAGGAATCATCCATGCCCAGGGTCATTGTTCACTCATATTTTAAGGCACGGAACGATTCCTGGATAGCTCAGTGGTTATAGCATTTTCGTACTAAACCGAAGGTCCCGTGCTCGATTCCCGTGTCCAGGTGTCATTTTTCAATTTTCAGAATATATCTAGATGGAAAATATCTCAATAAAAAGCATAAATAATAGATATGGCTATTTGATTCTTAGAAATATCTTTTAAATAACTATAATAAATACTAACATGAAATATATATTTTTTTCTTTATTGTTTATAACTTCATTGTGTTTAAAATATATAGGCCTACATATATTTAATGAAAACCAAATAATTAAAACAAATTTACTTCTTACTCAATAACTTACTGCATACTCAAATTGAGTGTTTAGATTTCCTACATTTGTTCCTATATTGTTTTTAGGAGACATATTTAATCTTTAAGGGCCGATCCTAAACAGCACATTCAAATGACAACAGTTCACAGTTCACACCCTACATGTCAACCCTTATGTATCTAAGACCCGTTGTCATTCGAATGTGCTTTATATGACCGGCCCTAAGTGTTTGACTGGAACTAACTTTTCTTAAAGGATTTGGGTCAATATTATTGATTATAGCTTTCGTGTTGGAAGATACTGCAGCATACAGGGAGAATGGGGTTCGATCCCATCGGGTGGACGGATGTTTTTTCTTAAATTGTTTCCCACAATCTCTCGCCTCGCGCAAATGCTGGTGCACTTCCTCTAAATTTAAACTACCTCATCTCTAACACATTAGTGTAATTAGTACATATACGTGCAAACTGAACGGGTAGTAAGACGTGGTGTTAAAAAAAAGGTTATTACTTCCTTCCATCCGATGGACAGCTGGTTAAAATAAAATATTACCCAGGCCAACCAACGTATATAATATGATATAATATAATTGGTTTGAAAAACATAATAGTAATTAAACTTCTTTAAAGACAATTTTTCAAGGAATTTTAATGCAGGAATGAATAAAATAAGAAAAAACAGGCCATTGTTTGTAACTATGTGTTTCTTTAATGTAATATTCGAGATATTTTATTAGTTTCAAATGCTAAGGCTAGCACTAAGCAACTATAGTACAATTTGCATAGTAAGGGCCTTTTATCTGGAAACAAGAAAAATAATTACAGGTCCTTCACGTTTTCGTACGTAAAGTCATAGGATCTGAAGCTTTCACTTTTGATAACTAATAACCATATATATAAAATATATATAAGATAAAACTATTAATTTTGTAAAATGTTAACAAGTTTGTCCGAAAAATATGTGTTTGTATTTCTAAAAGGTCTAGGACTTCAGCCGAGTTAATATGCTATTCAAAAATAGAAACGTTGGCCAGTTTGGTGGCATAAAAAATATTACTTTTCCGTGGCCACAAATTATTTGTGAAGAGAAAATATATTAAACATTTATATTTGCATAAAACGTTAAATATTCTAGAGACCCTTTTCTATTACAATTAAAACTTGTGTCATGGAGTTATATGATTATTTTATTATTATTATTTTTTTCTTTAAACATTAAAGTTGTGATAGCTGTATATTTTATAATTGGCTAAAACAATAATCTAAGTACAGGCCGCCACCGTGGTTCGGATTCCACGTTAAACTGTAGGTCCTCCATTTCATCTCACAATCACCCTACCATTACACATTAGCGTAAATGCGTACAACCCGAACGGGTAGTAAGACGTGGTGCTAATAATAATAATTATAATAATAATCTAATGTAGGCCTTGGGAAATAGATAAGTCACAAAGAAAACGGTAGTAAAATCATAAGAACATATTTTTGTTGATACAGGTGTAACACCACCCTTATTCCTCCAGAATAAAGGCGGGTACACAATTACAAAAAACATATAAAGTACATAAGAAATAAATGCAGAGGAGCTGATAGGACATCAAGGACAAATATATACTATAATATAATATATTTGCTTCCGTCTCCCCAAAACCCACTCAACAATAATGGCACCGGTAATAAAAAGGGAACCAATGACCAAGACATTAAGGATATTTCCAGTTAAAAAACTTCAGAACATATTTGAAATAATTTGAGAGAGAGATTGAACTTATTGAAATGCAATGATTTATTTAGAACAACTGGTAAGTCATAAAATATACATTATATGAATATAAATTATATATTTATGTATAAATAAAAATAACGATGTCATACAAAAGGGGTTCCAACAATATTCAACATCATTAGTTTCTCACGTGTCAATATAGCAAGGTCCAGTGATTAGCACAATTTTGAATATATTATTTATTTGTATTAATTGACTCTGATAATAAAAAACAAATAATTTGAGATAAATACATATAATCTTACAAGGACTACTAACTCTATCGTCAAAAAATATTGCCGGATTAACCAAACAAAGGTCTTAAAGATTTTACCCGGTTCTGAACTACACGAGTAAAAGGTGGCTCAATATTAAACCTTTAATTAAAAATATGTACAAAACCTGATGGATACTAACATCTGCCCTTATTATATAATATACAAAACTAAGAAGAAAGATAAAAGTCTCATGTCAGAAGGATTTCAATATTAAAGAAACATATTAGTCGGAACAATATTATAACAAATAACACAACCTACTGTCCGTTAGAATAAATATTTAGCAAGTCCAAAATTTTAAACATGTTACATGCTATCCGCGCGCAATATCCTTTATTATTAGAAGACATGGTATAAATAATATTTTAGCCGAAAGGGAATGTAGATATACAAAGGTCAAAAAATAATTTAGCTTACATTTACTCAGAGCACTCAGATGTGTCCCCGTTTGGTTTCCTGTCCAGACTCCAGAGTCAATTACTGATGTTCTTGTGCCAGTATTTATATGAACATAATCGCTCAGAGAGGGGGGAAGAGGGGTAACACATACAAGGGAAAACACAGAAACAAAAGAGAGAGGGAGGGGTAAAGAGATGGGGAAGATGCAACGAGTAATGCTTCGTGGAGGTTCCAGAAACATCATTTGTGCTCACGTCACTTTCTTGAGCCGGAAACATCATAGCTCTTTCCCGAGATGCTTTGCAATAAATACACTGTTGAAGCGCGTCCAGGCCTCGCGCTGTCAGTCAACCCGATATGTTTGTAGTGACTGGTGGTGTTTGTGGGTGAGAGTCGGCTCGGACGTACAAACAAATAAATGGGGCCTTGGTGAGTTTTATCAGTTACTACTATAGGGGCGGTAGAATATCACTAGAAACCATAGTTTCCAGTTATATTGTTTTGATCTTCACCTTGTAGCATTATTTATAAATGCTACACAAGAGTATTGTTTATTTCAAATAGAATATAAATCACAATAATATAGTTAGCAAATCAACTCATTATAGTAAGCACAAGAATGGATATAAAAATATTATATTACGAAGTGCTGTTTTATAAAGCTTTTTAAGTCACAGTTTACAATTTACAAGTGAGAGTTTTTCAATAACAAATGGTTTTCATAAATACAATTTTTTACTTTACTCGAGCACTAACAAACACAAAATATGGGCATTTTCAAAAAATGGATATCACGATTATTTCTTATAGCGGGAGGCCAAGGAGATATCTTCTTAGCCACCCATAAGAAATCGTGAATTATTTCTTAAAGGTAATGACTAACGATGAAAATCTAGCACTAACCAGCACTAGTGTAGTACAAACAATATAGGCATTTAAAAAAATTGATATTTCGATTATTTCTTAGATGGAAGTCCAAGGAGATTTCTTCCTAGCCAACCATAAGAAATTGTGAATTAGTAACTTAAATTTACAGCACTAGCGATGAAAAACGATCACTAACCAGCACTAACGTAGCACAAACGATGGGCAGTTTCAAAAACTGGGTGGCTAAAAGTCAGGTGGCCAAGCTGATACATATGGAAAACCTACCCTCATTAAATTTGCTGGGATTCAAACCCCTATCTCCCCTTGCACTCACTATAAATGTGACGTGTCTGTCCATTGGATCATCTAAAGGAAACACTAAGTTGACAGACAAGGATTTTTCAAGGGCATAATTGTTCTTGAAGGTTAAACAATTAACTGATCCTCTTCTTATTTAAATCTACGCTACCCACAAACTTGAATACTTTATTCTCTCTCAAAATTACCAATAATTTCCAATTTGTAGATCTTGAATATGAATTAAAACCTTCATTTTCACTTTAAAGAGATTTGTTGTTAGAGTCAACATATAAAAAATAGTTTAAATTATAAAAATTAATTCACTCTGGACTTAAACTCTATTTTTTTTAACTATCTCATGATTGAAAATTCACATTTGAATAATGTAAAACATAGCTAGGCCCAGATAAATAGGAATATCTCCTAGAAGATGTCGGAGGTTTCTACTACCAGCGTTCAGACACAGATGCATCCGACGCTCCATCTTGGTGAATGTGCGATGTGGTGTAGTGATGTTGATGGCAGCAATTTCACGTGTGATGGTGTCTTTAAATTCTTCAATCAACCTTGGCTTGTTGGCATGAGACATGCCTTTTAAAATTCCCTTGATAATTATCTCGGGGATGTCAGTTCGGGAGACATAGGCAGACAAAGGTCTTTGGAGATTATACTGTCCTTTAAAACTGTGAATTTCTGCCACTCTCCTAATGTAGATGTAGAAAGTTTACCGTCTTGTTTAAGTAGCCATCTATAAGTTCCTGATCAT
This sequence comes from Timema cristinae, assembly GCA_039000515.1. Lineage (NCBI taxonomy): Eukaryota > Metazoa > Arthropoda > Insecta > Phasmatodea > Timematidae > Timema > Timema cristinae. The sequence goes on from JBCFYV010011135.1 coordinate 6,342,371, forward strand.
CAAGCTGGTTCACAAACTCAGTAAATATTTCCAAGTATCGGTTGGTATTCACCGTGTCTTAAAAAGGGATTGATTGACCTAATGAAAGGTGACGGGACATCACACACCAGACACCCATTTTCTCTGGATAGAATGACTCTTCATGGATGGCGTGGGAATTATCACCGGCCCACATCCATGTATTTTGCGAGCTTACATTGTCAGATGAATGGGAACATTGCTTTGTCAGGATATCATGTAAAGTATAACAGGATGGAATTGACGGCGAAAGATTGGGCAAACCATTGACAATAAGTCAGTGTATTTTTAGACATGGTGGCTGTAGCTCGTACAATTTCATGAAAGGGGGTGGGAAACCAATAAAAAAATGCCTCATACACACGACAGGATTAAAAACCCATTGCCCCATTGTCAGTTGTAACAATACAAGAGTTGTATTTAACAATCGAAGACCCACCCAAACCGATGCTGCATAGACTATCGTCCAATTCATACTACCCACTCCAAGAAACGTCAACATTTATTCAAATCGCATACAATAGTATTCTTCACTATTGTAGTTCCATGTACTTCAAGCAATATACAAACAATACATTCAATATAATTCACTATCAACTCTCTACAATGTAAACTGTTCATATACGTACCGTCTGGATAAACTGTCTTGCACAGCCTAGTAACTTGCTGACTTCAAAACGTCCCAAATCGAGGAGTGAGGCAACTTTGCCTTGGTGTATCAGCACTTGATGTCCCAACCTGGCTGACTTAGATACATCTGATGGGCGGTTTTCCTCACACTCTTTCTCCACACAATTGTGGCCTCACTTCATCTAAAATCAACCTCCATATTCTCTAACACATTAGCATAATTGGTACATAGGGTAATTGAATATATCCAGAAATGGCGTTTAAAAATAAATCTATAAATATTCTAATGAGTTAATGATTAGGATGGTAGAGATATAGAGAAAATGTACCAATAATTTCGAGAAGGAGGGGTAGGAAACCAATGGAAGATATGCATCTGTACACATAAATAGGATTCAAAACGTAGTCTCCCATCATCAGTAGCGCGGTATATTGTGAGATTAGAGCTTTAGGCCATTTGACCATCGTGGAGTGTAATATTATTGTTTCACCAAGATTTTTTTTTTATTGTTACTGTATGTTGAGTAAAATCTATGTATGACTAGGATATAGATTAGATTTCCTCTTAATGCAATTGTATTCTTTTCGTTTACCACTTAATTTCTTTATTTAGGATATAAGATCATTCTTGAATGAAGTAATAATTTTAGTTATGATTGGGGTCTTTTACTTCAGATTCACTCAATTTAAAACAAAATACTTTTAAATGAGTTCAAGAATAGATGCAGGCTTTTCTAGTTTAACATGATAAATCTTATATTTATTATTTTTAGCTTGTAGGAGGGGTTATTTTATTATTAAAGGAGTTCCTTAATGTTTTTACTAAATGCTAGGCATATTAATGATTCAATAATTTAAAATCTTAGAAGCACATAAAAAATACTTATTCAAGTTTATTTTTCTGCTAGTTACTTACCTAATAACATTTTAAAACTAATCTGCAAGCGTGCTCACCTTTTATACGAGGGGTGTTCGGAAAGAAAGAGTAAATTAGCTTTTAACAAACAAAAAGGAGAATTTTTAAAATTTTATCATTGCCAAAATTAATACATGAACCATGGCTATTTTCCCCATAGTCACCGCAATAGTTCAGACTTTGATCGTAACTTAACACCAGCTTTAGTAAACCCATGTCATAGACGCTCTCCGCCTGTGAGCTCAGTCTGTCCCAATTCACCTTTTTGACCCCCTCGTGTTCCCGAAACTTTGAGGGCCAAGGAATTTATTCAAGTGCAAAACAAGTGTTAGTCACTTGGTGCAAGTCCTGTCTGAAGGGTAGATGAATCAACACTTCCAAACCAAAATCCTCGAAGAGGCTGACGAGGAAAGCTGCGTTGTGCGGTCAGTTGGTACTATGCAGAATGACTTCAGAACACGCCTTTCGTTCTGATTGGCCTCTTCAGTTTTTTCAGTACATGGCAATACACTTCAGCTTTTATTGTCGTTTCAAATTACATAATATCAAGAAGCAGTATTATTTCCAACCCAGAATATAGTTGTTATCACCTTTCGGTTTCGAAAATTTTTACTTGAATGTATTGTGTTGTTGTGATCCTGTGTACACCCGATGAGTAGACTGCCAGTGTTGTTTCGACATAATCATACCAAATACACATTTCGTCTCCAGTTACAATGTGGTAAAGAAAATTCTCACTATCAATTGCATATTTTTCCAATAATACCAGGGCTGATTCCATCTTGCGAATGTCCGTCAATAGTTTGGCACCCATCGTGCAAAGACTTTACAACACTGAGGGTCGTATGCAAGAACTTGACTAAGTGGGTTCTTTGTTGACACAAGCGTGGGTTTGCTTGTGTATCAAAGGTTAAAAGGTGGAGCGATATTGTGCTTGGGACCACACTATCTGTCCACTAAGCATTTACTAACGTTTTTGCATACCACCCTGAGGCTTCTTGGTAATGATCCAGTACAAAGCATAACGTGATTTCCGGATGAGATTGATGAAATTTCAGAACGAGGGGAGGGTCTGTTTTCACGATATTTTAGTTTACACGTTCAACCAAGTCTGAAGACACAAAAAAAGGCCAGCCATGCCATTCCTCGTTATGACCATATGTTCAGCCATCTTAAATTCACTTCACTATTTACTAACCTTAGCTTAGCTCATTACAGTAATTACATATACTCGAAAATGCTGGAAATTAATTAACACTCTATTTGTGTTTTTTTCGTGAAGATATGTTATCACGGCATGGCGGAATTATTTATATTAGTGTTTGATTGAAATCTCTCTGACAGAACCATAAATTCTCATAGAGCTCTAACAATAATTGAGGTATCACTTCGTAATGAATCCATATACGAGTTATTATTATAATTGTGATTGTTATGACAGCTATCTTGTAGAAATATCCTGACATCTTTTTATACGAATATGCACAAAGTCAAATGGTTAATTTAAAACATAGCATTACTACGCTAGGTAATAATGATAAATAAGCTATGGACATATGTGTATTTAATTAAATTATATTCTTAGTGGATATTTGCCAATCTCCTAAACTTCCTCCACTTCTATACTACTCTCACTCATACAATCAACAACCTAAATGTGGGTTGATAACATTTATATCCATCCGTGTGTTGAGCATCCACTCAGCCCCAGCTACAGTTGGTTACTGATGCCTGCCCCATCTGGTAGAAATCTCATGTCATAGGGGAGTTCAGGAAGTTTGGTAATTCCCCATTTCCTTTCATACTGAATTTCTATGTACAAGTGTGAAAGGGTTTACCAATTTTGCTGGTAAAGGTATTTCCTTATGCCTTTCAAGGTAGTTTAATATGCCTAAGTTGACATGAGACCGACGGCTTCACTTCCCATCCGAAGGAAGTTGTGCTTTCGAACTTTTATCAGTCAATAACGATCCATTGACCTCAGCTGGATTTGAACCCACGAACATTGAGTCCTGAGACAAGACCTGTACCCCAGTACCACCGAGGTCGTCACTGTTAATCTAAGAGACATTAGTGTCTAGGTTTCATGAATTTTCTTATTTTTCTTCCTCCAAGGCCCTGGCAACCTCTTCTAGGAATCCAGGTCCATAAAACTAAAACACCGGTGTTCGATTGCACCAATCATAATGAATCATATCTTTTATCAAACATTTCAATCAAAGGAGATTAAAAGTGATAACTTTTGAATATAAATATACTAGACAATAGTAAAATACCCCTTTCTATAAACTTCCAGTTTATTTATTACAATCCAACCTTAATATACACACCCACTTCAATGTCAGAACCGTCTGAGGTGTCAGTCTCATGATAAACTTGACTGCTGATGATGTGGATTTGAATTACAGCCGTGTCTAATGATGAAGTTTCCAAAGAGTTTTACCACTCTCCTTCCTCGCTTATTTGGGTACATTACCTCTAAAATTATTCCTTCCTCACCCCTACACCATTAGACTAGTTATCTTAATATATGCCTATACCTAAGTAGTATACGTGGTGTTAAAACACATATTAATATACACATTCTAATTTGTTTACGATCAGCAGTAATAATATTTTACCTAATTTTATAATTACTTTATAGGTATTGATAATATTTATCAAAGGTGACAGCTGTTAATCACGTGACTTGATGTATGAATATGTTTAAGTAGGCCTAGATCTCTTAACAGTTATAGGTTTAAGTTAAGGATCACTTTATGAATTTATTAAATCTCAAATATTTTATAAGGAACTCTACGTTAAATGAGTAGGAACATTTCCATATAATTATTTCAAAATACAATGTTAAAGCCTTTAATAAATAAAACCTTTAACACGAATTAAATTTAGTTTTGTTTTTTATCCAATTTATCTTACTACCCATACGGGATGTATTCAAACTATTTAATGGGCTACAGATGATGAAAGTATATTTTAAAGCTTAAGAGAAAAAATTATTTAGTAAAAACAAGCGTAGCTCATCCAGTCTGTATTTGAACCTCGACTGCCCCTTTTTTAGGCAAACCAGTCCAGATGAGAATGCGGGTCATAGCCCTTGGCAGTTCATGCCTTAATGATACTATCCCTAAACCTACTCGCACACAAATATATATATATATGTATTTTATTATATATATTAAGCCTGTTTATAATTATGAATGTTTTAAAGAAACACAGCAAAGCCCTCTTAGAAACTACAACACTTTCTTTTAAGATTGTGTCCGGATTGTTTGCAGTAATATTCTCACGTCCACACATACACAACTAAACGAAATAACGAAGCATTAATATTGTTTAGAAAGTGCGCACGATGCGGGCTTACTCGTAAAGTGGCACCGGTATTAAGTATGAATTTACACCTGTAACGCCAATTTTCATCCGTTGTAAGAAAATCAAGCGCAAAGTGACAAAACTGCAAATTTTCACAGCACCAGAATTTCGGAGATTTCTTTTGAAAGCTTTAGAATCAATACCAAACCTCTAAATTAGTGTGCAAGCCCTTTTTAATAAATATGATACAAACAATATTTTATTATAATTGTGCAGTCTTGTGATATTTACACGCAAAGACTATACAATTCCGGCGCTGTTTCAATTTGTATGACAATTGGACTTGGTCGCATCTTGTTCTCAGCAGCACATACATGTTAAGCTCCATGTCTTTGCAAAGCTACGAATGTTCTGAATGCAAATATACCTTTCCATAGCAAAGGAGAAGAAGTACTAGGCTTGAGGAAAAGATGAATTAGAGGAATTGAGGGGGAGGAGGGGCAAAATAACACAAAGTTTGAAGGATTTTCTTTTTCAGTCATTTGAAATTGTTCTTGAATTTATAACTTCTTTTATATTTTCAAAGTCTTATTAGAGCTTAAATTTAAGTTTATAAAATAGCAGACAAAATTAAAAGACTTTTAAATATGAAGATTGTACATTTAGTTTTTCTTGAAAGTTAGCATTTTTACTTTGACTGATTACACCATTGCCATAATAATAGGTTACCTCAAAATAGGACCTTTTAAAGTCCCTTATAACGGAACGGGAAAGTACAAGCAATCAAGCTTTAATTATTTATTTTATTTGGAGAAAAATATTTTTCTACTGTAAAAATAGTATTTTTCAAATATGCACAAAGTATTAATATATACAGTATATTTTTTTTACATTTCTGTTTGTTGTCTTTTTTTTGTTTTATTTAAATCACATTCTACAACCCGTTTGTACTTTTGTAACAACCTTGGCATACTAGACTTTTTAACATATTAATATCACTAGAAAAAGGGGATTTTCAAATGCGTCAATCATTAATTCTAGACTTCCGATGCATGAGTAGTTAAAAAAAACGATACAATAAAGAAATGGGTAGTCAAGGGAATGTCCGATATAGAGTCTTATTTTCCATCCAAAATTAGTAAAAGAATATTATTGGAAGATGCACCATTAATAATTTAAATTTATTTCCATAGAGATACTTAATAAGAACTAGTAGGGTTTGTGGAACTAAATAATATACTTAGTTGCATAAAAATTCTACCAAGGAGTATAAATGAAATAACGCACAGTGTTACAGAAACATTGAGAAAAGAAGAACAAATCCATCCAACAAATAGCATGAAAATCAATTACAATTTTTCAAAGACCAATATAAAATATATAAAACGGGTGTTCGTTTGAAAAGTTTTTCACATACATATCTAGAAAATAACGCCTTGTTAAATAAGAGTTTTAAACAAAAGTGGTTTGGTTTTTGAGAGAGAAGTAAATAGGTACGAAATTTAATCAAACTCGATAGGATGAATTTAGATAAAATCTATTTTTTCTCTCTATCTGCCCTTCAGTATACAACCCTTTATATATTATATATATATATATATATATATATATATATCCATATTATAAATGGTTGTACAATATATAGTTACAAAAACTCCTCAGGAGAAAACCATGGCTACTAAATTTTAGCCCGATATGTAAAATAGTTTCGACACTAGACCGAGAATAAAAAATACAGACGGACAGACAACATCGCAAAAATATTTCAGGCAATGGTTTTTCTTCTTTAAGGGAGGATTGACAATAATAAAACAAGAGAATGACTATCCCAAAATAAACAATGCAGTTCCTGCAGAGATGATATCAAGTGTATTTATATGTAAGCTTAGGTAGAAGTTGGGGGATGTAATAGGAAGATGGAGACGGCGAAGGGATGTTCTACTCCAGAGAACAGTAAAAAACTATCACCAGCCTATCCAAGTTGGCGAATCAAACGCTCAGAAAGTCTAACTTAAAGCTCCATTCTCTTCTCTCGCCATCCACACATCCATTTATCTATCTGTCTCTACATTTGTTTGCTCATCTTTTCTTCATCCATTCCCCATGTTTATTCTTTGAGCTTCCAAGTGCCATAAAACTAAGAAAGAAACAATAGCTCTTAAGATCCGCCAGTTTCGTTTATACCTCTTCATTTCGTTCAAGGTATCGATAGGGGGGCGGAGCTCTGTGGGAAATGTTACCCAGTGGATGAATGAGAGGGTGTGGTGTAATAACGGCTACACTGAAGGGTATCTCACTCGGAGAGTGATACATCATATTTCTTACAAGTCATTATATGATCTAATCGAGGTAGGAATAACTTTTATGTCATAATTAGTAGTTCTATAAGCAGTGTATCTTGTATCCTACATGTTCTTACCTTTACCACAGTCCTAGTAGAAGTTCTATGAACAGTAGACCTTCCTCCATGTTATTATCATTACTACAGTCTTACTAGTAGTTCTGTGCACAGTAGACCTCCCTCCATGTTATTATCATTACTACAGTCTTACTAGTAGTTCTGTGAACAGTAGACCTCCTTCCATGTTATTATCGTTACTACAGTCTCACCAGTAGTTATGTGAGCAGTAGACCTCCCTACATGTTATTATCGTTACTACAGTCTTACTAGTAGTTCTGTGAGCAGTAGACCTCCCTCCATGTTATTATCGTTACCACAGTCAAACTAGTAGTTCTGTGAACAGTAGACCTCACTCCATGTTAATATAATTATTACAGTCCTACTACTAAATCTGTGAACCGTAGACCTCCCTCCATGTTATTATCATTACTACAGTCTTACTAGTAGTTCTGTGAACAGTAGACCTCCCTCCATGTTATTATCGTTACTACAGTCTTACCAGTAGTTCTGTGAGCAGTAGACCTCCCTACATGTTATTATCGTTACTACAGTCTTACTAGTAGTTCTGTGAGCAGTAGACCTCCCTCCATGTTATAATCGTTACCACAGTCAAACTAGTAGTTCTGTGAACAGTAGACCTCACTCCATGTTATTATAATTACTACAGTCTTACTAGTAGTTCTGTGAACAGTAGACCTCCCTCCATGTTATTATCATTACTACAGTCCACTAGTAATTCTGTAAGCAGTAGACCTCCCTCCATGTTATTACCGTTACTACAGTCTTACTAGTAGTTCTGTAATCAGTAGACCTTCCTTCATGGTATTATAGCTAATAAAGTCTTACTAGTTAGTTCTGTGAGCAGTAGAACTACCCTCCATGGTATCTACTACTACAGTCTTACTAGTAGTTATGTGAGCAAGTAAGACCTCCCTCCATGTTATTATCGTTACTACAGTCTTACTAGTAGTTCTGTAAGCAGTAGACCTCCCTCCCTGGTATTATAGTTACTACAGTCTGACTAGTAGTTCTGTGAGCAGTAGACATCCTTCCATGTTATTATAGTTACTACAGTCTTACTAGTATTTCTGTGAGCAGTAGACCTCCCTCCATGTTATAATCGGTACTACTGTCCTACTAGTAGTTCTGTGAGCAGTAGACCTCCCTCCATGTTATAATCGTTACTACTGTCCTACTAGTAGTTGTGTGAGCAGTAGACCTCCCTCCATGTTATTATCGTTACTACAGTCTTACTAGTAGTTCAGTGAACAGTAGACCTCCCTCCATATTATTATCGTTACTACAGTCTCACTAGTAGTTCTGTAAGCAGTAGACCTCCCTCCATGTTATTATCGTTACTACAGTCTTACTAGTAGTTCTGTAATCAGTAGACCTCCCTTCATGGTATTATAGCTACTAAAGTCTTACTAGTAGTTCTGTGAGCAGTAGACCTCCCTCTATGGTATCATCGTTACTAAAGTCTTACTAGTAGTTATGTGAACAGTAGACCTCCCTCCATGTTATTATCATTACTACAGTCTTACTAGTAGTTCTGTAAGAAGTAGACCTCCCTCCATGTTATTATCGTTACTACAGTCTTACTAGTAGTTATGTGAACAGTAGACCTCCCTCCATGTTATTATCGTTACTATGGTCTTACTAGTCGTTCTATGAGCAGTAGACCTCCCTTCATGTTATTATCGTTACTACAGTCTTACTAGTAGTTCTGTGAACAGTAGACCTCCCTCCATGTTATTATCGTTACTACAGTCTTACTAGTAGTTCTGTGAAAAGTAGACCTCCCTCCATATTATTATCGTTACTACAGTCTTACTAGTAGTTATTTGAACAGTAGACCTCCCTCCATGTTATTATCGTTACTACAGTCTTACTAGTAGTTCTGTGAACAGTAGACCTCCCTCCATGTTATTATCGTTACTACAGTCTTACTAGTAATTCTGTGAACAGTAGACCTCCCTCCATGTTATTATTGTTACTACAGTCTTACTAGTAGTTCTGTGAACAGTAGACCTCCCTCCATGTTATTATCGTTACTACAGTCTTACTAGTAGTTTTGTGAACAGTAGACCTCCCACCATGTTATTTTCGTTACTATAGTCTTACTAGTAGTTCTGTGAACAGTAGACCTCTCTCCATGTTTTTATCGTTACTACAGTGTTACTAGTAGTTCTGTGAACAGTAGACCTCTATCCTGTTATTATCGTTACTATAGTCTTACTAGTAGTTTTATGAACAGTAGACCTCTCTCCCTCCATATTAAAATCGTTAATACAGTCTTATTAGTAGTTCTGTGAACAGTAGACCTCTCTCCATGTTATTATCGTTACTATAGTCTTACTAGGAGTTCTATGAAGAGTTGACCTCCCTCCATGTTATTATCGTTACTACAGTCTTACTAGTAGTTCTGTGAGCAGTAGACCTCCCTCCATGTTATTATCGTTAATATAGTCTTACTAGTAGTTCTATGAACAGTAGACCTCCCTACATGTTATTCTCGTTACTACAGTCTTACTAGTAGTTCTGTGAACAGAAGACCTCCTTTTATTTTAATATTGTTACTATAGTCCTACTAGTAGTTATGTGCACAGTAGACCTCCCTCCATGTTATTATCGTTACTACAGTCTTACTAGTAGTTCTGTGAACAGTAGAACCTCCCTCCATGTTATTATCTTTACTAAAGTCTTACTAGTAGTTTTGTGAGCAGTAGACCTCCCTCCATGTTATTCTCGTTACTACAGTCTTAATAGTAGTTCTGTGAGCAGTATACCACCCTCCATGTTATTATCGTTACTATAGTCGTACTAGTAGTTCTGTAAACAGTAGACCTCCCTCCAAGTTATTATCGTTACTACAGTCTTACTAGTAGTTTTGTGAACAGTAGACCTCCCACCATGTTATTATCGATATTATAGTCTTACTAGTAGTTCTGTAAACAGTAGACCTCCCTCCATGCTATTATCGTAACTACAGTCTTACTAGTAATTTTGTGAGCAGTATAACTCCCTCCATGTATTTATCGTTACTACAGTCTTACTAGTAGTTCTGTGATCAGTATACCTCCCTCCATGTTATTATCGTTACTACAGTCTTACTAGTAGTTCTTTGAACAGTAGACATCCCTCCACGTTAAAATCGTTACTACAATCTTACTAGTAGTTATGTGAACAGTAGACCTCTGTCCATGTTATTATCCTTACTATAGTCTTACTAGTAGTTCTGGTGAACAGTAGACCTCCCTCTCTACATGTTATTATAGTTACTACAGTCTTACTTGTAGTTCTGTGAACAGTATTCTTCCCTCCATTTTATTACTGTTACTACAGTCTTACTAGAATTTCTGTGAACAGTAGACCTCCCTCCGTGTTATTATCGTTACTACAGTCTTACTATTAATTCTGTGAACAGTAGACCTCCCTCCATGTTATTATCGTTACTACAGTCTTACTAGTAGTTATGTGCAGTAGACCACCCTCCATATTATTTCTCGTTACTACAGTCTTACTAGTAGTTCTGTGAGCAGTATACCTCCCTCCATGTTATTATCGTTACTATAGTCTTACTAGTAGTTCTGTAAACAGTAAAACCTCCCTCCATGTTATTATCGTTACTACAGTCTTACTAGTAGTTTTGTGAGCAGTATGACCTCCCCATGTTATTATCGTAACTACAGTCTTACTAGTAGTTTTGTGAGCAGTATAACCTCCCTCCATGTTATTATAGTTACTATAGTCTTACTAGTAGTTTTGTGAACAGTATGACTCCCTCCATGTTATTATCGTTACTACAGTCTTACTAGTAGTTTGTGAACAGTAGAACCTCCTCCATGTTATTATCGTTAATAAGTCTTACTAGTAGTTCTGTGAACAGTAGACCTCCCTCCATGTTATTATCGTTACTACAGTCTTACTAGTATTTCTTGTGAACAGTAGACCTCCTCCATGTTATTATCGTTACTATAGTCTTACTAGTAGTTTCTGTGAAAGTAGACCTCCCTCCATGTTATTATCGTAACTACAGTCTTACTAGTAGTTTGTGAGCAGTATAACTCCCTCCATGTTATTATCGTTACTACAGTCTTACTATAGTTCTGTGAACAGTATACCTCCTCCATGTTATTATCGTTACTATAGTCTTACTAGTAGTTCTGTGAACAGTAGACCTCCCTCTCATGTTATTATCGTTACTAAGTTTACTAGTAGTTCTGTGAGCAGTAGACCTCCCTCCATGTTATTATCGTACTACAGTTTTACTAGTAGTTCTTGTAAGCAGTAGACCTCCCTCCATGTTATTATCGTTACTACAGTCTTACTAGTAGTTCTTGTGACAGTAGACCTCCCTCCATGTTATTAATCGTTACTAAGTCTTACTAGTAGTTTGTGAACAGTAGACCTCCCTCCATGTTATTCTCGTTACTACAGTCTTATCTATAGTTATGTGACAGTATACCTCCCTCCATTTTATTACTGTTACTACAGTCTTACTAGAAGTTCTGTGAACATAGACCTCCCTCCATGTTATTATCGTTACTACAGTCTTACTAGTAATTCTGTGAACAGTAGACCTCCCTCTATGTTATTATCGTTAACTACAGTCTTACTAGTAGTTTTGTGAAGTAGTACCTCCCTCCATGTTATTATATCGTTACTATAGTCTTACTAGTAGTTCTGTGAACAGTAGAACCTCCCTCCATGTTATTATCGTTACTACAGTCTTACTAGTAGTTTTGTGAGCAGTAACCTCCCTCCATGTTATTATCGTTAATAAAGTCTTACTAGTAGTTCTTGAACAGTAGACCTCCCTCCATGTTATTATCGTTACTACAGTCTTACTAGTAGTTTCTGTGAACAGTAGAACCTCCCTCCATGTTATTATCGTTACTAAGTCTTACTAGTAGTTCTGTGAGCAGTAGACCTCCCTCCATGTTATATATCGTTAACTAAGTCTTACTAGTAGTTCTGTGAACAGTAGACTCCCTCCATGTTATTATCGTTACTACAGTCTTATAGATTCTGTGACAGTAGACCTTCCTCCATGTTATTTTCGTTTCTACAGTCTTACGAGTAGTTCTGTGAGCAGTAGACCTCTATCCATGTTATTATCCTTACTATAGTCTTACTAGTAGTTCTGTGAACAGTGGACCTCCCTCTCTACATGTTATTATAGTTACTACAGTCTTACTTGTAGTTCTGTGAACAGTATTCTAACCCTCCATTTTATTACTGTTACTACAGTCTTACTAGAAGTTCTGTGAACAGTAGACCTCCCTCCATGTTATTATCGTTACTACAGTCTTACTAGTAATTCTGTGAACAGTAGACCTCCCTCCATGTTATTATTGTTACTACAGTCTTACTAGTAGTTCTGTGAACAGTAGACCTCCCTCCATGTTATTATCGTTACTTCAGTCATACACTAGTAGTTCTGAAACAGTAGACCTTTCTCGATGTTATTATCGTTACTATATTCTTACTAGTAGTTCTATGAACAGGAGACCTCCCCCCATGTTTTTATCGTTACTACAGTGTTACTAGTAGTTCTGT
>JBCFYV010011135.1:6355309-6386545 GCA_039000515.1 Timema cristinae
TGATGAACGTGGTGTCAAAGAGATGCTACCAAATCGTGAAACAAGGTGCCCAGTAAACTTTTGAGAAGAAGCACCTCCATTGCTGTTCGATCTTTCTGACACACGAACTGAAACGCAGGGGCATGGATATGGTTCCAGTAAGATTGGTCGATGGCCCACACAGTCCAAACATCAATGGAGGGGGTTCGCAAATATTTCCTAGGCCCTTCGTTTCACGATTTAGGGACATTGCCTGGGCACCACGTCCAATAGACTTAACAGCCTAGGGATTTATCGTGTGGGACATGTTAAAGAGTTATGCTTACGTGACTTACCCAAGAACATTATTCAGGAAATTGGGGGAAGCTTAAGCAATTAAACAAATGATACCTTTGCGTTAAGTCATGTAAAGTTTTGATAAGTGCATAAAAGAATGTATTACATAGAATAGTGGCCATCTTATAGATATTGATTAAATATTTATTCAAGGGTATTTAGAGAATTATCAGTCATTTATTGTTATGTTTAAGCTTAATTCGAATCATCTAGTAGTTGAAACAGCAAAGATCTAGTGTTATCATTGTGTCAATACTTTCTGCCCCACCCTGTATGTTATAAAACCCACATTCCTGTTACAACTAAGCTGGAGAGAGATACGTAGGGAGGGGGTAACGATTACTCTGAAGAATATATTGTTAAATTCAGGTTATATTTAGAAGAATCTCCAAGTTGAGTTGTTAAAGACACTCTAATGTTTATGTTGGTTTTTTTTAAATTTCCATTTGCGTTCTTGATTTGGCTGTGTGCATTTATCATGAGATTTAGTTAATATAATTATTTTTTTTACATCCATTATGGTACTGTTCCCAGCCTGTGGTCTGGGTCAGTTTTTATTCAAGTCAAACATTTACCACAACCATCTTGCTAGGCCTGTCATAGCTTCATATGCCTTATAATTTAGTTTAATATTAGGACAAGCACAACGTCAACTAATTTATCCCTGTGAAAGGGTAAGCAACCCACATTTCACGAATGATACATTTTAAGCTAAGCCAGGAATGAAACCTGGGACCCTTAGCTCAGTAATCAGATATGCTACCGACTGAGATAAGGAGTCAGATTCGTATAATTAAATAATCTTTTGTAAAATCGATGTCATTTTTAGAATTATTAGGTAATTTATGTATGGTTTAATTTTTATAATCTTTAGACTGTCAAATCCAGTCCTTATTTATCACTATCCTCAATTGAGGCGTTTGAGCGAAAAACATGTTAACCCTCATAGATTTAGATGTGATATTTTCACCATTTAATTGTCTATAAAATGCTGAAATCTAGCTACAAAAAAATTAAGATATTCATAGATATTACCCATCCTCAATGTCTTGACTGTCTATAAATAAAACTCGTAGCTCAAAATGTTAGCTACCAGAAATCAGTGCCAACAATTTTTGTGTATCTTTTTTTCTCAACCCCCCCCCCCCCCCCATCCCAAATTTAGAACAAAAGTGTTTAATTTAGTTAAATGTTTCTGTCTCTAATTGTTATTTTTGTTTGTAAGCAATAAATGTTTAGTTCTGAAAAGATTCATACATTGGTGTAATGCATGTTAGCATTAAATTAATGGAATTAAGACTAAATATAATTAATCAATTAACATTTAAAATATATGCTTCAAATATTATTAACGAATTATATTTTTATTTATTCTTTGAATCTGATAGGACTAGATTTATAAATACTGATTTCAAGTGCAGTTATAGTATTTAAAAATTTTCTTCAAACTCAACATTCACACTTAAACATTGTTTTGTAATTTAATAAATGTAAAACATTATTTAAATTAATTTAAATAAAATTGTATAATGATTTGTGGCCCAAAATTACAAATAATAATTATTTCTTTTAGGGTTTCCAGGGATTTAAACATTGTCTCCCAAACTATTAGTTGATTTTGATAGCAGCTTATCCCTGACAACAATCCCAGCTAAGTTTACAGCTATGTTTTACTGGATGTGTTTTATTAAAAACCATAATAATAGTTTTATTAATATATAACTACATGAACCCTTGCATTGGTGAGGAACAATGGACATTCTCTTGTATTTGGGCCACAAAAAGTCAAATTGGGGTCCAATAATATCCTAGCTCCCACAGGGCGGATGCAGATAGTATTTACAGCTGTTTACAGAAGCCCTGCTGTCCCCTTCACCATCGAGGACCTAGACAGACTCACGTCGAGAAAGTACTTCCTCATAGCGGGAGATCTCAACTGTAAACACACGAGCTGGAACAGCCGCGTGTCAAATCAGGCAGGCCGGACACTGGCTGGCCAGGCATCAACCAAAAACTTTACAGTCCTGGCAACCAACGAGCCAACGTACTATCCTTCAATCTACAGGCATCTCCCCGACGTACTGGATGTAGTCCTGACGGATCTCGACACGCTACCGGAAGATCTCGAAGCCCTGAATGAACTCGACTCCGACCATCTCCCGGTCTTCGGGAGAATATCACTTAAGACAAATCCAAGACTGGCTTACCACAGGAGGAAGATACCCAGAAGTGACTGGGAAGAGTATCGACGGTACTGACAGAGGCTATTCCATTGAACATGGAGGTAAATTCCCCTGAAGAAGTGGACAGCTCCATTACCCTTCTGACGGCTACAATACTAGAAGCGTACCGTGGAACAACTGTTTTCGAGACGCCACCGGTGACGTTGAAGAGGGACAACCCTGAGCTGAGCTTCATGATAGCCCTTAAGAGGGAAGCACGCAGGGAATGGCAGCAGCACCGAGATCCGAGGCATCGGGCTGAATACAACAGGCTGAGAGCCCTGGTGCGCAGGAAGGCCAAAGCTCTTAAGATCTCCAACTGGAATGAATTCGTAACGAACACTTTAGCTGTGGACGGCAACGTGTGGAAGGCGTCGAGACAGCTCAAAGGCACGAAAGGAAAGACGGGGACCACGGTCATTCACGGAAGAAGAGGGTTGGTATACCGGGGAGAGGCCAAGGCAGAGGCCATAGCTGAATCACTGGAAGATCAGTTCAAGGCAAACTCAGAGCCCCAAGACGAAGAGTTTACCAGGACTGTAAGAAGAACGGTTGGGGTATATTTAGCAGAGCCAGTTATAGAACTACCACCCCCCATCACCAGGAATGAAGTCTCCTACCAGGTGGAAAAATTGAAGCCACGAAAAGCGGCAGGCCAAGACAGGATCTCAAACGAGATGCTGCGACACGCACCGGAAGGGGTAATCCAACTATTAACAAAAATGTTTTCAAAGGCATTGTTGGCAGGCTACTTCCCGGAGGCATGGAAAGTTGCCGACGTTATCTCATTGCCTAAACCAGGCAAGGACCGCAAGTTCCCGCAGAACAGGCGGCCCATCAGTCTTCTTAGCAATATAAGGAAACTATTTGAGAAAATAATTTTGCAGCGGCTGAAAGCCTTAGGCAGGGAGCACAGGATTATTCCCGATGCCCAGTTCGGATTTCGGACCCGGCACTCAACGATACACCCGGTCCTGAGCCTAGTGGAGGATGTGACAGAAAGTTTCAATATCGGGGAAGTCACGCTAGCAGTACTTATGGATGTAGAGAAGGCATTTGATAAGGCCTTATCTACAAATTAATTCAAGCCAATTTCCCAAAAGTATATGTGCAGGTAATCAACAGCTTTCTAACTGGGCGACAATTCCAGGTCAAGATGGAAGGGAAAAGGTCGCTTCTTCATAGGGTCGGAGCGGGGGTGCCACAGGGGTCGGCACTCTCCCCATTCCTTTACACTATTTACGTCGCAGACATCCCCACCGACCCGATGATAAAGACCAGGCTCTTCGCAGACGATACAATGTTCTACACCGCCAACAGGAACGTGAAATACGCCCATCGCCGTCTGCAACGATACCTGGACGAGTTCAGCAGCTGGCTGGAAAAATGGAGAATTAGAGTAAATGCAGAAAAATCGTCAGCCATGTTGATTACTAGGAGGAGAC
The DNA here is from genome assembly GCA_039000515.1 of Timema cristinae. Classification (NCBI taxonomy): domain Eukaryota; kingdom Metazoa; phylum Arthropoda; class Insecta; order Phasmatodea; family Timematidae; genus Timema; species Timema cristinae. The sequence continues at coordinate 6,359,292 of JBCFYV010011135.1, forward strand.
CCCAAACACCGGACCAGTTTGTAGTATTGGAGGAGGATATCCCCTACAAAAACGCTATGAAATACCTTGGGGTGATGATCGACTCTAGACTTGTATGGAAGGAGCATGTAAACTATACGAGAAAAAAGGCAATGGGGGCATTCATCACAAACTACGGCCTGCTCAAGACCCCAGTGCTAGGGATCAACAACAAGATGCTACTATACAAGAGTTTAGTACAACCAATACTGCTGTACGGATGTGAGGCGTGGGGTATGCCCCAGAGTCAGTGTTAGGTACACTACAAACAGTACAGAACAAGGTGATTAGGAGTATCCTAGGTGTCAACACCCGATCCAGCAACGAGTTCATTCACGCTACCACTGGCTGTGCGACATTACAGGAAATCTTCCGGCAGCGAGGTGACAAGTTCTATAAACGAGCCCGCGAGGTAGAGGATAACGCCATAATTAGAAGACTCGGCCAATACGACCCCCATGAGACAAGGAGATACAAGAAGCCCCGACTCAAATGAGAAATACATCTGCACACCTTCCCAATCAGCCCCTTCCTATTAACCACTCCTCTTCTAAGCATAGCCAATCCCTGGGTCCCCACCCTCTCACGACCCCACAATTATGAACTAGAATCATGCTATTTCACACTTTCACTTTCATCAACGCCATCTTCGCTTAGTGACTAATAATATTCCATGTATTTTCTTTCAGCTCGTCTAGAACTTACTTACACACTACACCACTCACATCGGGCCTAACTGCGCTTGTGTTTTCCATCACAGTGTATGAGGGCTCGATCTAGTTACTACACACAAACACTGCTGCTCCCAACATACAAACCTTCACCCACCATCTCCATTTTCCCTTCACAATCAACTTAAACACTCACACATGAAGGTTATGATCTGTGACTACAGATCGGTACTTTAGGCAAAAAATAGCCGCCTACTTCCTCTGAAAGTCGCTTCTGACACTCAGAGTTAGTAGTTTAAGGCAAACAAGGGAGCTGCTAATATCCTAGGAATAAAATAGGAAACATTTTATTTTTTTGGTCTATACATTACACACCATAAAATAAGTTTGCAATAAAAATGTCAAACACATCTTTATACATTGATATTTGATATATTTGACTCAGTTTTTATTAGAATCGGAAAAATGGACTATTCATATTTCAATAGTTGGATGTGCTTTGATATTTCACTTTGGTTAGGATGAATAAAAATAAAAAGACATCTTATATTAATTTAGTATTATCAATATTAATAATATTTGGTTTCAAATAATTAAGGGTTGCCTACCAGAGCAACGCTTTGCAGAGTTACAGAAATACTTCGTTATTTACACTAAGAAAAAGATTTTGGGTATTCTAGAACTAGGTTTTTAGGAATATATTTGGTCCAAAAAGGGATGAGGATACTTGAGATTGAAGGAGGTTACATAATGATATGCTACATAATGTTAAGTTACATACACTTTACCGCTCACCAGACATTGTTAGGATAATCAAGTCTCATTGATTACGGTGGTGAGACATGTGATACGAATAGGAGAATCTAGAACCATGTTCAGGGTATTTTCTGGTAAACCTAACGGGAAAAGACTAGTGGGAAGACCTAGATTAAGATGGGAGGATAACATTGAAATGGACCTGAAATAGATAGGGTGTAATGAGGTGGACTGGATAAGATCAGCTCAAGATATGGAAAGGGTGTAATTAGCTGGAATGGATAGAACTAGCTCAAGATAGAGATAGGGTGTAATGAGGTGGACTGGATAGAATCAGATAAAGATAAGGATAGGGTGTAATGAGCTGGACTTAATAGAATCAACTCAAGGGTGTAATAAGGTTGATTTGATAGAATCAGATAAAGATAGGGATAGGGTGTAGTGAGCTGGACTGACGAGACGAGACGAGACGCCACAGTTAGAAGGTTGACTTCACTGTACGAGGATCAATTTGGCCCCCTTAGAGCTTAAGCAGGGATCGCGCCAACAGGGATTATCGAACCGCCTCAAAAGCGCTGCGATGGCCTCTTCAAGGCCCCAGCGAGTGTATTAGGTAAGTGTTTTTGCCCAGTGCTACAGGGCTCTAAGCCCGACATTTGTGCTTATACCGTTTGATTTTTCATAAACTTCATTGAAAATAAGTGTTAAAATCTTCGGCCCATTTAGGGCTAAAAACCTATTATAATTTTTTTTCGCGTGTGCGGCGAACGGCTAGTGAACGGTGTGCCGACCGGTCGGACGCTTAAGGCGCGTGAAAGTTCATATATTATCAACCAAATTCGCAAAATGTCTTCAGAATCCGAAGTAGACGTGACCGAGGAGGAGGACGACGACACCATGTCAGAGGTGTCCCAAGATGGGAGCACTGACGCTCAACCCAGGAGACCAGGCACAATAGACTCCCAACAACCTGGCCACTCAGAGAAGGATAAAGGTAACCAACAAAAAAAATCGCTAACCTTTGAACCAGTCTCTACGCTGAAACGTAAATACAGAATCAAACAAGGAGTTGACCTCCCGGCACCAAAGACAATAAAAGTGACTAACAAATTCACTCCAATAGCAAATGAGCAGGACACCACATCCCAACAGATCACCGCTATGGAGCCGGAAGACCCCACCAATCAAGACGACACACAAAAGACAAAAAAGGTTAAGACTCCGCCGATAATAGTTCCGAACTCGGCGGAATATAACAACGTCATCAAACTTCTCAAGTCAAACATGAAGGCCGAATTCAAACTCTACTGCACGGCGCAGGGAATAAAAATAAATACGAGCTCCCTGGGGGACTACAATACACTCCAAAAACTCTTGAGGGAAGCGAACCTCGAGCACTTTACGTACATGCTCCAGAGAGATAGACCATACAAGGTAGTAATAAAGGGCCTTCACTCCACCATGCCCTGCGAGGCTATAACCTCTGAGCTAGTCGAAATGGGGTTTAAGCCCACGAATGTGAGGCAACTCTATGCAAAAACCACCCCACAATCAGTGGAACCGAGGCCACTCCCCATATTTGTGGTCACCCTGGTGAAATCACAGTCAACAACAGACATATACAAAGTCAGGGCCATTAACCACACGATTATAAAGATAGAGGAATACCGAAATTCCCCAAACATCATACTCCAGTGTCACCGCTGCCAGCGGTTTGGACACTCTAAAAACTATTGTGCACAATCGCCTAGATGCGTCAAGTGCCTCGGGGAGCACCTGACCACCGATTGAACGAAGAAGGACAGGACTACCCCGGCACGCTGCGTCAACTGTAAAGGGGAGCATGCGGCAAATTACAAGAACTGTCCCGCTCATCTTAGAGAGATAGAAAAACGTGACAAGCAGATATCAAACACTCCACAAGGGGGGCAAAAACCAGCGGTGGTAACTGCTCCACCTAGTCTGATCTCACAGAGACTTAGGACAACCACAGAAGCAACCACAACGCACTCTCCCGCGGTCAAGCAGAGGACATACGCGGCAACCGTAGCAAACCTCCCAAAGAGCCCACCAAAACCGACACAAATCCAAACGACACTTCAGACCTAAGGACCCTCTTCCAAATTCTCAAAGAAATAAATTTCACTGGACTACTTGCACACCTCAAAAAATTCACCAGTAGGCTGAGGAATGCCCCGGACAAGACTACGAAGGCCCTAATTCTGTTAGAAGCCGTAACTGAATGCTACAGCGATGACAACTAACCATGTACGTCACCAAGACGACTACTTAAACTTGATGTACTGGAACGCAAACGGCATCCTCCAACAGGCGCACGAGCTGGAACAGCTGCTACAAACATATGGAGTTGATATAGCTCTCATTTGCGAGACCCTACTAACGCAAACTAAGCGCCTGAGCTTTCGAGGTTACGATACATACAGGACCGATAGGCCTACAGGAAGAGGCGGGGGGACGGCTGTAATAATCAAGAGTAACATAAACCATTACCACACTGTCGTACCAGGTACGGGGGACATAGAAACCACCACAGTGATAGTTCCCGTACCACGGAGGGAAATAATGTTCAGCGCAGTATACAGGAGCCCTTCAGTCCCTTTTTCGGCCCAGGATCTAAACTCGCTGACAGCAAGGAGAGAATTCTTCACCGCGGGTGACTTAAACTGTAAGCACACGAATTGGCACAGCCGCACATCAAACCAAGCTGGCCGCATCCTGGCAGAAAACTCGGACCATAATAATTACACGGTATTGGCGCCGGAGGAACCGACATACTACCCCTCCAACTATAGAAATCTCCCGGACGTGCTTGATGTCATTCTCACAGATCTCAACCAGCACCCAGAAGAGTTGCACACCCTTAACGAATTAGACTCGGATCATGTTCCGGTTTTCTGCAAGCTACCATTAAAAACCAACCACCGAAACTCCTTCCTTAAGAGGAATACCCCAATTACAGATTGGCCCAAATACCAGGCCACCTTAGAAAGAGATATACCTCAAGCTTGGAAGGTAGAGTCTACTGAGGAGGTGGACCACTCTATCACCCTCCTGACGTCGACACTCCTGGAAACCCATCGAGCAACAACGAAGTACGAGGCGCCAATAATTCACCTCAAGAGGGAACACCCGACCTCAACCTACTAATAGCCCAGAAGAGGGAAGCTAGACGTGACTGGCAAGCATATCGCTCTCCAAGACATCGGGCGATATACAACAGATTCAGGGCTCTAGTTCGCCGTAGAGCGAAACAAATCAAAATTAGCCACTGGAACGAGTACATCTCAGAAACAATCAACGGGGGGGACGATATATGGAAGGTCACGAAACAACTGAAAGGGGGCGCCAAAAAAATCAAAACACCAGCAATCCACGGACGACAAGGCATGACATACTTAGCCAAGGACAAGGCAGAAGCGATTGCGGAGTCGCTGGAGGACCAGTTTACACCAAACACCGAACCCCAGGACGACGACTTCTCGGCAACAGTCAAGGAAGAGGTGAAACAGTTTTTCGAAGACCCTTTCGAACTGCCACCACCCCCGGTGTCCAGACTGGAAGTGCTACAAGCAATCAAAAATCTGAGGAAGAAGAAAGCTCCGGGAGCGGACAGGATCACCAATGAAATGATATGCCATGCCCCCGCTGTAGTGATCACCATCTTAACGGCCATTTTCTCAGCCGCATTGAGGTGGGGATACTTTCCGGCATGTTGGAAACTGGCGGATGTGATTTCCATCCCGAAACCGGGAAAAGACGCCAAATTCCCGCAGAACCGAAGGCCAATCAGTCTCCTCAGCAGCCTCGGTAAGATCTATGAAAAGATCTTACTTGAGAGATTGAAACACTTCGCTCTCCAACAAAATGTACTCCCCGACACACAGTTTGGTTTCCGGAGTGGCCACTCCACGGTTCACCCTATAACAAGCCTTGTAGAAGAAACCACGGGGAATTTCAACAAGAAGGAATCGACACTTGCGGTCCTCATGGACGTAGAAAAGGCCTTTGACAAGGTTTGGCACTCCGGCCTCCTTCGGAAGTTGATAACTTTCAACTTCCCAAAACCTTACATACATGTAATAAAGAACTTCCTACAAGGCCGCAGTTTTAGAGTCACAATGGAAGGCGAGAAATCGTCAACACACAACATCAAAGCAGGAGTCCCACAGGGGTCCGCAATCTCACCCTTCTTGTACAGCGTGTACGTCGCCGACGTCCCTACAGATCCCAAAGTTAGGGTAAGACTTTTTGCCGATGATACGCTGTTCTACACATCACACAAGAACATCAAATATGCATACAAACACATGCAGAGATATCTGGACCGGTTCGGTGACTGGCTAACGAAATGGAGGATAAAGGTAAATCCCGCCAAATCTACAGCCATCAACATCACAAAGAGGAGATCTCAACCACAAGACCGTTTCAGGGTTCTGGGTGAGCCTATCCCCTACTCAAGGGAACTCATGTACCTGGGCGTCACTATCGACTCCCGCCTAAACTGGGAAGCCCACGTGAAGAAGACCAATAAAAAGGCGACGGGGATCTATATCCGAAACTACTCGCTCTTCAAATCCCAACACCTTAACATCCAAACAAAGCTGCTACTATACAGAGCCTTAGTCCTCCCTGTACTCGTGTATGCTTGCGAGGCGTGGAGCTACGCCTCACCCACCTTGATTAATCAGCTCCAAGTGCTGCAGAACAGGGTTCTCCGAGGCATTCTTGGGGTGAACACCAGAACAAGCAATGCGCGCATCCACGCGGAGACGGGCTCTAAGACCCTAAGGGACATATTCCTGATACGAGACGCTAGTTTCTATGAAAAAAACCTCCTGCTGGAGAACCGGATAATAAGAAACCTAGGACAGTATAACCCCCGAGAACCTAGGCTTTACAAAAAACCTAGACTGCAGTAATCCCCCACCCAACAATCATCTCATAAATCCACATTCACTTATTCATCCCTCGCCCAGTGCATAAATTAATCTTGTTTACTTTCTCTTACAGCCCTTCTAGAATTTACACACACAATCCTACACATAGGGCCTGACTACGCTTGTGTTTTCCATCACAGTGTACTAGGGCTCTATATAGATACTCCACAACACAACACGCTTTTCACTCCACAAATCCTTATCCCACTTCATTTTGCCCTCCACAACCACAAAAAAAACTTTCACAAAAAGAGGTTATGGTCTGTGACTACAGATCGGTACTCTTAGGTATTAACAAGCCACCTACCTTCTCTCAGGGTCGTTTCTGACACTCAGAGCTGGTAGACAGGCAAACAAGGGAGGTGAGCTGGACTTAATAGAATCAGATAAAGATAAAGATAGGGTGCTATAAGGTGGACTTGATAGAATCAGATAAAGATTGGAAAAGGGTGTCAAGAGCTGGAATTAATAGAATCAGATAAATATAAAGATAGGGAGTAATAAGGTGGACTTGATAGAATCAGATTTTAGCGTGTCAATCAGATGGATTGAACAGCTACAAGTAAAAACTCAATATTTCGGTGTTTTTGTGCAAGATAGAAATTATATCAACATATTTAATATAAACTACCTCTAAGTCTATATTTTCTGATCTACTAAAGTTACGTATCGTCATACATTCAAACACGTGGTTGGTCAAAAAATATTGTCTTTTGGTAATTACTGTACTAAATATCGAAGAAGAGGACTAATATTAGTGTATTTATGAATAAGATACGTGAATACATAGCCTTTGCTATGCGATGATGTCAGATATAGTACTTATGTACGTTGACCACGCCGTGCACAAGATAATAGAAAAAATACTTCCATATCACTATTTATCATTAAAAATAATAGTGGATATTAAATAAGTAAATTAATACAGATACATTTTAATATAAGATACTTGTGTAGTAACTCACCTCGGCAAGATGTCTACAGATATCACTATCTCACTTTTGAAACCACTGAATTGTCTATCATGGCCGACTCACGAGTATCGCGACTAGTCCAAGTGGAGAGAAGAACTGAAGTTGGGAGTCGACGCGCAGACCTGCCGCACACCTAGCGACGCTGGCGGTTAGTCAGAGAAACTCATAACTGGATTCTCTTGTTTCCCTTTTCTCCACAATTTCATTCTTCCTTGTTTCTGCCTGTGTTTCGTAATTTATTCCCCTCTCCCTTTTCTTCATGTCCGAGCCAGGTTGAGGGTATATATAGGTCAGCCAGCAGTATCAAAGTACAGAGCGCTTCTACACAGCAAAGAGTCAACAAGGAAACTCTGCCCGTTAGCAAAGTGAGGGAACATGGAGTCTGGGACGTCAGATTCGCCGCCGTAGCAGTATCAAGAGGATGACGGATCACCCGATCCAACCCACCGCTAACTCGGACGACGTATCTGGGGTATTTGTATCCACCGTCGTCACCAAGTCCCTGGGACTTTGTTTTCTAGTATAGTTTAGAGAAGTTTAAATTTTAAACATGTTTTGAAGGAAAGTTTATTTTAATATTTAGTGAGAAGCCTTTGTTTTGAAAAATGTCAATTAGAATATTTTGATATTGGTTTAATACGTAATTAACTTCAACATGGAAGTTTTTTGGTTAATTTATGTGTCCTTAGACACTGTCCTAACGTAAAAGTCTCTGGCTTAGAAAGTGACCCTTTTTCAAGTATGGGTTTATACTAAGTCACAAGTTCCTATAATCTTGGAGTGAAATTAATCATGACGTCCTAAACGTCATGAACATTAGTTATTTGTTATTGATGGTTACCACCAGGATGTCTATTTTATTTTTGCCTTATGCAGTTCAGTTAAATATAATAGAGATTTGATGTTGTAGTCACTCTTCTTGGAGAGTATTAGCTTGGGTGCGCCACCCGGGGAAATTACACTAGTGTCATAGTGGGGTCCGCGCAAATAATACTATTCTATTTTTGCCTGTAATTAGGCTTCTTAGTTTGTATTGGTCTTAATAGATACTAATGTACTATTGAATGCTCTGGCAGTACCGTAGGGGAAAATGACCGGCCGTAGTACTTTAATGACGCATGTTTCTTAGCCATCAATTAGCTGGATTTATCAGCTGAGTATCCATCTTGTTCTATGGATTCCTTAAATGTTTAACGATACCAGGCAAGACTGTATAAATGTTATCTTCTAAATGTGGTTTTCACTATTCTTTGACTAATTGTCCAATTACTCTCCTTTTAGAAATGCTTCTACATGTGGCCTGGCGACTGCACTGCCCTGGTAGCCACGAGCAATCTCTCAAGTCTAATTGTTTTGGAAGAAATTTAATACACGCTAATATTCCTATATTCGTGCAAAACTTATATTGCCTAAATTTGTTTATTGTTTACTAAATAAATCTAAATTGTTAAAATGACTATATGTTCTTTATTAATACTATAGAATATGTACCCCTAAAGGGACGGTCAATTCAAGATAAAGATAGGGATAGGGTGTTAAGAGCAGGAATGGATATAACCAGCTCAAGATAGGAATAGAACGTATGGAAGTTGACTGGACAGAACGAGCTCAAGATAGTGTTAGGTCTCTTTTTATTGTAAGTGATACACTAAATTCTGAGTTCCTAGTGTTATGGAGTAAGTAATTAAATTATTAAAAAAGTATGCCTATTCATGTCACAGCTGGTACAATGGGATGTTTCTTGAAAGGAAATAATTTTCATGGTCACCAGGTTTTGGTAAATAATAGCGCCATCCCGCCATACTCACTATCACCCTCATCTACTTTCATAGGGGCATGGAAAGGAGATACGATTGGTATATTCGGTTGTATTCTAGGCAACGGTACAGGTCCACCATAAGTGGGGGTGGGGGGGGGGGGGGGCGCACCCCAAGACTACATGAAAAATGTATTCGGTTAAATACAATATTATTGAAATAATAGCTATGTCTTCAACAGGTTTTAATATGTAGGCTACTAATAAAGGGACATTTCCTTCTTCATAAGAAAATTATGTTGTGTATGAGGGAAATATTCTGCCGATTACCTTACACATTGGCAAAACCGTGTTTCTATAAGTCGTCTGCCTTCTGTTCGGTTTAAGTTGTTAGTGTTTACATGTTTCCAGATTTCTTTAAGTTGGGCTGTTTGGTTTTAGATTATATTGTGATTTGGTGTTACAGCGCGATGTGTGGGAATAACTTCAAGTCAAATGAATCATAGTTTATAGCTTAAGCTATCGATTCAGTGATTATTTTTTGTGTATGTATTTAACAAGCCATATTGTACAATAAAGGTCTATAGTCTTCTGGATATAAGCACAAGTATGGTGCCCTAAAAAGGTTTGAAAAACGAAAAAGAACATGAACAATTCAAGCAAGAACTTAAGAAATCTATATCTGGTTATTTTAAACATACGTTACCAGATATCACAAATAATTTTGTGTCGAATTCTAACAACCAATCCTCAGGTACGGTTGTTGGAGTAGAAGTGCTGGATTTGGGAGGTACTGAGCTGAATTCACCCATTCAATCGGTTGAAAATGTGTTCATAGACAAAATGTGCAAACCAAAACAAACAGTTAAAACGGAGAAAATAGGTTTGGAGGGTAGGCCTACTACGTCATTTATAAATACTTTAGATTCTCATTTTGATGATGTTCACAAAATATAGGATGTTGGTGACCCATGACTGTGGACTACACATATCACTGACCATGTCAGAAAAAAAAAGTGTGTTATGGTTTAATTGAAATTGATTTAAAAGAAGGGCAGGGGAGCACTGATAAATGTTTGTAAAGGGGGCCCACAATTCCTATGGGTGGCCCTGTACTGTATATTAGTACTGGCCAATATTTCCGCCAACTCAATTAAATATTGATGAATCCCAGTCACGCCATTATATTATTATTCTTTACAAATACATCCTGCAGACCTCTGCTACAACGCAGTGGATGCAGATCTCAAGATTCTATATTTGACTCCCATATTTCAAATTACCATACGAACAAGTTTTATGCATGAAGCAATTCAGCTTCACATAATGCTATTCATTGTGAGCTTCTCTTTTTGTCTTGCCCCTTAAGATTCTTATCACTGCCCATTTTCCATATAATCAGCCCCATTTGAGACCTCCGAGGTTTGTGAGAAAACACTACTTACTGCAGATTATTCTTAAGGTGAGGCCACATTTAAAAGTCTAATGTATCTAATATTGGGCACTGTTTCCTCCATAGTAAGATTTCTTTTAATACTAAGATAAACATACAAAAATATACTTTATTAGAATATTCACGTAGTATTATAGTATTAGCCTAATTACATATAAGATACTCTTTATATGTTTATAGTTCTCTTAGCCACATGTTGAGACTAACATAAAGTAAGAATGTTTTTTATTAAAACCTTTAACATTTAAATGTTTTAAACAAATGACACTTTGGAATAACAAACAAGTAAACCCTGGTAAAATTATGCCGATTAAGAGTTCCTATGTATGCATTTCTGACAGATTAAATGTATCTGATAATCTCTCACGTCCACCGTAGACTTATATTTATATTAATATTGATCTACACTTGATTTATATTGGCAGGAAGATGTCTCACATCTTAGGATTACACTGTACTACTATCATTTCATCCACACCATAGTGTAACACTGCTCTTTCTAAAGGTCAACGAGGTGTACATGACTCAAGGTTGTGATAAAATAATATATTATTAATACGAGTTGTTCGGAAATGGGTTTGAGCACGAGATTGTCTTTGTTAACGGGACCACTGGGGTGTAATTTTGACAATACGTCTTGTTAAGTTGTTGTGTGGGAAAACCTAACCTAGATCCATTTCCAACAATGTCTCAGGATGCTGCTATCAACCATGAAGATATTAACATTGACCAAATGTTGTTTCAACAATGTTAATAATATATGAATTACATAAACAATGTGATTATAAAGGACTTCACTCAAATAAATACAGGTAAAGTTTTATGAATGAGATTATTTCATGTTTGTATATCTTTAATGTAGCGTTGAGCGTTTTGTGAATTAATAAAACTATTCATACACTTATAATAAATATATACATTCTATCTATAAATACTTGTTGAATAACATTTATTCATTTTAAAATTTAATATATTTGTATCAAATAACATAAACACATAAAATAATATTCTGCTTAAGACATAAATATTTCAATGATTATTTCAATTAAAAATGTATAATGAAAAGTATTTTTATAACATTACAGTCAACTCTGGTTTTATTGAACTCAGTTGTAGTGAACATTCGGCTAGAGTGAACCTGATTCATCGGTCGCAGCCCACATACATTTCAATGTGTGTTAAAAAAAAATCGTTTATAATGAACCCTCAACTTCGGTTTTAGTGGACATAAAAATTGAAATTTTCAGTAAGAAATGTAATTCTAACATAATAATTCTTTAAAAACATAACTTTTTGGTTGTTTAAACTTGATGACAACAATTCTCTACCCGAACTCTTGTTTAGGTAGAACAAAACTTGACTGAAAGTACGGAATGTAGAAAAGGATTGCAGGGGGAGGGTTTAGTTGAAACTGTTTGAACAGGCTTAAGTTTCTATACCTTTGTCTGCGGCAAGTGAAGGAAGACAGCCTTCTGAGTAGTAATAATACGACAGGCGATACAGAACAGTAAATGAGACGGTTTGTGGCCATTTATACCTAATTTCATAGCGGAGGAAACTGCAGATCTTATGGAGATAATATTTATATTCATTCTCTCTCTCTGTTACCGGTTGCCAAACCTTATAGCTTTCGGTTGTTGGGAAGTGGAAGTGGCTGGGTTTACTATGAAATCCCTCATTGTAAACAATGCAGCATTTAGAGGTTGGGGGGTTCAATTGACAGGCAAACACATTTCCTATAGGTGCACAGCATTTTATAGAAACCTTATCTATTTCCACACAGTATTTTTTTTAAGATTGAAATTTATTAACGTTTCTCTATGCCCCACGTAATTATGCTTAAACTATTTTATGTATAGAGCTTTTTTTCCTCATAATTAATAAACAAACAATATTCATTGCAGCTTGAGTTACTGAACAAGATCTGTCTCTACGTAAATAGAGATTCTATAACTTTTGCTATATTTTAACTGCTAACAATACACTATTATTCAAATAATTATATTAATACACACATAAAATTATAATTCCATAACCTTACGGCAAAATATACAAAACACATTCACACGAAATTTTAACGTGATCACTAAAAAAATTCTACACAGACAGTACTAATAAAATATGTGTTTATTTAGTGAACGTTTTTAAGCTAGCTATTAGGAACACGTGAGTCAAGACTACTCTTACTTTACGACTGTGATGGAAGAAGAAGCACCCACTACTGACAACAACAGCCCAGCAATGCCAAATTTGATATACATTCGAAGGAAGACGGATCACGGAAAAAAAAAAGAATGACAACGCTGTTGCTCATTAGTAAGCATGCAATTCCCTCAATAATGAAATTTGGTTTAGTAATAGTTTTCCCTAATCCCTTTCTTTGAGAGGATGCATGAAACTTAAAAAAAAATAGATTTTTCTTCTCAGTTTAGTTTTTGAATACATGATTAGTGTTGAATTAATTCTGGAAAAAGCACAGACTCTAGACAAGGGTCTGTAAAATATATTTGCTAAAACAGTATATAGTAAACAACAGCATATGACCGATTTAAAAAATAATTAATAGATAATAATAAAGAGTGATTGTATATGAATTCTTATTTTGTTTGTCAATAACCCACTACTTTCGGATTTAAAGAAAATCAGTTTTAGTGAACTTCGGACATCGTTAACAAAATATATTGTCCGTAAAGGTCCATTATAACCAGAGTTGACTGTATATTCTTTTAATTCTCTACACTATATTATTATTATTATTATTATTATTATTATTATTATTATTATTATTATTATTACCATAACGTCTTACTACCCGCTTGGGTTGTACTCACTTACGCTAATGTGTAATGGTAGGGTGATTGTGAGATGAAATGGAGGACCTAAAGCTTAACATGGGAGTCGCACCACGGTGGAGGCCTGGCATTCCCCACATTCACAAGATGTGATTAATACACATCTGGTCAGAGGTTAAGGAAAGGTTTGGCTATGAGATAAATCTGTGCCGGGACCAAGGATTGAACCCCGGGCTTCCAGCACAGAGGTCTGACACCTTAGCCCTAGACAACCAGGCCACCCTCTACACTATAATGTTCCAGAAATAAGGAGTGGTAAAAGTAATTTTAAATTATTAAGGGGGATTGGAAAATTAATGTAAATTTTACCTTATTATCATGAAAGGTTTTTCGTGTATTTGCTTGAAAAATAAAGTTATGAAAATAAAAATAGAACAATCTTAAAGTTCAAAGAATGTTGTTTGTGGTTAGTCTATTTAAGTAAGTATTTGAATAAAGATGATGTTGAAAAAGATGTCTAAAATTTTTTTTTATCTCACTAAGGATAAAGATGTGTGGAAATCCTTTTCAGAAAACCAATCTTGCAGTTTCCTTTTTTCTATTTCCACATTTTGGCATAAACTCCCGAAATTTCTTGGAAAAGATTATTTACTTGGAGTGCTGCGTATACTGCCTCATTTGAATTCCGCTTCTCGTTTGTATTTTATACCCACAATGCAATGCGATAAAAGCAGCATGACTCTTTGTTGTGAAAATATTGTTCTGGTATATTAACCAGGATAGTATTAAAATGTGGAGGTGAGTGATTATTTGCATTTAATAAACATGTATTTTTTAATTCTAGCAGGATTATAATAATAACAATAATAATAATAATAACAATAGTAATAATAACAATGTTTATTTAACACTTTCTGTTGTAGGCAACAAAATTGAAATAAGCCATTTGTTAGGCTGTAAAGTATGTCGTATATATATTTGAAATAGTAGAAATGAAATCACAAACAATAATTATTACTGAATAATATTAAAATAAATACATTTACAATTCTTTGAAGGTAATTCGACAAAAACCATGTTATTGCATAATTATAGCAAGCGCATGATGATAGTATATAATTAGTGAATCAATGATCTCAATTCATTGCAGTTCACGAGAAGTAAGGGGTTAAACTTGCTTATTCTTTTTAGTAACCAGTGTTAAGCTATTGTAGTTAATGCAAGGGGCTAATATTTAATATAACTAAACATTTAAATTAGGTATACAGAAAGAAATATAATTATGATACTATTCATTATATAATTATGTATTGTTATTATTTATAATTTTTAATTTTTTTTAGTAGCCCGTCATACTACCCGTTTGGGTTATACACTTATGTAATAATTTCTCTAATGGGTTAAGGATTATGAAAGTTATATTTACAGGAAGTGCACCTAAATTTGCTTTAGGGGAGATTGGGAAACAAATTTTTTTAAAGCCACTGAAACAGTTATTAATTATTAATTTTTATGATATTATTAATATTATATAAATATTATATTATATTAATATAGTAATATACATATCTAACTGTGTATTCTTATATGAATGTTTAATTATATTAAATATCAGCTCATACATTAATTACTTTACCTTAATAGTATATAAAAAGCATAAAATAGTAAGTTTGACCCTATATAACTCACTAATAATTAGCTATTAATACATAATACTAATACTAATTAATACTAAGATCCAATAGTTAATTCAATGGTTTGTTTGAAAAAGTCCCACTTTATTTAATACGTCATACGTCACACGTCACACGTCCCACGAGGCTTACGCAAGACATTTCTTGAATGGGTGAGTTCTTGATACAGTCCAACATGTTTGTAACTATCACAGAAACGAGATCATGTATTAGATGAGCAATAAGACGATGAGGTAAATCTACGCCCATTTCCACACAATTGCTAGCTTTCACAACTCATGTGCACATTGGATACACCGTACACGTTTTGGTAACCACTCAAACATGCATACATTATCAACTGCTCGGGTAGTTGGGAATAACCAATTCTTAGAATACAACAAACTCAAAGGAATGACATAGCTTTTAAGAATTTTATTGGATTATGGGCTATTTTATGACCTTTTATGGGCCTTTGGGGTGGTCCTCAATCCACCCCCATCTCCAGTTTATTGCCACTACCCATGCTGCCCCACTTTACTTAAACAATACAATAAGCTCAAGGAAAATGCGCCCATTAAACCTTTTTTTTTGTAAGAAACGAGGCAAATAAAGATAATTTTAAGTTGTTGGGTAGTTTAAAGGAAAATTTGGGATGGATCATTCTTTAGAACAAAACATCAATTTTAAGATTCAAAGATAAGAATATTAATTGAAAACCTGTTTAGTATTAATAGTTATTGCTTTTAATTGTTCTTCTTAAGTCAACAGCCCAAGGGTGGGTTTGATGTGATTTATATCCATCCAAAGCTGGGCATGAACTCAGTCCTCTATCTGGCTAATACCACCTGCACTATCTGGTGATTCCACATTGCCCTCCACACTAAATTTATATTAGTGAGCACGAAATGGCATACCAATCTTGCCGTAAAGGTGCTTTCATATACCTTACGTGTGTATTTTACAGGTCACAATCAACATGGTGTTGACGGATATACTTCCATTCCAAAGGATGTTGTGCTACCCATCGTGATTTCTATATGTGATTCTATATATTATGATTTTCCCAGGCTCATTCCAAGGAAATTGACCCTCCTAGCTCCTGAATCGTATATTTTTCTTTCAATAGCATTTGAGTGAAATGTACCCCAAATATAGAATGGAGACATTTTATATTATTTAACTAATCTCTTTTGTTTTACTCTGCGCATTACTATCCACTCGGGCTATCAATATTAAACTTTAATCATTAAAATGATAAATAAATAAGAAAGGATATTTTTTAAATCCTACACACTCTGGCGGGAAGAATGAACAACCATTTTAGGAAATAACAAACTCAACATACCCAGACAGTATTTGAACCTCTTCATCTTAGTCACTAATAAACGATTATATAGGAACTTTCCTTCAGGTCCGCAGTCCCACTAATTCTTACATTGAGTATGCATTTCAAGTGTGACAGAATTTGACTTCTGATCCATTTTCTGGAACCCAGGTGAGAATGAAAATTGATGTAGTGGACCCCAGAGATTCCTCAGCCATCTGCCTCACCTTTCAAACATACCAACCCCCCCAACTCCCACCACGCATACCACGAAATAATTATTATTTTACTTAAGGTTTTAAAACAAACGTATGTTATGGTTTACTATAAGTAAATAAAAAAGGGAAGGCATTGAACCGGTACAATAAACGTTCTAGGTTAAGTGAAACAAACTAAACTTGAACACGACTGTCTGGTGGTTTGCCTATGCAGGGAGACTAATGTACAAACATGCAAGCAAAAATTACCTCTCTCACCCAACTGTTTTTTTTTCCATCTTTGTCAGCAAATAAAGTGTGGGTCCTCCAAAATTGTGGGGCCCTAATCAGTAGCACCATTTATACAACCATAAGAGCAGCCCGGATTGCACTATTTTTCACCAGCAGCGAGAGAATATCAGCTAATGTCAGATCAGACAGCCTAAAATACAATGGTCTATGTCATTTTATGCAATTACTTATCTATTATCTATAAGCTTATAATCCATTTTTCCCTTCACCTACAACAAATCTAAGTCATATCAATAAAAATAGGGGATAGAACAATACGAAAATTCTTATTTCAAGGTAAATAGTAAAGCTCTCTGCTAGTTCTTGAATATCTTAAAAAAAATTGTTGCGAGTAATTAAAAAGTAGCTGTATTTGTTAGAGAAAGGTTAGTTTTAGAGCTTTTTTCATTAAGCAGATTCTCATGGCCACGAAAATATACTTAAAAAGTAATTGAGAAATGTTTAATGTTACATTTTCACACCTTTGTTTCTACTAATAAAATTAAAATCATAAGGTGGTTAGTTAAAATGAACCCTTCTGAAATCTTGATATTATAATGCCATAAACAATATTTTGAAATAACGTTCATAGAAAATAATATTGCGTCAGAGCGGAACGTCTCCACGTTAATTTCTCGCTTACCTAGGGGACTGCCTTAATATAAATAGGTTTTTTAATATATATATTTATATAATCTAACTCTATTTCCAATTACCTTTTAAATAGCTATGGTGGACTATTTCCATACCGATAGAGAATCCGGGTTTGTTTCTTAATTAAGATGCATATTTTCATTAGGTTCTCTTAGTTATCAGGCTGAGTAATTTAGATTAATAATATCTCTTCTCATTTAGAAGAGTGTTCCTGTGACGCTAGAGGGATAGGAGTGGACGCGCTTTGCTTCATTTCCATGAGAAAGGTCAACTTTCCATCACCAGTCCACGCCAGGTTAATTAAAGTGGCCGAGGGAAACTGTAAACAACGTTTGACACGCCCGTACACTGGAGGAAAAAACAGTTTGACATGGAGGAGGGAGAATAGGAGAGAAAAATATGTAGTTTATCCATGGATGAGGGAAAAGAGGAGATCAAATTATTTAGTTTCCTTGTGGAGGAGAGAGAATAATACAGAAAATGTATAGCATCTCCTTGGAGAAGGGAGAACAGGAAATGTAACTATAAAATGTATCCATGGAGGAGAGAAAACAGGATATAAAACAATATAGTTTCCCCATGGAGGTTAGAAAACAGCAGATTAAATTATATATTTCCTCCACCCAGGCTCCAATTATGTCCTCTCCAACTACCTGAGAGATGCGTACGAACTTCAGCCATCAGAAGGATACAACTCTTTTTCAGTGCCAAACATTCCAGCGTGGTAAAAACCAGTGGGACCACTCCAACTCCTGGAGATGAGCGTGCAAATAGCCATTTCCAACCAAAAGCCCATGCCTTTCTCAGAATGGGAGATAATACAACCCTTTTCAGGGCCAACAAGGCTGCTGGAATGACCCCCAAATTACTGTGGTGATACTTGCTAATGGTGGTAACAGGAGAATGCAACCCTTTTCAGGACGGAACAATCTAGCTTGGGTGAAGTTAGTAGGGTCCCTCCAATTTACGGAGCCACTGGAGGCTGCCACCATGAGTAAACTGCCCTTCTCAGAGAAGGAGACAATACGGCCATTTCCATATCCAACAAGGTGATCAGCATGACATTTCCAATTACTGGGGAGCTGCGTGCGAATGGCAGTCAATGAGAGGAACTGGCCTTTTCAAGGGCAGGGCACTCTAGTGGGGTTCCTCCAACTCCTGGAGGTGAGCATGCCTCTGGCGGCTGCCAACGAGAATCCGGTGTCCTTATCAGGATGCATAGCACTTAGTCCCTTCTAAAGGCCACAGATGAACCCGGTGTGACTTGCTCTCTATTCGGCTTGGAGATTAATGTTGGCCTTATATAAAGTGTTGGTTGTGATTCCTATGAAGGTGAATCCAAAAGGGTCCTTCCAACTCTAGAAGGTCACCCCTATATAAACAAGCTCAGCGATAGCCGTGCAGAGAGAGAGGGTTCAGTTGTTGGCTCTCAACCAGTGGGACTGGGAGTGGACCGGCATGTCCAATGTGTGGACCTGCGTGTCCAGGGTGTGGACCTGCGTGTCCAGTGTGTGTGGACCGGCGTGTCCAGTGTGTGGACCGGTGTTTGTTTATCGCGGGTCATCGCAGTGTATCGTGTGCGGGACAAGTGTTGGACTAAGTACACGGGTGATGTAGACATTTATTGTTACTGTGTTAATGAACATGTTTGTGACTGTATTTAAATATTTGAGTAGTTATTAGGTGTTTTAGAGTTGTTAATTTACTTATTTAATTAACTTATATCTCTGTGCTCTATTAGTTTAATTAAGTTACAGACTTGTGTAAGGTTATTTTTATTTTACTTAGTTACTTGTTTAGTTATACTTAATTTAGATATACAGTTAATTAGAGTGTGTATGTAAGTGGTAATTTTAATAATCACAACCTTGAATATTCCGTGGGCATTTTTATTCGTGTTTGGTCGGCAACCTACCCAAATATCTCTAAAAGAACTCGTGGTTCACACTTTCACGTGTGAACGGCCTGTGACCCTCCCAGGTCACGTGCGCGCCCCCACGTTACAATACTTTACTTAGATATTTTCCTTTCGATATTAGTATTTTTTCACTCATTACTTTTTCCAATACTTTTACTGATATTAGTACTCACAATTTGATACCTGCTTGGTATCGAAGGAAATAACTATTTTGTAATCTTCTCTCATGCTGAGATTAAATGTTTACTAGGATAGTCTATGGAGGAAGAACATATGACACTATTTCTCAATTCTCACTCATTTTCTGCAACTCTAGCATTCAATCTCTTTTAGCTCATCACTATTCATAGCTGTTCCTTCATATTTATTTATCAATACAGCCTGAAGCTTGGGCGAGTGGTGACCATTCTACTAAAATTTTATCACTGAGAACATTAATCACAAAACTAAACAAAATAAGTTTTTGTAAATCTCAATAAACGCACTCAACTTAAGGGTACCCCAAGCAAACCAAAAAGAAATGTATATGTGCATTGTTTAAGCGGTTGAACTAGGACACTGCTTCCATTCTTCTAGACATTCGTTAATAGTTAATAATATATTTTGATAGAGTATAAAAACAATAATTGTAGTTAAAAAATTGCATCTTCCAGAAGTGAATTAAGAATTTTGTTTAGAAGTTGGAGAGCTAAAAAGATTATTTTAAAATCTGTTTTAAAATACTATAAACCACTATAATTTTCAGTGTTTAAATAAATATGAAAATATAATTATTATGTAAATTTTATAATATTAATCATTATTATTAGAAGATAACATTTCCAGACTAAAATGTCTATACCAATACATACTGTTATCGATACTTTCCTAACGATACTAGTAATATATCGATATTTTTCTTCTGATAATTTTAATGAGTAGACTATCAATACTTTGATTTTGATATCACATCCCTATATAGAACACTGACTTCAAATAAATGATTATTATTGCAAAGGTCCAAAAGACCTGCAACACCGTTGGCACCTCTCCCCAAGGGGTATCATAATAAAAGAAACGCCTTGATGAATTATCGTCATTGTCTGCAGACCGGGACACTCGCTACCCACGTGTTGACAGCTCTCAATAGTCCATGGACGTGAGGAGGATCTGATCTCAGACTCAAACCTCTTTTTGATGCGTGGAAAGTCGAGCTTGGTGTCTGATGATCAACCTGAAGGGTTTCAGATTGTAAATCCACACCGTAGGGGGAAGTCCGTCAACAACAAGAGGCTAGTGAGGGCAACTCTGACCATCTAGGTGATATGTATTGTGTAGAAAGTGTAGGAAAAAAGGCTATGTCAAGAGTGTGCCAGCGTTGTGCCAAGTTGGGAAGTGGAGGAAACCCAAGAGTAGCAACACAGGCAGCTCTTCATATCTGACCAGCCCCATAGGTTAAAAGCCTGTCCACAAGATCAAGAGAAATGCCCTTCTAACTATCCTTTATAATGTGGAGATATATTTCATGGTGTCTTGAGCCATCCGCCCCTAGATAATAGAGCCGGGATACCGATTAAGACTTCAATGTTTGCCTTCCATAGGTTTCTGTCCTGTCTTGGGGTCCAGCACGGGTTCAATGGACTAGGCAAGATGACTGGTAAGGGTTGTGGTTGAGGGATGTCTGAAAGACTTAAAAACAGACAAGGTCTGGGGAAAGATTGTGGGGAAGTGGGTAAGGAAGTCCCCATAAAAACCATCAGCCAGATACAATGTGTAACAATGTCTATTACCTCGTTTCAAATGTCTTACGAGTTTTAAGTAAATATATCTTTATTATTTACAGCAGCGAGAAAATCTATGCCGTGCAGCCTCCCCACCTTTTTTAAAGGCAAATTAGCCCTTTTGCAAAAAAAAAAATCTATAAATTTTATTGTGGATCTGACTTAGAAAAAAATCATGCTAGAAAATTACGAAGCCAAGCTCCGTCGGTAGAGCGTCCACCTATGGAGTTAAGGGTCTCGGGCTCGATTCCTGGCCAGGCCGAGAAATGTATCATTGTTGGAATGTAGGTTTACCATTTCACTGTGATGAATTGACGGCGAGAGATGGATATTGTCTTTGTCCTAGATTTAAGGTTATAGTAATTAGTACAAAGGCGAACAACCTGAACAGGTAGTAAGATACACAGCGCTAAAAATAGTTTAAAAAAAATAAAAGCACCGACACTCTATAATGGTATCACATAACATAATTTGAGAGCCACTATTGTATTAGCTAGGTTCAGCTTACAGATATGTCCAAATGGACACTGATAATATGTGCATTTGTGACAGAATATCTTCATCAGTATTACACCTCCACAATCATCACATACATATAGCCTAATATTTTCAATCACTCTTTTTTTTATGTCTATTTTCGTCAAATTTTTTTCCAAAATATTTTCTACCCTTTGTTCAGACGTAGCGAAATAGTTTTATAACAACTATCAAAACATAGTTTGTAAGTCCCAAGTTAAATTCCCGTGTCCAATGTCATTTTTTTAATTTAAATAATATGTAGATGAGGCTATAACCATAATTAACAAATACTAATATTCGACATCATGTAGAGATAATGATTTAAATACTTAACATCCACCCCCCGCTTCCCTTCACTTTATTATCTCGGCATATCTTTATATGGCTCACTTAGTGTAATTAATATTTATATTTTTATTAATGACACTAGTGTGTTAATAATGAGAAATATATAAAACAGAGGTACATTTTTGTGGAGGGACAAGGAGAAGTCATTAAAAAAGATGCACTCTTTGTTTACCCATTCGGGATTTTAATCTTCACCACCATTTATCGTTAAAAACTAAAATAAATTAGCTTAGTGTTTAAATCGTTTTAAGGTTAACTTTAAAAATGAACCGATGGCTTTGTTCGGTCCCTGACTTACAGTTTTTATTCATAATAGCCAGGGAAGACTGTCTACCTGCTAACCCTTCCCCTCCCCCACCCTCCCTACCCACTCTCAGAACTTCATCCCAAGACTTCCCGGTCACTCCACCGCTGCCGAGGATAGGTTTTTTTGTTCTCAACGAAATGGAACGGTAGCATCCACTTTTACTTTTTCCTCAGCGACACAAACGCTATCTTTAAGATTTTACTCATCATTAGTTCTGTTAAAACATCGTTAATGCAACTACAGTCAGCCACACTGAAAAAAATCCTTTCATCAATGTCACACTAGCTACACTGACTTGTAAAAGGTGGAGAGCCAGGTAACAATCCACAAAGAGAGATGGCGATATGTCAGAGCGATCAGCTGTACAAACATACCAACACCATTAGTGACAGATTTATGGTTTCAAGGACAGACAGCTAGTGACTTAGAATGAGAAGATATGGGTTATCTACCCTATTCTGATCATGCGGTTCTGTTTCAGCTATTGCGGGGATGTATCAGATATATTTTCAAAATCAAGGGCAAAATTTGAAGCACCTCAGCTTGTATCACTTTTCATGAGTTTCAGATTGAATATTAATGTGAATGAAGGACCGTTAGAAAGTTAAAAGAAGTTGTCATTAATTGATTTACTTCCTTAATTTATTACACACGTTTATTTATAAAAACTATTAATTGAATATTGCAATTATTTAGCAATATTTTAAGAAATAATTTTAAGGTTCATTAAAATAATATTTATTTCAATTAATAAACCTCCTCAAATACTTTTAACATTCCAAATATGAAATCTTGGCATCATTTGGTTTTTCTAAAAATTGTTGCATTAGATGTCAAAATCTCAAAGTTTTAGTAAAAACTGTACTTAAAATATACAGTTAACCTCTATTTAATACACTGATCCAAGTTTGGTTTAAAAAAGACCTACTAATATATATATAAGGATGCATAAAACGATAAGATGGAAAGCAAGCCCTTTTAAGTGCTTAAGGGTGTTTGGCCCAAAACTAATAATAAAATAATTATATATATAATTATTTTATTATTAATAATATTTTATTATTAATATTATTTTATTACTAATAATAAAATAATTATATATATATATATATAATTATTTTATTATTAGTTTTGGGCCAAACACCCTTAAGCACTTAAAAGGGCTTGCTTTCCATCTTATCGTTTTATGCATCCTTCAGACACTTGGTGCTTCTACCCTACGATAAGCTTTGACTCTGGCTTTTGAGTCATATTACCTAGAGAACCAGCTTAGAGAAAAATAGGTGCAGCCCACTGTCGCTTCTATTGTATTTTCTTAAGTACCTTTTTCTATGTAGTGAGATTAATAAAATCGTTGGTATAGAACCCTATCGCTTACTGATGGAGCTTACATCCACTAGATGTTCTTGGAATTTCAAACGGGCATCCCATTTTCTTCCATCAGTATAATTAATGTGTATAAATATTGAAAATTGTTTCTGTTATTTAAATGGTAGTAGTTTTTATTCGTAATTTCTTGTCAATATACACCAAGCTCTGTATAGATAACATTTGACATGACTTATTGAGTGTGACCTATTTCTTCTATGAATTATTATCCTTTGCCTCATTTGTTGTATATATATATATATATATATATATAAAATATATATATATATATATATATATATAAAACACTTGGTAGAATAGCAATACTAGCGCTACCCGCGGAAAAATATTATATCATCCACATAGTTCTCATTCTAGCTCTATTATTCAGATGCAATTGTTAAGTTAATATATTTGATTTTCAGTGTTACATCTAGGATTAAACCATTTTGTTTAAATTACTGTAAATTGCAGTAAATTTTTATTATTTGACAATTTATAAATAGAATCAGTTTAATAATTATTTAAACTGAGGGTTGTTTTTCGTAGTTGGTTTCTCATTCTTCCTATGTGCAAATGAGGTTACTTTACATTATAAATGCTTGCGTCCTCATTCTTACTCCATCAGAGTTAAAATCATATTTACGTATAAACTGAACAGGTAATAAGAGGTGCGGATAAGAGAGAGATTTTGAAAGTGCAGCCTGAGCTCAGAAACGAACAGTTTGGTAATAAGTTTCAGCGTGGTCACTGTGAAAATCATGGGTACCTAATTATAATACGACTTACTATAAATACTAAACCATTTCAATAACTTTTGATTATTACATATTGTTGCTGAAACAATACGTTAGCTATACATGGGTTTTCCCAGTTGATGTTTAAACAATGATCTAGTTGAAACTTTAAGACGTTTATATTTCTTAACTACATTATTCATATTGAGTAGTAATTATCATTGTCATCGGATTAATAGAATACAAAATATCTTTATTATCCTATATATTATGGATTCTTCAATATTAGGTCAAGATAAAAGTCTAAGAAAATATAAAGTGGGTATAATTTTATATTTAGATAAGCAATAACAACACTTGGGCTTTATTTCACAATTCCTATTTATTGGATTCTTGAAATATGTATCATGAGGTTAGTAAGTATTACTGACTTTAGCGTTTGGATTTACACATTTATCTTAATGTTAGCTTTCCATTAAAAATTCTTCCAAACTTCCAATAATACAACATACCATCTAAATTGACGGTAAAATTTCCTATCTCGTGTTGCATACCAAATTGTAATTATTGTTTTGAGAAAAAAAACAATCTCTCTTAAAAATAGTAAAGTTATAATCGGTACGGTAACGAAAACTCTGATTATTATTTTTTCTGTATGTAATATTTTTATTTTACCTGCAGATATTTTATCTATAATAAATAAATAAACTTTTTGTAATATAACATAATTTATAACGCTGCATCATGGCATAAAATAGAGACGATATATTTTCATTTGTTTTCAGAACCACCAAATGATACATATTCAATAAACCAATAAGTGGGAATTGTGAAATTAAGCCCGAGTATTGTTATTACTTAGCTAAATATAAAACTATACCTACTTTATATTTTCTTACTAAAATTATAGGCAAGCGTCCGTAACTTGACAACAAAATAATATGATTGTAATTTACAACGGAAAATATGTAAAAAGATATACTTCAATCTTTTGGATTGGTATGGATAAAATCAGTATTTGTGTGTCTTTTAAAGAGTTCATTTTTTGGCTGAAGCAAATAAAACATTGCATAAAGAAATCTGTTTGATTTTATTTTCTACACATTGTATATATGTCATGTGACCTTCTTCTAGTCTGGAAGGAAGCAAGCCTACTTTGCAAGGTTGCATCACGGCGTAACTTTTATAAAAGAGCCATAGTGTAGTCTGTCAAGGTAGGAATACCTATCAATGTAAATGGAGTGTACACTACTTGATTAAATTTGATGAGGAATTTTTTCTCATAATCTGAAAGTTGGTTATCCAATTATATTATATTAATGACAAATATTATTATGTTTAGAAAATAATTAAATAAAAGGTTTCTACATAGGCGATATTTTATTTACTTCTTTGGAGAATATTTTTTACAATAGAAACTGTAGGCCTATTGGACCTATCCCTTACTACCCATTCATAACACCTTAAGTTACAAGGCTGGTTATGTAGCATTTGCCGTAACGTAACAGCGTTGTGAGCCAGGCTACGTAGCATAATTATATGATGGTGTGTGGCGTATCTTGCAGCATCGATAGTAACAAAATCCGCTCTATATTTGCTTCTGAGGCCGATCTATCTAAAGTCGGTTTCTCGATGAAACATCAAAGGAATGTTCGTGGGGATGTTCAGCTCGGGTTCTGCCAATCTTCGGACTATCCGTTAAGGCTACTTCACACTGGCATCCATGGTGTCCACGGTAATAAATGTCCATGGACGTGCCAATTCACACTGCAACCAAACGCCCACCCTACATTTTTGATGCCTACAAACATGAGTTGCTATACTATAGTGTAATGTAGGTGACCACGCGCTCTTCAAACTGCTAATGCGCATGCTCAGTCCAAAACATCCGCATGGAGAGTTATCTGAAAACATCCGTACCGTGGACACCACGGATGACACTATTAAATGGCCTTAACAGTGAGGATATTACTGGATTTAGTTTCAGCTGACAAGTTGTGCCCATAATAGAGTTGTATTGTAAGTTATACATCATAGAGTGATCACAAGGACGAACACACTCGTTAATAGAACGAAGGTCGAACACCGAGATGAACATTCATAAGCTCAATTTGATGTTACATGTTCCATAGTGTGCAGCTTGCCTAACGCTTAAAGTTATATAGTAACGGTTTGATAAAAAAATATATATAATTAAAATAAGTATTTTTGTTTAAAGATCAAACTGAACTATATATACATGTGAGAACGAACGTTTTTCCTCTTCCATGATCTCTCTATCCCTCTCTACACAACACATACACACACACACCTGGTCACATCACCTTCAATCACAGTGGCGAGAGCTCTACAGGCTGCTAACCAAAAACAAGTGACAATCACTTGGCGGCCCATTCGTCCCGAAACACGTCCGCCCGCCGCACAAACATTCTCAATCACTCTTTCAACATTGACTCATTTGTAGGTCGGCTTGTATTTTAAGGGTTTCATTTCGCAAATGTACAGTTAGATTTAATGTACCAAGCGCTCGATCTACAGTCAATGAAATAGAGAGTACATCATTCTAAAGCTGGATTCACATGCTCACAAAATAAGTACTATGCAACACACAAACTTTCCCTTTTATTTAAAAATATATCTACTAAAAACTCCTAAAATTTGTGAAACAAAATAGTACCTATACATGGTTGCATAATCACCCCACTAAGAGAATAAATGAAATAATCTACACTATTACAGAAACACTGAGAAAAGAGAAACATCTTTGTCCACCGAGG